>CM070779.1:37230793-37578293 GCA_036346955.1 Dipus sagitta
TTTAGGGATTTAAAAAATATTTTATTTATTTATTATTTATGAGAGAGAGAGAAACAGAATGGATACATGCGGGCCTCTAGCCACTGCAAACAAACTCCAGATGCATGCACCACCTTGTACACTGGCTTATGTGGGTACTGGGGAGTTAAGCCTGAGTCCTTAGGCTTCACAGGCAAGCACCATAAACCACTAAGCAATATCTCCAGCCCAGCCTCAGGGATTTTTGATTAAGCATCCTACTTAAGTCTCCAGCAGCCCTAAGGTGTGTTTAGAGGCAGTTTGAGCTCTGGCTGTTCATGTTTGCTGGCTGATTGATGGTGTCTCTCTGCTATGGATCTAGGGAAGTGAGCCAGCTTCTTCTGCCATTGATGGTGGCTCCCCTGGAATCTGTGAGCCTGAAATAATCCCTTTCCTCCCATAAGCTACTTCTGGTTGGGTGTTTGTCCCAGCAATGAAAAAGTAACTGCAACAATGGTCGAGGGGGAGCTTCCCTCAGAGCTGAGAATTGTGATGTGGAGTTCTGATCATGGTGGTTTTCTAGCTGTGACAGTGTTCTGTTCACTACGGCACCCTCACTGTAGCAAAGGGCAGGCAGATGGAGTAGCAAGTCAGCTGCTTGGTAAGTGGGAAGTTCCTCTTTGAACAAAAGACAACATGACATATCCTTCAATGGTTGAGTTCTAGATTGGTGGCTACCATATCTTCAGCCTTTCCAACTTTTTTTTTTTTCTTTTTTTGAGGTAGGGTCTCATGCTAGCCCAAGCTGACCTGGAATTCACTATGTAGTCTCAGGGTGTGCCTTGAACTCATGGCAATCCTCCTACCTCTCCCTCCCAAGTGCTGGGATTAAAGGCGTGTGCCACCATGCCTGGCCCAACATTTCTTTCTTTTTTTAAAAATGTTTTTATTTATTTATTTTTCTTTTCTCAATTTTTATTAACATTTTCCATGATTATAAAAAATATCCCATGGTACTACCCTCCCTCCCCCCACTTTCCCCTTTGAAATCCCATTCTCCATCATATCCCCTCCCCATCTCAATCAGTCTCTCTTTTATTTTGATGTGATGATCTTTTCCTCCTCTTATGATGGTCTTGTGTAGGTAGTGTCAGGCACTATGAGGTCATGGATATCCAGGCCATTTTATGTCTGGAGGGAGCACGTTGTAAGGAGTCCTACCCTTCCTTTGGCTCTTACATTCTTTCCGCCACCTCTTCCGCATTAGACCCTGAGCCTTGGAAGGTGTGATCGAGATGTTACTATGTACTCCAGTCACTTCTTTCCAGCACTATGATACCTTCTGAGTCATCCCAAGGTCACTGCCATCTGAAAAGAGAAGATTCTCTACCCAAAGTGAGAGTAGCATTAATATAAGGGTATGAATATTAACAGAAGTGCTTTCTGGGCAGTTTGATAAGCATAGTATATACATTTATCCAGACATCAGCAGATGTTACACCACTAGGGCTCATGACTACCCCTGTTTTAAGTTTTCAGTATCAGGGATGTATTCCCTCCCAAGGAGCGGGCCTCCAGTCCAGTTGGAGGGCAGTTAGTTTCCACCATGATAGACATGCCACTATTGCACCCGTTGGCTCATTTGGCCTGGCTGGCCAATTATAAGGCTTGCAGTGTCCACTGTTGAGTATCTCCACTGGTGGTATCTCTTTCTCCCGCTGAACTACATGTAGAATGGCTTCTTCTAGCTTTCTGTCAGCTGGTCTACATGGAGGAGGTTATCAGCTCAGCTCCAGCAGGATTTCTCAGTGGCCTTGCAGCACAAGTATGTGGAGTCTTCAGCAATAGGGTCTTACCATCTATTCCTGGTGGGAAACCAAGGGCCTTGATAATGGCCTATAATGTTTTAGAGGCATCAGGGACCTCCCTGGCTAACAACTCATGGGAAGGTATCCCATCCCTGGCACTGAAAATTTTCTAGCAACGATCTATGGCTCCTGAGTGTTCCATTGTCCAAAACTGGAGGATTCCATATGATTTATTTATATCCTCTTAGATTTTGATTAGCCCTTCCTCCACCTTTCCTTTACCCAGTCTTTTCCCCTGACCTCACTTTGGGCCTTTTCACCCCCATTAATCTATTCTTCTACTAACATATATACAATACCATCCTATTGAATACCCTCCTCCCTTCCTTTCTCTTCCCTTTATTTCTCTTTTTTAGCTTACTGGCCTCTGCTACTGAGTTTTTTCCTTCTCACAGAGAAGCCCAATCATCTGTAGCTAGGATCCACATATGAGAGAGAACATGTGGTGCTTGGCTTTCTGGACCTGGGTTACCTCACTTAGTATAATCCTTTCCAGATCCATCCATTTTCCTGCAAATATCATAACTTCATTTTTCTTTACTGCTGAGTAGAACTCCATTGTATAAATGTGCCATATCTTCATTATACACTCATCAGTTGAGGGACATCTAGGCTGGTTCCATTTCCCAGCTATTATGAATTGAGTGGCAATAAACATGGTTGAGCATGTACTTCTAAGGAAATAAGATGAGTCCTTAGGATATATGCCTAGGACTGCTATAGCTGGGTCATATGGTAGATCTATTTTTAGCTGTCTTAGGAACCTCCACACTGATTTCCACAATGGCTGGGCCAGATTGCATTCCCACCAACAGTGTAGGTTTCCTCTTTTTCCACATCCCTGCCAGCATTTATGATCATTTGTTTTCATGATGGTAGCCAATCTGACAGGAGTGAGATGGAATCTCAATGTAGTTTTAATCTGCATTTCCCTGATGACTAGGGATGTAGAACATTTTTTAGATGCTTTTATGCCATCCATATTTCTTCTTTTGAGAACTCTCTATTTAGCTTCATAGCCCATTTTTTAATTGGCTTGTTTGATTTCTTATTATTTAACTTTTTGAGTTCTTTGTATAGCCTAGATATTAATCCTCTATCAGATATATACCTGGCAAAGATTTTTTCCCATTCTGTAGGTTGCCTCTTTACTTTATTCAGTGTCCTTTGCAGTACAAAATCTTTGTAATTTCATGAGGTCCCAGTGGTTAATCTGTGGTTTTATTGCCTGAGCAATTGGAGTTATATTCAGAAAGTCTTTGCCAAGACCAATATGTTGAAGGGTTTCCTCTGCTTTTTCCTCCTGCAGTTTCAGAGTTTCAGGTCTGATGTTAAGGTCTTTAATCCATTTGGACTTAATTCTTGTGCATGGAGAGACAGAAGAATTTATTTTCATCCTTTTACAGATATATATCCAGTTTTCCCAGCACCATTTGCTGAAGAGGCTGTCTTTTCTCCAATGAGTATTTTAAAGCTACTTGGACTTACATCTGGGTCCTGTATTCTGTTCCATTGATCTACAAGTCTGCTTTTGTGCCAGTACCATGCTGTTTTGCTTACTATGGCTCTGCAGTATAGGTTAAAATCAGGTATGGTGATACCACCAGCCTTATTTTTGTTGCTCAGTATTATTTTAGATATTTGAGGTTTTTTTGTGGTTCCAAATGAATTTTTGGATTGTTTTTCTATTTCCATGAAGAATGTCGTAGGAATTTTGATGGGGACTGCATTAAATGTGTAGATTGCTTTTGGTAAGATTGCCATTTTCACAATATTGATTCTTCCAACCCAGGAACAAGGGTGTTTTTCTATTTCCTAGTGTCTTCTGCAATTTCTCACTTGAGTGTTTTATAGTTTTCATTGTGGAGATCCTTTACTTCCTTGGTTAGGTTTATTCCAAGGTACTTTGTTTTCTTTGATGCAATTGTGAATGGGAGTGATTCTCTGATTTCATCCTCCGTGTGTTTGTTGTTAGCATGTAGGAAAGCTACTGATTTCTGTGTATTTATTTTGTATCCTGCTACATGGCTGTAGGTATTTATCAGCTCTAACAGTTTGGTGGTAGAGTCTGTAGGGTCCTTTATATATAGAATCATGTCATCTGCAAATAATGATAACTTGATCTCTTCCTTTCCAATTTGCATCCCTTTTATGTGAGTCTCTTGCCTTATTGCTATGGCTATGACTCCCAGTACTATATTAAATAAAAGTGGGGACAGTGGACACCCTTGTCTTGTTCCTGATTTTAGTGGAAAAGCTTCCAGTTTTCCCATTTAGTAATATGTTGGCTGTAGACTTGTCATAAGTAGCCTTTATTATATTGAGATATGTTCCTTCTATTCCCAGTCTCTGTAGGACTTTTATCATGAAGGGATGTTGGACTTTGTCAAATGCTTTTTCTGCATCTAATGAGATAATCATATGATTTTTGTCCTTCAGTCCATTTATATAATGTATTACATTTATCGATTTGCATATGTTGAACCATCCCTGCATCTCTGGGATAAAGCCTACTTGGTCAGGGTGAATGATCTTTCTGATATATTCTTGTATTCTGTTTGCCAATATTTTGTTGAGAATTTCTGCATCTATGTTCATGAGGGAGATTGGTCTGTAATTTTCTTTTTTTGTTCTATCTTTTCCTGGTCCTCTTAGGACTTCATTGTGTCCCAGAGATTTTGGTATGTTGTGTTCTCATTATGGTTTGACTCTATAAATTTTTTGATTTCCTTCTTGATTTCTTCATTGACCCATTCATCACTTAGCAGTGTGTTGTTTAGTTTCCATCATTTTGTGCATGCTCTATAGTCTTATTTGCTAATGATTTGTAGTTTGATTCCATTGTGGTCAGATAGAATGTAAGGAATTATTTCAGTTTTCCTCTATTTGTTAAGATTTGCTTTGTGTCCTAATCTATGGTCTATTTTAGAGAATGTTCCATGTGCTGCTGAAAAGAATGTATATTCTGCAGCATTTGGATGAAATGTCCTGTAGATATCTGTTAGGTCCATTCCTTCTATGACCTCATTTAGTCCAGATGCCTCTCTGTTTATTTTTTCCTGGGATGACCTGTCAATTGATGAGAGTGGGGTGTTGAAGTCACCCACTACCACTGTGTTTGGTGTTATCTGTGGCCTTAGTTCTAATAGCATTTGTTTGGTGAATTTGGGGACCCCCATGTTAGATGCATAAATGTTTAGGATTGTAATGTCCTCCTGTTGGAGTGTGCCTTTAATCAATATAAGGTGACTTTCCTTATCTCTCTTAACTAATGTTGGACTGAAGTCTACCTTGTCAGATACTAGGATAGCAACTCCTGCTTGTTTTCTAGGTCCATTTGCTTGAAACACCATTTTCCAACCTTTCATCCTAAGATAGTGTCCATCCTTTGTAGAAAGGTGGGTTTCTTGGAGGCAACAAATTGAAGGATCCTGCTTTTTAACCCAGTCTGCAAACCTATGTCTTTTGGTTGGGGCATTGAGGCCGTTGATATTAAGAGAGATTATTGAAAGGTGTGTATTTATTTTTGCCATTTTTTTGTAGTTCTTCTGGTTTTACCTTTGCTCTCTTGTGTTAACTAACATTTGAGTATTGTTTGTTTTTTCCAGGTTCCTTACATGTGTGCTTTTCTTTCTCTTCAGCATAGAGGATTCTTTCAAGTATTTTCTGTAAGCTGGCTTTGTCTTCAAATACTCTTTTAGCCTGCTTTTGTTGTGGAATGTCCTTAGTTCTCCGTCTATTTGAATGGATAGCTTTGCAGGATAAAGTAACCTTGGTTGACAGTTGTTATCTTTCAGAACTTGGAATACATCACTCCAAGCCCTTCTGGCTTTTAAAGTTTGTGTTGAGTAATCTGCTGTAATCCTATAGGCTTGCCTTTGTAGGTAACTTGATTTTTCTCTGACTGCTTTCAATATTTTTTCTTTGGTTTGTGTGTTTGGTAGTTTGATTATAATATGGCGAGGAGAGGTTCTTTCCAGGTTTTGTTTGTTTGGTGTTCTAAAGGATTCCTGCATCTGCATTGGCACCTGTTTCCCAATTTGGGAGAAGTTATCGTCTATGATTTTGTTGAAGACACCTACTATGCCTTTGGAGTGAAATTCTCCTTCGACTATGCCCTGAAGTCTTATGTTTGATCTTTTCATAGTGTCCTAAATATCTTGAAATTCCCACTCATACTTTCCTATTCTTTTGTCTTTCTCTTTTTTGGACTGTATTAGATCTGCCACCTGGTCTTCTAGCTTAGATATTCTGTCCTCTCCATCCATTCTACTGGTGAGATTTTCTACAGAGTTTTTTATTTCATTAACAGTGTTCTTTATTGCTAGTAATTCGTACTCGTTTTTCTTTGTTAATTCTATTTTCTTATTTATGTCTAGTATTGACATCTTTATTTCATTAAATTGGCATCCTGTGTCTTCTTTGATTCTTTTGATTTCTTCTGTGGCATCTTTGAGCATATTTATAATCATTTTTTTGAAATCTTTCTCAGGCATTTCCTCTAACTCGTTCTCACTGGAGGTCATTTCTGATGCATTCGTACTTTTTGGTGGATTTATATTGTCTTGATTTTTGGTGTTTCTTGTGTTATAATGTATATATTTTTGCATCCTGGATTATTTTATGATTGGATTTTCTAGTTAGCTGGGTATTATTAGATGTATCAATCAATCTGATGTTATATATCTTCAGGGTAGGAGCTTAAGGTGCTAGGTGTGGCTCTCAAGACTCCCAGTATCTACAAAAGTGACCCTAGGTGTTGGGTTTGCCTGCTATGAGAGTATTCAAGTAGGTTGAGTGGAACCAAATACAGATTGTTTCTAAAATTTAACTAAACAATGTACACTTTCAATGAAAAACAGCACAGAGCATTTATCCATGAGTAGGTATTATGACAACCAGATCCTCTGTGTGTCCCTTAGGGTGTGTGGTGCCTCACCCACACCCTTAATCCTGACAACAAGGAGGTTAAGATTTCTGGTCTGTTGAGGGTTCCAAGTCAGCTTGTGACCGGGTGCAACCCTTCCCTAATGTATGACAGAAAAGGAAACAAAGCCACTATAAATCAAGAAGCAACAAAAAACAAGCCCAAAATATAACTTATTTAAGAATGGCAAATGTGACCATCCATCAGATTTAGCACATAATTTATCCTGATATGGAAGGTGCAACTAGCACTTCCAGTTCAGGCCTATATACCAGTTTTATTAGGCGGGTACTGACCTGGTGTAATCCCAGTTAACTTTTGCGATGATTTTGGTCTCAGTTATGCTGCGTTCCTTCTTGGGTCCCGCTGTCGGTTCAAGTAGGTGTGGCCGGGTCCCTGGACCACTGCTCTGTTTGGTGGAGCCGGGCACTGGCGGTGGTAGAGGGGAGGCTGCTGGTGCTGCTCTGGTTCTCTTGCTGTTCCACTTGTTCTTCTACCTTGTGATCTGCTCCTCAGTTGTTCACTGCCATTCTCCCTTCACTCTTCTTGAGTTTCCGGAGTGCTCCGGTGTGAGTGGGAAATTCCCCTCATCTGGGTTTTCCTGAGGCTCAGGCCGAGACTGGAGGCTGGCTGGTGCACTGCTGCTGCAGTCCCGAGGACCTGCTGGAGCCACTTCTGCCAGCCTGTGTGGGCTCTGGATGCTCTGGGTCTCTCCTACTTCTCTGCTGCCTTTTCAATTTCCTATACGCCTCACTTTTTAGTAAAAGTGTGTATTTTGCTGTTTTTTTTTCTTCCCCCCCCCCCAGGCTGCTTTGGCGTGGTACCTACGCTGCCATCTTAACCAGAAGTCGAGCCTTGAGATTTTGTAGCTTGACTCCATTTCCTGTTCCCTCTCTGTGTTCCTCTGCTTCCTGACTGTGCTGCAATGTTGACTAGGCTTTCCACTCTGGCCTACCATGTCTTTCTGGCATAGTGGACTCTACTCTCTGGCACTCTAAGCCAAAATAAACTCTTTTCTTCCCTAAGTTACTTATGGTCAGGTTTTAAAAAAAATATTTATTTATTTATTATTTGAGAGAGAGAGAGAGAGAGAGAGAGAGAGGAAGACGCAGAGAGAGAAGGAGAGAATGGGCATGCCAGGGCCTCCAACCACTGCAAACAAACTCCAGATGCATACGCCCCCTTGTGCATCTGGCTTACATGGGTCCTGGGGAATCCAATGGGGATCCTTAGGCTTTGCAGGCAAATGCCTTAACAGCTAAGCCATTTCCCTAGCCCCCTGGTCAGGTTTTTGTTCATAGCAACAAGACAGTATCTGACAGATTTGGTAGCTCCACTAAGAGATGGAGTCTAATTCCCTTCCTTGCTGGCTTGACTTGCTTGGTGGGCTGTAAGCAGTGGGAACATCGTTCTTGGATTTCTGAGGCTAGCAGCACTGCAGCTTCTGTCTGCAGTACCCTCTGGTGGAGGACCACCCCCCAGAAAATGCAACTTGGCTTGTCTTGCTTGAGGCTTCCATGCTTTGAGAAAGCCCAAGATAGTTACACAGGGAAGCCATGAGACATCCTGCCAAACAAGGAGAAAAGCAAGGGGAGGGAGTGGATATTTCTGTGATGGCCTGGTGTACTGTTCTTCACTGAATCTAATATTCATGTCAAATTAATCCAATTCATGTTCTGGTTGAGAAAATGGAATTAGCACAAATACTACTCGTCAGGCTTCTCTTCCTTTTTATTTTTTATTATTTTGACAGATGGTCTCATGAACCTCAAGCTGGCATTGAACTCCTGACCTTTCTGCCTTGATCTCCTAAGTGCTGAAATTATAGACATGTGCCACCATACCTGGTTTAGGGCTTCCCTAAGCCATGTTAACTATACTTGCTTGCAGTGATGATAAATTATTAAAACTTAATCTAAGTCAGATGTGGCAGTGTATGCTTGTAATCTCTGCACTTGGAAAATCGAGGCAGGAGGATCACAAGTTTGAGGCCAGTCCTGGGATAAATAGTAAAGCAAAGACATAGAGCTGCACTTAATATCAGAACATTTTAGTACATATAAATTATATCTCAATAAAATTGATTTTAATAAAGTTGTCAGTTTTCTCTCCGAAAAATGCCAGAAGTAACCCAACTGTTCATCCATGTATGAATGGCTGAACAAAATGTGTTGTATACGTACAATGGTATGTTCTTCAGCCTTAAGAAGGAAGGAGATTCTGCTGCAACATGCATGAAATTTGAACATATTGTTCAGAGTGAAATAAGCAAGACACCAAAGGAGAAATATTATATGACATTATACAGAGTAGGAAAATTTAGCAAGGTAGAAATAACATGGTTGCCAAGAGCTAGAGGAAAGGGGAGAGAAGTTACTGTTTAATGGTACAGTTTTAGTTTTAAAAGATAATAAGTTCTGTAGGCAGATGATCCCACAATAATGTGAGTATGCTTAATGTACTGATTGTATACTTAGTAATAGTGAAGGTGGCAAATTATATATATATATATACATATATATCACCAGAACTTTCTTTCTTTCTTTTTTGAGACACCTTCTAAATAAATGACAAACTTTCAAAAATTTATCGAATATTTTTCAAGTCTGAGTTGCAGCTGTATGTTATGTCTTTCTCTATTTTTTTTTTTTTTTGTTGTTGTTGTTGTTTTCGAGGTAAGGTCACACTCTAGCCCAGGTTGACCTGGAATTTACTATGTAGTTCCAGGTGGGCCTCAAACTCAAAGCAATCCTCCTACCTCTGCTGGGATTAAAGGCATGAGCCACCACACCCGGCTCTCTAAATTTTTGTGTGTTTAAAATAGTTCTTCGTTTTACAAAGAAACAGGTCATAAGCATTTTGAAAACGGGTGTGGTGGCGCACACCTTTAATCCTAGCATTCGGAAGGCAGAGGTAGGAGGATCGCTGAGAGTTTGAGGCCACCCTGAGACTACATAGTGAATTCCAGGTCAGCCTGAGCTAGAGTGAGACCCTACCTTGAAAAACCAAAAAATAAAAAAATAAAAAAATAAAAATAAAATAAATAAATAAATAATATAAAATAAAACAAAGCATTTTGAGTTGGTGATAAGTGCCACTGAACACTAACTTCTCTCTTCCCTTGGCAACCATGTTCTAATTTTCTATCTTGCTGATTTTTTTTTCACTCTGTGCTGGTCTCAAACTCATTATACAGCTGAGGATGACCTTGAATTTCTGATCAACTTGCCAACACCTCCCAAGTGGTAGGATTACAGGTATTTATCATCACACCCAGTTATATGGTCTTTAGGATTGAACCCTATAGGGCTTTGTATATGATAGGCAAGTACTCTACAACTGAACTACATTCCTAGAACTTAATATGATTTTGAAAAAAAAAATTTCTTCTCATGGACATATAAAAAAAGAAAACATGGGGCACTACATAAGCTAATGCTTTCCCCAAACTCCTTCACATATAGTCCCTGCCTCTTCTAAGTCATTTTGTGGCTGACATCACTGTTCTACACACAGCATCAACCACAGTACACTGAAGGCCACTGGTGATGCAGCATTTCAGGGTGTTGCTCCATTGTCTCTGGGATTTCCTTCCAAGTAGCTGACACCCATTCTGCATTGACAATCACGTTGTCTGGCCCACAGGACACATCTCAATGATGAAGAGTTTTGTTAAAACACAAAGGAAAGGGCTGGAGAGATGACTTAGTGGTTAAGGCACTTGTCTGCAATGCCAAAGGACCCAGGTTCAACTCCCCAGGACCTATGTAAGCCAGATGTACAAGGGGGCACACACATCTGGAGTTTGTTTGCAGTGGCTAGAGGCCCTGGTGTGCCCATTCTCTCTCTCTCGCTCTACCTATTTCTGTATCTTTCTCTCTCTCTCAAATAAATAAATAAAAATTTTAAAACATGCAGAGGAGAAAGAAAGTATGCCAGAGGTAAACATGGTAATTTTTCCTTGACTTTTATTAGCAGATGAACTAGATGAGCCAAATACAAATATTCTCTCAAAGTGGAAATCTCATCTTGTTTAAAATCCTTCAATGGCTTCCAAGCATGACTAACAGAATAGTCCAAATTCCTTATGACCAATCCAAAAGGCTTTATCACCTATTACTTTTTAAAATGAAAAACTTTTTTTTTTTTTTTTTGATTTTTCAAGTTAGGGTCTCACTCTAGCCCAGGCTGACCTGGAATTCACTATGTAGTCTCAGGGTGGCCTCAAGCTGATAGTGACCTTCCTACCTCTGCCTCCTGAGTGCTGAGATTAAAGGTGTGAACCACCATGCCTGGTTATGAACAACACACAAAATTTAGAGAAAAACATAACATGTAGCTACAATTCAGACTTGACATAATTTTTGACATTTAGCCATTTCTTTTTCTCCTCCTCCTTCTTTTTTTTTTTTTTTTCTTTCTTTTCTTTTTTTGGTTTTTCGAGGTAGGGTCTCACTGTAGCCTAGGCTGACCTGGAATTCACTATAGAGTCTCAGGGTTGCCTCAAACTCATGGTGATCCTCCTACCTCTGCCTTCCGAGTGTTGGGATTAAAGGTGTGTGCCACCACGCCCGGCTTCGTTTCTTTTTTTAAATTATTTATTTGTGAGGAGAGAAAATGAGAAAGTGAGTATGGGTGTACCAGGACCTCTTGGCACTGCAAACTGATTCTAGACACATGTGCCACTTTGTACATCAGGCTTTATATGGGTATTGGGAAACTGAACCTGGGCTGGCAGGCTTTGCAAGCAAATGCCTTTAACTGCTGAGCCATTCCACAGCCCCACTATCATTTCTTTAGAAAGTGTATTTTGCTTTTGTTGGAATAATTAATGTTTATAATATTAGATTTTTAAAGGCAGGGTAAATTATAAGACCAATATGTTATAACTGTTTCAAAAAGAATGTCTTGGGAATACATCTAGATGGAAAAAAAAACCCTAAAATTACAGTGTAATATATACTAAAGCTTCTGGCTTCATTCTACAGTTTTACAGCAGGCAATCATTGGAAAATTGTCAGAAAATGAGTGGTTATCAATGATGTAAGTGAAGAATGTGTCCTTTTCTGTCTTTTTGCATGTACAAGTACATGGAATGGAGGGGTATTCTGACAGAACACGTTTTTTAAGGTAAAGAAGCTGTTACTTCTGTACGAAAGCTCTCTTTATCACCCATTCTACTGCTTTTTAAAAAAAAGTTATTATTTCTTGTGGTTTTTTGATGTAGGTCTTGCTCTAGTATAGGCTGACCTGGAATTCACTATATAGTCTCAGGGTGGACTTGAACTCATGCTGATCCACCTACCTCTGCCTCCCAAGAGCTGGGATTAAAGGCATGCGCCACCACACCTGGCTTTTTAGTTGTTTTTGCAGTGCTGGGGATGAAGCCCTGTGAGGTGCTGCCACTAAGATGTACCCCGTTATACCACCTGTCATCTTTTTCTTTCCTGCAGTGGACCTCTTTCTTGAAGATCTTACAGATATTTGCATCTATGTTTTTATACTTTTGCTGTTTATGAGCCCTTTCCTATCTATAAATAATACATGGATTGCTTTGTGTGTTTTTATATTTGCAGGCAGAGAGGGTGGGGGGGGAGAGAGAGAGAATAATGGGTGTGCCAGGGCCTGTAGCCACTGCAAATGAACTTCAGACACATGTGCATCTGGCTTTAATGTGGGTACTGGGGAATCAAACCTGGTCATTAAGTATTGTAGGTAAATGACTTAACCACTAAGCTGTCTCTCCAGTCCTGTTTTGTGTTACACACACACACACACACACACACACACACACACACACACAATTTACCTTATAAACCCTTTGGCTACATGTTTCTTATTATTTTCTTGGTGGTAGAACTATTTCCAAATTTCTACTATTTCAAACAGCACTGCAATTAAAATTTTTGACTATGCTCTTTTGAGAGCTTTAGAAGTTTTGGCCAACAGTATATTAAAACCATAAATGCAAGCCATACATGTCATTTAAAATTTTCCAGGAGTTGCCTTAGAAAGTGGCACAAAAACCAGTGAGCTTAACACAAATGTCAACTTAGCCACACATATCCAATAGACCCACTTCAGTGTACAGCCAATATAAAAACTAATGAACTGCTGGGCGTGGTGGCGCACGCCTTTAATCCCAGCACTCAGGAGGATCACCATGAGTTTTGAGGCCACCCTGAGACTACAGAGTGAATTCCAGGTCAGCCTGAACTAGAGTGAGACCCTACCTCGAAGAACAAAAAACAAAACAAACAAAAAACCCCACAAAACCCCCTAATGAACTACTGTAATTTTTCCTTTCATACAAATATTCTTTCAAACCGATTGTGTATTTCTCAATTTTGACTAGTCCCACCTCAAGTGGTCAAGTCAATCATGGCTGGGGATGGCTGTGTGGTGCAGTGAGGGTCTAAAGTGTATATAAGAATGGAATGCAGGCCTGTCCCTCATAGGACCTGATACTGTGAGGGTACTTTTCCCTGGGTGTGATAGGTCTCCTTTCCTGACATCCTTCGCTGAGTCTTTGCCAGTCTGTTGAGTATGAAATGGCACATTATGTGTATTGTTGGCAGTTTATAATGCTATGAATTTGAATTTTTTATGTCTACTGGGTTTTATGGGAATCACTCATTCTGATCTTTAGCTTTTCCCACTAAGTTATATTATTTCTTATTGCTGGGTTTTTTTTTACTTACTTATTTGGGGGGGTGCAAGTACAGAGAATGGGCATGCTAGGGCCTCTAGTCACTGTAAGCAAACTCCAGATGCGTACACCACCTTATGCATCTGGCTTTATGTGGGCACTGGGGAATTGAATCTGGGTCCTTAGGCTTTGCAGGCAAGCCCCTTAACCACTAAGCCATCTCATATATGTTTTAGATGCAGATCTTTGACAATAGAGATCTTACAAATGTTACCTTCTACATGATTTGTCTTTTTCTTTTCTTTTCTTTTCTTTTTCCTTTTCTTTTCCTTTTATTTGAGAGAGAGAGAGTATGGGTGCTCCAGGGCCTCCAGCCAATGCAAACAAACTACAGATAAATGAATCACCTTTATGCATCTGGCATATGTGGGTCCTGGGGAATCGAACCTGGGTCCTTCGGCTTTGTAGGCAAATGCCTTAATCACTAAGCCATCTCTTCAGCCCTGATTTGTCTTTTATAATGGTCAGTAACTTTGTCACATAGAAGTTTTAAATAATTTTATATTAACTTATTTATTGAGACACAGTGAGTATGGGTATACGGCAGGTCCTGCCACTGCAAACTCCAGACGCATGTGCTACTTTGTTCATGCTTCTACATGTGTACTGGGGACTCAAACCCAGGCCATCAGGCTTTGCAAGCAAGCACCTTTAACTGCTGAACCATCTCTCCAGCCCCACAAAGAAGTTTTAATGTGATTTTTATCAATGTTTTTCCTCTATGAGTTTGACTTTATGTTGGTTAATAAATTCTTTCTTGCTTCAAAGTCATAAAAATAGTTGCTTTTACCCCAAATTTAAAATTTTCTTTTTCACACTTTGTACTTTATTCCAGCTGGACTTCTTCTGTGCTGAGGTGGTCTAGTCTCTTACATTGCTCTATGGATTAGTGATTGGTCCAGCACCATTTATTGCAAAGTCTGTCACTTTGGTGGTTTGAACACAGGCTGCCCCAATATAGGCATGTGTATTTGAATATTTGGTCCAGTAAAGTGGTGCTGCTTGGGAAGGTTGTGGAACCTTCAGGAGATGGAGCCTTCTTGGAGGAAGTGGGTCACTGGGGAGGGCCTTGAGGAAAACCTGCTTTTACTTTCTCTCTCTCTGCTTTCTGTGCTGCAATGTAATGCTGGTTTTCCACTCCAGTCTGCCATGAATATGTAGTTCTCCAGTAACAAATGTTTAAAATTCTGTTAACAGCATCATAAACCTTTTTAGATTGTGTCATACAATTTTTTGTTGCTGTCAGTGACAAAAAAATAAAAACCAAAAAAAAATTCTCACAAATTATTTTCCTGGTATATCACTCTACTGTTGGTTTTAGGGATTGCCACTGACTTTGCTGAACTCACAGGCTCTAACCCTTTACCTTTTGAATCTCTTTATTTTCCTTTCTTTTTTTTAAGTTTTCATTTGAAAAAAAAATTTTAGAGAGAGCAAGAGACAGAGGATGAGAATTGGCACTCCAGGGCCTCAGCCACTATAATTGAACTCGAGACACTTGTGTTACCTAGTGTGCATGTGTGACCTTATGCTTGTGTCACCTTTGTGTATCTGGCTTATGTGGGATCTGGAGAGTCGAACATGGGTTCCTTAGGCTTCGCAGGCAAGCACCTTAACTGCTAAGCCATCTCTCCAAACCTCATTTGAAAATTTTTATTGTTTGATTGTGTATATGTAGAAATTCACTAGGGCCTCTTCTCACTGCAAATGAATGTGACACTTGCATTATTTCTTTTATGCCCAGCTTACATGGGTGGCTGGGGAGCTGACACGTGGCTGGTAGGCTTTACAAGCAAGGGCCTTAAACCACTGAGCTCTCTCTAGCCCCACTCCCCTTGATTTAACTATATTTTCTATAAATAATGGACATTTTTTTCTTCCTTTCCACTCTGCAGTTACTTTTCTTGGTGAACTCTACGTTCCTTCACAGATCAGCTCTCACCTTGCTAAGCATGTGTCCTGTGTACTAGCCTAATGCATCAGTTAGATACTCCTCAGCTTATGATGGGGTTATGACCCAATGAAACCATTAAATTTGAAGGAATGAAAATTGTAAATGTTCTCAGGCTTCTGAACATCATGATTTAGCAGTACTATTCACTGCAGAGTGTTGGATATTTCCTGTCATGGTGTATGAAATTGTGGCACCCATAGCCAATGGTCCACATCAAAAGAGCCTATCACATACTGCTAAACTGGGAAAAGATTTAGACTCAAGTACTGTTTCTCCTGAGTGCATGCTGTTTTTCACCATCTAAAGATAAAACCATCTTAAGTTGGGGCTGTCTGTATTTATGTTTTTTATTTTTTTAGCAACAGCGTGAGTGCACATGAGAGAGAACTGGCCTGCCAGGGTCTCAGCCACCGTCCATTGAGAAGTGTGAAAGTGCTATGCTAAGTGTTGCCCATGCTACTCTTGAGTCACTAGATCCCAAATGTACTCATCACCATTTCCCCCTTTTCCAAACAGTATTCATATACAATTCCTATACCATATAATGCTTCCAGTTAAAGTATGCAATTCCATAGATTTCAGTATATTCAGTTGTAGAATTATCATTGAAATCAATATTAGAATGTCATCTTTCCTGTGTTCATTTTTCCCCTTCTCTCTCACACACACAGCATACAGGATCTTACTATGTAGCCCACTTGGCCTTGGACTCATTACATTTCATATAAATGAGGTGCGCCATTTCCCATCCCTAATAGTAATGTAATTCTTCCATATTCTCACCACTTGTATCATCTCTCTTTTTTGATTCTAGTCATACTAGAGAGTATGGAGTGGTATCTCACTATGGTTTTGATTTGCATTTTCATAAAGACATCTTTTCAATGTGTTCACTAATCATCTGTGTATCTTTGGAGAAATGTCTATTCAAATCCTTTGTCCATTGAGACAGGGTCTCATGAAATCCAGTCTGTTTCCATTATCAAAGTGCTGGGATGACAGATATGGGGTGAGCAGGAGGGGTTGAGGCCGGATCTCATGGCAATCCTCCTACCTCAGCCTCCTGAGTGCTGGGATTAAAGGTGTACACCACCACACCCATCTTTTTGTCCATTTTTAGGCTGGGTTATTTGTCTGAGTTGTTAAGAGTTTTTTATGTATTTTGGATTCAAGTCCCTTTTTAGTTACATGATCATTTTTACTTTCTTTTTTTCTTTTTTTTTTCGAGGTAGGGTCTCACTCTAGCTCAGGCTGACCTGGAATTCACTATGGAGTCTCAGGGTGGCCTCGAACTCACGGCGATCCTCCTATCTCTGCCTCCTGAGTGCTGGGATTAAAGGCATGTGCCACCACGCCCGGCTCTATTTTTACTTTCTTGGTGGTATCCTTGGCAGCATGAAAGGTTTAATTTTTGTCCTCTGGTTATGTTCCTTTTTCTTGCTTATAGTGTTTGTGTTTCCCTCCTCAAGCGGTGGTGACAGGTGCATGAGATCTAATGTGAAGCCCTTGTTAGTAGGGCTTTTGAGATTACCCACTGCTTAATCCAAGGTCATCAGTATTTCTTTTTGTGTTTTCTTTGAAGACATTAATTAATGTCTTGCAACCTCAAAAGGTTAGATTCTAGCCAGGCATGGTGGCTCACACCTTTAGAATCCCAGCACTGCAGAGGCAGAGGTAGTAGGATCGAAGTGAATTGGAGGCCACCCTGAGACTACACAGTGAATTCCAGGTCAGCCTTGGCTAGTGTGAGGCCCTACCTTGAAAAAACAAAACAACAACAAAAGTTAGGTTCTTAGCTGGGCGAGGTGGCGCATGCCTTTAAACCCAGCATTAGGGAGGCAGAGGTAGGAGGATAAAAAAAAATAATAATAAGTTAGGTTCTTGAGTTAGCTGTGTACATGGTGACATGAGCATCCAACTTCTTTTAATCACATGTAGCTATCTAGTTCTCCTAGCATCATTTATTGACTATATTCTCCTTCCCTGGCTGAATGATGCTGGCACTCCTGTGAAAATTATTTGACCATAAATATTTTTGGATTCTTAATTCTGCATTAGATGTATATCAATGGAATCAGTATTCCACTGACATATATATCCAGTATCAGTCGTCTTTCCCTGTAGTTTGTATATTTTTAGTAAGTGTAAAAATCAGGAAGCATATTTTAATCTTGTTTTACTTTTTCAAGATTATCTTAGCTATTCTAGAGCCTCTGAATTTTAAAGCAAATTTTAAGATCTTGCCAATTTCTACAATGAAACCAACTTGAGTTGTGACAGATATTTACACTTGTCACTTTGCTTCTTGATGATACTTAACAAATAAATATACTATTTGTTTTTTGACAGGTTTTTTTTATATACCCAGGTTGGCCTGGAATTCATAATCCTGTTGGTTCTTTGTGCTATCATACTGGCTCCCTGCCACCTTCCTTGGTGGTAGGGATTGAACCCCAAGGCCTCCTGCATACTAGGCAAATGCTCTACCACTAAGCCACATTCCCAGCCCTGTGAGTTTGTATGTATGTTTGTTTATTTATTTATTTATTTATTTGCAAACAGAAAGCTAGAGAGAGAAGAGAGACAAACACAGAGAATGGGCATGCCAGGGCCTCCAATTGCTGCAAACAAACTCAAGGTGCACGTGTCACTTTGTGTATCTGGCTTTGTACGGATACTGGAGAATCTAACCTGGATCGTTGGGCTTTGCAAGCAAGCACCTTAACAGCTGAGCCACATTCCCAGCCCTGTGAGTTTGTATTTGTATCATGTAATTTCACTTGGATGGTAGGTTCAGTTTTCCTTTTAAACAATTAGCAAACTTAAAAGGATATGTTTATGTTGTACATTACATATAGATAGATGATTTCAGTTTGTTTGAAAGCCTTTATTTCCAACACTACAGTTCAAGTGTCGTAAAAATCATCAAAATCGTCGGCAGATGTGTTATGGACGTTAGGGCGTAAAGCAGCTTCAATTTCTGAGTTACTGTCGTCAGACTCACCCCAGAAATCTGGAAGAGGAAAGCACAAAGCTAGGTAACATTTTTGTTTTCCCCCGAGGTAGAGTCTCACTTAACCCAGGCTGACCTGGAATTTACTATGTAGTCTCAGGGTGGTCTTGTCCTCCTACCTCTGCCTCCCGAGTGCTGGGATTAAAGGCGTGAGCCATCACTCCCAGCTTAGGTAACATTTTTTACACTTTGATGAAGAGTTTCAAGACAGCACAGGAGGACTGGATGGTTGGAGCACTGGCTGCTGAAGGTCTAACAGGGACCAGTGTGATGTGCTGGGAATACTGTCAATACTGAGTAACTTCCTTCCTTCCTTCTTTCCTTCTTTCCTTCCTTCCTTCCTTCCTTTCTTCCTTCCTTCTTTCATTCCCTTCCTCCTTCCCTCCCTCCCTTTCATTTCCTTCCTCCCTCCCTCCCTTCCTTTCCTTTCCTTCTTCCCTTCCTCCCTTTCCTTCCTTTCCTTCCTCCCTCCCTCCCTTCCTTCCCTCTCTCCCCCCCTCTCTCTTTCTTTCTTTTTATAAGAGCAGAGCAGAAAAGGGAAAGACTTGGTATAAGAACAAACAGTGATGATTAGCCTAAGGTAGGACTTGGACACATATCATTTATTTGGGAAGTCTTAGGAACCATGGTGAGGGGAGTGGGACAAAGACCCAGGGAAGATAGAAAACCAATGAAAGGCATATAAAAAGTGGGTGTTTGCTGCACTATAACCAGCCAGGCAGGATGTATCCACTGATAAAACAGTGACATTTACTTTATGACTAAATAATAGTAACCATTTACTTTATGGCTAAATTTGAGGCCCACTCCACAGAAGGGAATTTATTCCCACTGTGGTTTTTGAGGAGCTTTTGCAAGAGGTTAATATATGGCAAAAACAACTTTTTTGGTTAAAGTGGGAAATGAATAGCATGTCATTATTTCTTACCATTAGACTTTAAATTGGTCATTAGGTTTCTTCTGCCTTCATGCCTGTAAAATAAAAAGAGAAAAAACTGGACAACTAGACTAACAGTGCTACAAAGCTGTTAGGAAAGAAGCAGTCCTGCTCATTGAAAGCCCAGAAACTTCCTACTTACTTTTAAAAGCACGAGATTTTGAAAGCACAATTGTTTCAAGACTTGCTGTGGACATAGGTATTTGCTGATTACTGCTACTGCTATAGTCTCACCAGGTTCTCTGTGTGTTCTCTTCACAGCCTCTGCCCAAGACCCTGGCCTCCATGGGTGCTATTTGCTATTGGTTTATGCCAGGACGACCACAGGGGAGGGAGGCCTAATCCTCTGGGAAACACTAGTATGAAGGAAGCATTAGTGAACAGAGGTAGAATAGTGAAGTAGGAAATTCAATGGGATAGAATGCAAGATGTTGGTAAGGAAGTTAAACTATTTTACCTCAGTCAACACAATGACAACAATGCTAAGAGGTCCCAGCACACATGTGGAAAACTGCAAATGTCACAGACACTGAAGCTTAGCTTTCTATGTATCAAACATACAAAAATGCTAAATGCTAGTCTATAGCTTTTGGTACCTACTGGCTTCTCTGCAAAAGAATCCTTACTTTGTAGGGTGAGATTTCCCACTGTGCTTTTTGAGGAGCTTTTGCAATTTTAATGAGTTATAAAACTCTCCTGGGAGTATCACTTACTTTTTTGTTATGCTTAAATTCTTATGCTGAAGTACAAGTGGGCAGTGGAGACATTAGGAAAGAAACCTTTACTTCTGTCTACCAACAAACTCCCTTTCTTGGCCAGGATTCTGCTCTTCTTGATGCTGGAAATCCTACAAATTCATCTTTTCCTTCCTTTAGGCCAAATCTGGTCAACCTAAGGCTTAAACATTCTGCCTTCTCTCATAGTTGTCATACTTTAATTTTCTTTCCTGAATTTTCAATAAAACAAGCTCTGCTGAGGGACATTTTCCCAGGCTCACTATCTGACAATGCTCTCTTGGAATCTGGTGCTTATTACTGGTCAGAATCAAGTAGTGCCTGTGGCCATTTCTCCCCAAAAGAGCAAAAAAAGATCCTTGTGACCATCTGAAAGGGGCCAACAGCCAACCAATCGGCAAGCTGCCATGGAGGTAGGCACCAATAAAGTGATCCTGAAAAAATTCACACTCTATAAAGTGCATACACATGCAGGGTATGCACATATACAATGAACCCAATTGCGGTTGTGTTACTATTTACCCACTCCCATTGCCCAAAGACACTGGGATATGTGCTAGAAGGTAGAGGTGGTCATAAAAATGCTGGTAGGCAAGCAGATGGCCAGTAGTGGTCCAAATAATAAAGAGCCACAGAGAAGAAGAAAACTTTTTGCTAGCTAGAACTGGACTCAGTAGGGAAGCTGCCTCTAGCTAAGATAGAGAGGATACTGCAGGCCAGGACTGAGGGATGGGATGTGGTAGGTGAGAACCTTGATACAGGGGCAAGTTTAGGCCGCTACAGCCTGGGCTATTATTCTCAGCTCCATAAACATGCCTACATGTGCACTTGGCCTTCTCAAAGCAGCTTGCAGTCAATCTTCCCACCCATGAACAAACTCATCATCTTTCCAATCTGGTCCCCTCTTCCACCAGGTTAGTCCTTTCATCTTGGCAAGTGGCATCTCAACCTTCTAGCAACCCCAGTGCCCTACAGCCAGCTCCTATGTCCTGACAAGTTGACTGCCTTCAAATTTTCACTATTTCCCTATGCAATATCACCACATTGGTAAACAAACCAGCAACTTCTGTTTGGATGTCTGCAATGGCTAACTGTAATACCACATCTGTCTTGTCTGTCAGTTATCTGCTTTCTACTTAGCAGCAAGAGTAAGATTTTTGAAACATAAATCTTATGACTTTCCGGTGTAAAACTGGAATGCTTTTGCATTGTTTTTGGTATAAAGACCTAAATCCTGAACAGTGCTTCCAATGGTGATCCCTCAATGTTGGGCTTTCCCAGTTCTGTACTCCCAACCAACCCTCATCAAAGCTGTTACTTTACATCCATTTGCTTTGCTGACTGACTGGTCACTCCTCCTTCCTTAGGGTTCAGAGACTACATTTGTTTTTGGCTCACCTGGATAAATGGGTGCTTAGTACTTTGAGGCACAGGGTAGAGTGAATAAAGGAGCCTCATTAGGTATAAGACCCTGCTTAAAGGCACATGATGAATATTCAGTGACATAATGTTTAGTGATATTGGTATGTGTTTCTAATTAGCATATGACTTAGAATCAAACCATTCAGTTTGTCTTCTCTGCTGACAAGTGTGTGTGATCCTCATATCTTACGATCAATTGTTTTTCTCTTTGGGAACCAATCTCTAAAAGTCAATGTGATATAATTCTATTATGCACAATTCTTAGGGTGAACACTTCTTTCTTGGGAGGTCACACCTAACATGTAAAGAACCACAACAAGTTAGAGGGAGAAGGTTCCTTGGAGCATTAGATAGTACCAACTTATTTGGTCAGAGAAAATCAGAAGCCAATTTCTTCTTTCAGCAGAAGTAGGAAGGACAAGATACCTGTGAACAGCTTTGATTCCTACCTAAATGGTGCTAGAACTAGCCATGAGCCACAGGAGGGACATCTGACAGCCATCACAACTCAGGAAGCATATGGAAGGTTGAGTGGAGCCAAGTGAGCAGCAAGGGAAGAGCACTCCAGCCAAAGCAAAGGAAGAAAGGCCAGGGGCTTGGAATGGTCGTGTGACCTGGAGCTGCGAAGGATGCTCTGTGAGCCAGCATATGAACAAGGTGTGGCACAGGGAACTCCCTCTAGGGAGCCTGGCAAAGCAGAGGGAAAGCAGCTGGGATACAGCTCTGAGGGGAGAAGGACTTTGGAGAAGAGCAACCCTGTGTGACGGGCCAGTATTAGTACTACATTGATTCCAAACTCATTCTTTTTCCTACCACAGAAAAAATATCCACTGCCCATTAGCAAACACATCTTCTCACTCAAATTTGGCAATTAACTCTGAGAATCCTGCTAAGAACACAATCTGTGATGCTGGGGGCAGTAAGTAATGGCTCCTAGTGGAAAGTGTCCTTCCTGGTCTAGAGGTTTACTATAAGATTGGAAAAAAAACTGATTTATGAGAAGATGTGTCATCTAGGCTCTGAATTCCAAAAATTTTAATAATTCTAATTAGTGTCTGAAATTAGTATTAAAATCCTCAAATTGCATTTTTCTTCAAAACAGATGCATTTCTGAAAAAGTAAGACAAAAAGTAATACTGAAATAAAAAATCCCAATGACCATGCCAACAAATCTTTATAAATACAAATGCTAAGTTTTAAACGCCAGTCTGCAGCTTTTAATTTGACAAAGTCTGAGCGCCCCCTGATGGCTAATTGGGGCTCCTACATCACATGCATTTTTAGCAGCCTGGGGTCAATTTGTTAACTTCTTCCCTTCAAATAAACAAGTGATTGTTCTTATGCAGAAGCTTTCTGTGCAGGAAGAAAACAAAGCACATGGACCTGTGATTAGAAACGTGGAATATTTAGGAGGCTGCTTATTTAGTAGAATTTAGGGCAAATGCACATTTGGCTACAGCAGAAATGGAGATGTACTTTTCTAAGGAAACCTAAAGGATTTCTATCCATGAAAAACTCATTTTTTTTTTTATTTCGGTGAACAACTGGGTCCATTATCTTTATATTATCCCAGGGGAAATGGTATAAGTGACTAGCCAGTAGAGGAGCAGCACATCCTCTACCTGGACTTCAGCGGCAGCCTGGCGCCCTCCACTGGCCGCTGCCACAGCTACAGGAAGAGTGGAATGCCACCAGGGTGGCCTTGTTAGCGGTGTGGTGGCAGGTGACTTCTGGTACCTTTCCATAAGGCAATTATGTTAGAAGCACACGCTCTTCTTTTGGCATAAACATTATCTCCAGGCTGAAGTTACAAGGCGGGACCAGTGAACTGAATTTATAAGGGGCTGCTAAGATATAGTCTCCATTGAATAAAATGGACCCCAGAGAGTGGAAGCCGCTTCCTGGGGAAGGTAAAGGGAGAGACAATGTTTGCAGAGGAGAGGAAGCTCTGGCATGCACCCTGGAACAAAAGGGAACAAGTGGTCTTTACTCAAAGAACAGCTTCCTATTAGGACTCACTCCTTCGTACATCATGTCTTTCATCCCCACTCAACCACAAAATGATTTTGCTGAAGCAAATACAATGGTAGAAAAAGATTTACACTGAAAGAATCTTTAATAATAAACTGTTGCCGATCTGCCTACTTGCCAGTGATTTATAATACAATAAACATCAGATTCTATTACGGCTCATGCACTGAAACTGTTGCTCTGACAAACAGAATATGAAAGCACCGGGACCCACCACCATCACAATGAAATGAGCATATATAAATGTGCTAAGAGTATCTCTTTGCATCTTTTATAGCTTGTGTGTATTAATCTGTAACGCTTATTAAGAAAGTCATTGCTATGCAAAGCAGCACCCAATCCCTTTCTCTGGCTTTTCAACACAGTGCACTGTTTAGCCAATAGGACGGACCCTCTGGCCCTCATTCTGCATTCATCACAGGCAACATTTGCACAATGTATCTCTCAAAGGCGGCTGAAAAGAAGGCCTTAATACTCATGTAAACAACTGCAAACCAATTACTTAATGAATCGGGCCCACACATAATGAGGTGCAGACAAAGAGCTATAAATGCATTTTTGCGCCCAAGCCGCTGCTTTAAAGTAAAATCCCTCAGCTGTAGTTTGGGCTTAACTAGCACATCATAATTATTGTCTCTAGGACATCAGAGGAAGCCATTTTTTTTTTTAGGTCCAGTGGGGTCTTTTTTTTTTTTTTTTTTTTTTTTTTTGAGGTTGCTCATCAGCTCACTGACAAAATAGAGCAAAGAAGAATTTTTAAAAGTGCTACAGCAGCACCACACTGTTATGTTTATTCTCAAGTACTGGGCTTCGAGACCACTTGTAAAAGCAATAAAGCACAAGGAGGGACTGCAATAAGTGGGATCCTTAAATGTAAGCCTCTAAGAAATTTCAGCGAAGCCAGGCATAAACAGCAATACCAGAGCTCTCCAGAGCCCAGGGTGGGGGATTAACAATACCAAACCCAGCACAAGAACCAACTGCGAGGACAGCACGCCACACCGTGCACTCGGCGCCAGACCTTTTCATTGCTGGATTATCATCAAGTGTCTAGAACCAAGGGTTCCAGAAGACCTTTTAGTGGTTTTGTTTATTTTTCTTAACGGGGGTGATGGGATTACTTGTGATTTATTAGGAAATTAATTTCATGCAGGAATGACAGCAGCAACAAAAAGTCTCTGCCTTCATTTGTAGGAGAAAAAAAGTTCAATCTTAGTTTGGTGAAAAGTAGCCAAAATGTGGAATTATCAGACCAAGAAAATGTTCTATAAAATCTCATTGTTTTCTGAATGTAGTTAAAATTTTCTCAAAGAATATGTGTAAAAGAGAGTTCAAGAAGAATTTGGTTTTTAATGTCTCCAAAATATAATGGCAATAAACATGTGCAACCATCTTTAAAAATGAAAGGGATGTGTCTTTAAGCTAAACAATGAAAATTAAACTCTGGAAACTATCCATAGAATTTATTGCCCCTTAAAATTTTTTTTAAATACCCAGAACTTGAATTTATAGTATAATCCTAACAATATAATATTTCAACACTCTTCCTAATTCAGTTCTCTCACTTCCTCAAACAATGGATGAAAAGACAGCTACTAGGGATAATAATTCCTGATACTTAAATGAGTAGTTGGATACCTGTCTAGTTCCTAAAGGCAAGAGTTCTAGAAGACCAAACTGATTTAAATATTCTAGGTCCTAAAAATATTGTAATGCTTTCATAAAATACAAATGAAGAAGGATTTTGTTTTCATTTTCATTTTATTTCAATATGACATTTCTGAATTAGGTCATTTTCTGTTATTTGGACATTACATATATCATTATTAATATAAAGGTCATATTTTAAAAGTTCATCAGGGTCAAGTAGTAAATTCAAATGTAATGCAGTCATGGAAAGGACATCTTTTCAATGAGCAATGCCATTACACAAGGAAACTTGCCAGGCTATTTTCAATGATGTTTAACTCAAAGTAAAATGGTAGACACTGCATGGGGCAATAGCTTATTTCAGGTTATAAACTCTCCAGAAGTGACTTGAAGCCATGCCTGATTAGTACTGAACACTGATGATGAATTCAGCACATAACTCATTTCTTGCTCACAAAACTTATGAGACATGGTGCAGTTTAACACATGTGAAAAGATAAAATCTGTTATATAATGATATAAATAAGCAAGAAAACATCAGAAAAGGAAAAAGCAATGTAACCTAAATACTTCGTAAAAAACACAAAAACGAATATACAGAGATTGCTAGTTTATCAGTTTCCTGAGAAAGAAGAAAAATGCCACCTTATTTCTTTTAAGGCCTGATGTTTTCTCTCTGCCCTTTTCCTGACAACCTCCATTGTGTGGTCTCTAAGCAGTCCTACTGCGAGCAGCTGTAGACACTAATTTGTGGTTCACTGAGGTGTCAATTGAGTCTTAAACCAAGGAAACAACAGCTGCAAAACAATACTTGGCTCTGGTGCAAATATTTTCAAAGGTAGACTAAAGTTTTAACTGTTATTTTAGAAAAACAAAACCCTAAACCATAACCCTCCATTAAGTCACACCACAAAATATGCAGTCAGAGTTTTAATTCATTGCCTAGTGACATTACTCATCTTGCTGCTATTCAGAAAGGTTTTGGTGACTTACCTTGACAAAGGACTTCCTTTGCGAGATGAAAAACTAGCTTGTGAAGTGATTTTGTGGACTGTCTTTGTTTTGAATGTGCTGCTACCAATATTCAAACCTGTGATGGGCACAAACACAGAAAGCAGGTCTTAACTATAGGCAGCAACAGAACAAGGGCAGAAGAGCGGCCTCTTGGTAATTTTGATAAAACAAATACCAACAGAGGAAGAAGTCATTCAAGCCACAGAAGACATGATGTTTCTGAGGCCAAGGTCAAAATACTGATAGAATACTGAAAGGAAATGGGGAATATTCCTTGTGATATTTACCAGAAGCCACAAAAAGTAAGAATCCACCCAAAGAGCTCACAGTGCTTATCTATCCGTGTATTTATCCATCCATCCATCCATCCATCCATCCATCCATCTACATATTCTGGTTCTGGGCACTAAACCCAGAGCCTTGTGCATGCTAGGCAAAGGTCCTACCATGGATCTACATTCTCAGCAAGCTCTGCTTTAAAATGATCAAGATGCATGCATAAGACATGGGTTTTACTGTTGTACCCAGTATCAGATGATCCGCTGTTAGGACACATGGACAGCAATGGCTCACACAGACAAAGAGTGCTGAGAGCCACCTTTCAGAAATAACTGATACTTCTGAGATGACAGACACCAATCCTGCCCACTCTTAAGCCCATTTACAAATCCTGTTTCCATCCCACAAAGAACAAATCTACACTGAAAGCCATCAAGGTCACTGTACTAGCCTAAGAAGGTTGAGGAACAGAGTGTATAATACACCCTGTTCCACTGAGCTGGGGGACCTGGACTATCCCCAGTATTCTCAGCTAGCAGGAAGTTTCCTGATTTCTGTCTCCTGGTTTTAACAGGCAGTCACTGAAGATACCAGACCAAAAGTGCATGGGCAGCTTTGCCACAGGCTTGCTAACCTGTAACCCGTATGCCTGCATATAACCTCAGTATTAAAGAAATTCTCTTAACAATGTGTTCAGATTCAGCCAAACAATATCTCCACATTCTTAACAGGGCAGAATGTTTGAATATGAAAACTAAAGATTGAGGTTTAAGTGGCTTTCCTTTGCAACAGCTCCAAAGACAGAGAATTAAAACACGTGACTCAAAAAGTAACTGAAACAGGAGCACTCCGGCTGGTGTGAAATGTGAGGATGCAAATATCCCCATCCCTACTGTCTTTTAGTGCTGGGACTTTTCCCTTCAAACTCCTACCTGGTCTTTTGCTTCTCTCTGGAGCTCACAGAAGCCCAGAGGATCTGAAGAAGAGAAGTGTAAAGGTAATACATAACTAAACGGGAAAGGATACCAGAGGTTCCATTAACTATAGAGCAGTCAAACCCTTTAGAAGCACCAATGCAATTTTAGTATCTATTTGGAATCTTGCAGAGTATCACTGTGAAATGAACTGAGGGAACTGAATATGGAGTTGAATGAGCATTGACTTTTTTGTTGTTGTTGTTGTTTTGAGGTAGGGTCTCACTCTAGCCCAGGCTGACCTGGAATTCACTATGGAGTCTCAGGGTGGCCTTGAACTCACGGCGATCCTTCTACCTCTGCCTCCCAAGTGCTGGGATTAAAGGCATGTGCCACCACGCCTGGCAGAAGCATTGACTTTTATATCATGGATGGTCATGAGTTTATGGGGGCCAGGAGCGGAATGTGGTGGTGTGGATTAGGTGTCTCCCATAAACTCATGTTCTGAGTGCTAGATCCTTAGCTATGGGAAATTTGGGAATTGGAGCCTTCATGGAAGAGGTATTTTTGGAGACAGGCTTATGGTATTATAGCCAGCCCCCCCTTGCCAATGCTTGCCACACTCTCCTGCTGATCTCCACCTGATGTTGGCCAGGAAGTGATGTCTAGCCTGTGTTCATGCCATGTTTTCACCTGCCATCATGGAGTTTCCCCTCTAATCTGTAAGCCAAAATAACCTCTTTTTTTCCCCACCACCTGCTTCTAGACAAGTCCCAACAAAGTTTGTTAAAATTCACAGTCCATAGTTCTTAATTGTGTTAGAGTTTTTCAACTCTGACCAGAATGGTCCATGAAACTCTGCCTTCAACACTGCAAGGTGTCTGTTAGAACAAAGTTTCAAATCTTTCCATGTTCCTCCACAAGTCGGTTCCAAAAGGCCAAAAGCCACACAGTTTCTAGCAGCAACAACCCTATTCCTGGTACCAATTTCACTGATTCAATTACCTTCACATTGCTGGCATAAAGCACCTGGCCAGAAGCACCTTATGGGAGAAAAGGTTTATTTTGGTTTGTAGACTAGAGGCCTAGTGTGGTGATTTGATTCAGGTGTCCCCCATAAACTTAGGTGTTCTGAATGCTAGGTTCACAGCTGATAGAGATTTGGGAATTAATGCTTCCTGGAGGCAGTGTATTGTTGAGGGCTGGTTTATGGGTATTATAGCCAGTTTCCCCTTGCCAGTGTTTGGCACACTCTCCTGTTGCTATTGTCCACCTGATGTTGGTGAGGAGATGATGTGCACCCTCTGCTCATGCCATCATTTTCCCCTGCAATCATGGAGCTTCCCCTCAAGTCTATAAGCCAAAATAAACTTTTTCCCACAAGCTGTTCTTGGTCAAGTGATTTCTACCAGCAATGTGAACCTGTCTGCAACACCTATACTATCTAAAGCATTATTTCCTTTATGAAAAATTTAATGTTATTGGTACATTTAATAGTACTAAAATTTTTGATAGACACCCAAGAGATGAATTTATGCCAAATTAATTCATCTTTTGCACTTTCCAATTGGGAACCAAAAAATACTTGCTAAAAACTTCTGCGGAGTTGCCTTCACAACTGTATATGTCCACTAGGCAGCTGAAATACTGAGAAAGGCATTACTTGTTTGTAAAATGAAGGGTGTAAACAATTTCCTTTAAGACCTGTCTGGATTTTAACTGCGTAACTCAAATGTGAACAAAATGACGACAAGCAAACACTTGAGACCTTTTCAAAGCAATAAGGACCTCCTTCAGGACAGAGGCCCAGTTTTGCACCTCAACAAACTTCATGCCTTACATTTACAGAGTCCAAATCATAATCACCAGAAGGGCTTTTCCTCCCCCTAGGAGTTTTTCACTCTCAGGCTTTGTGCTGGACCTTTACCATGAAGGAGTTTGCTGAATCCTCACAAACACAAGAAATGACTCTACCACTAATAGTATATAACATTCATTCTCTAAAGAAAGATAGTTCTGATGAATTATGAATATATGCATTTAAAATGTATGTGCCTATAGAAGACATCTTTTAAGAAACTGGGGGACCTGAATATGTTCTACCATTTAGTGTTATGTGACATTAAGAAAGTACTATCTGGGCTGGAGAGATAGCGTAGTAGCTAAGGCACTTGCCTGAGAAGCCAAGGGACACAAGTTCAATTCCCCAGGACCCCATAAGCTAGATGTCTGGAGTTCATTTGTAGTGTGCCTATTCTCTCTCTCCCTCTTTCTTTACCTCTAAAAAAAAGTAAAAACAATTAAAAAATAATAAATCATTGTCCAACTCTGATGGGCAAAATTCATGGTGATTATATAAAAATAAGGCTACTAATATTCATTTTGTATTAATCCATTTACTTTAGTAAAGAAGACTGAATACCATAATAAGAGGGTATATTAGGAGGAAAACTGCTGAAAATAAATAGAAAATGGAAAAATATAAGAAAACAAAGAAAATTACAATTAAAACAAAACTCTACAATCTGCCTCATGAACATAGATGCAAAAATTCTGAACAAAATATTGGCAAACAGAATACAGAATATATCAGAAAGATTGTTCACCCTGACCAAGTAGGCCTTATCCCAGAGATGCAGGGACGGCTCAACATATGCAAATCGATAAATGTAATATACTATATAAATGGACTGAAGGACAAAAATTACATGATCATCTCAATAGATGCAGAAAAGGCATTCAACAAAATCCAACATCCCTTCATGGTAAAAGTCCTACAGAAACTAGGGATAGAAGGAACATATCTCAACATAACAAAAGCTATTTATGACAAATGTACAGCCAACATAATACTAAATGGGGAAAAACTTGAAGCATTTCCACTAAAATCAGAAACAAGACAAGGATGTCCACTGTGCCCACTTTTACTTAATATAGTACTGGAAGTCTTAGCTATAGCAATAAGAGAAGAGAAACTCATAAAAAGGATACAACTTGGAAAGGAAGAGATCAAATTATCATTATTTGCAGACGATATGATTCTATACATAAAAGACCCTAAAGACTCTACTAGCAAACTGTTAGAGCTAATAAACACTTTTAGCAACATAACATAATACAAAATAAACACATAGTAATCATTAGCTTTCCTATACACTAGCAACAAACAGGTGGATGATGAAATCAGGGAATCTCTCCCATTCACAACTGCCTCAAAAAAAAAAAAAAAAAAAAGTACCTTGGAATAAGCCTAACCAAGGGAGTGAAGGATCTCTACAATGAAAACTTTAAAATACTCAAGTGAGAAATTGCAGAAGACACTAGGAAATGAAAAGACATCCCATATTCTTGGATTGGAAAAATCAATATTGTGAAAATGTCAATCTTACTAAAAGCAATCTACACATTTAATGCAATCCCCATTTAAATCCCAATGGCATTCTTCACAGAAATAGCAAAAACAGGGCTGGAGAGAAGGCTTAGCGGTTAAGCACTTGCCTGTGAAGCCTAAGGACCCCGGTTTGTGTCTCGATTCCCCAGAACCCACGTTAGCCAGATGCACAAGGGGGCACACGTGTCTGGAGTTTATTTGCAGTGGCTGGAAGCCCTGGAGAGCCCATTCTCTCTCTCTCTGCCTCTTTCTCTCTCTGTCACTCTTAAATAAATAAATAAATAAATAAATAAATAACAAAAAAAGAAATAGCAAAAACAATCCTAAAATTCATTCAGAAGCACAAAAACCTTCGAATAGCCAAAACAATTTTGAGCAACAAAAGTAAGACTGGTGATATCACCATACCTGATTTTAAGCTATATTACAAAGCCATAGTAACAAAAACAGCATGGTACTATAACAAAGACAGACATGTAGAGATCAAGGGAACAGAATAGAGGACCCAGATGTTAATCCACACAGCTACAGCCATCTGATTTTTGACAAAAATGCCAGAGATCCATTGGAGAAAAGACAGCCTCTTCAACAAGTGGTGCTGAGAAAACTGGATATCTATATGTAGAGGGATGAAAATAGATCCTTGTCTTTCTCCATACACAAGAATCAAGTCCAAATGGATCAGGGACCTTAATATCAGACCTGAAACTCTGAAAACAAAATGCTAGATTAAATAAACTATATTCAAACAGAATCAAAGGTCTATAAGAGCTACTGCCATGCTTGGCCCCACATATCCAGAAAAAAAGGGCGCTTCCAAATGCTTGTTTGCTGAGGATGAAAAAGTATTCACTGACCCTGACTCAGTGATACTTGTTACAAAGCAAAATCTAGCAGTTATGCTTGCCTCTGCACACCTGTTGCCCTGGGCCCCTTGCCATGGGATTCAAGTATTGTAACTGCCCTTACTTAATTGATGTGTGTGATACAGAAGCATATACCTTTCAAAATCTCTTTTCAGTTTGTTTTGTACTACCCTAAAGGGTAGACTTCTTCAGCAATGAGTAGACTTTTGTTTCTGTAGATGAAACCCACACCCACACACCCACACCCACACCTACAAACGCACACATACAATGAATTTCCTACTTCTCAGACAGGTTTCTTAAATTCATCTTATGAAGTTACTATTTCTCAAATGCATGAAAAAAATTCTTTGAGACAGATCTCCCTATGTAGTCCACACTGGCTTCACATTCTCAATCTTCCTGTTTCTACCTCCAAATTACTGGGATAATAGGTATGTACCACCATAACTAACTCAAAACTATTGTTTTGAACTGTCACTTTTCAAAAACTTCTGAAAACAAACAAAAATTTAGTTTAACCTAGATTTTTAAGACTCAAATATGAGTTTATCTAAGGCAGAAAATGCCACTCAATTTTGGAGTGGATACAAGAATAGGCTCAACATCAGAGTAAACTGGTTTCTTTGCTCTCTAAGCCTTGTAGAAGCAGCTCCAGGAATGAAACACAAACACCCTGGGTGGGCAAGTACCCCAGGTCCTGGCTCCCAGGCTCTCACACTGAGTGTGGGGGTTCTGGGAAAGGGCAAGGTGGATGGCAAGAGGTCATGAAGGACAATGGCAGCAGTATGGGTTCAGAGTCCCACAGCTGAGGAAATCTAATCTCATGAGGAAGAAGAGGAAACAGGTCTGCAGAACACAAAGCCATTTGCCCAAAGAGACAGCAGCAGCCCAGATCTGGCTCATGTTCACAGGACACCCTTGGCCCTGCAGAGCTTCTCACTGTCTGTTGTTACACTGAGGAAGACAATCAGGAAAAATTGTCAATAGAAATTATGTAAAGAAACCAAGTGATAGTACCATCCCAATTACCTTAAGTCTGGGTGAAATGAAGGATGGAAATAGGAGCTACCACACAGATAAAGCAGCAGACCCCCTACATCTTCAATGGGCCCAAAAATAGGCTGGTTACATTCCTGCTTTGGTTGGCTCAACTTAAGAACTTGACCATGAACTTTTTTAGCATTGGATTAAAACTATCATCTTACTAAAAAAATATAATTTATCTTGCATTACTGAGAATTCACCCACTTAGAAATATCTACTCAAAAATGTGCATCATCCTTGGGAATATTATATACTGCATAATTAAAATATGTACAACTTTGGGTACTTTTGACTGGGATGAAAAAATCAATATATTTTTAACAAACTATGAAATCAGTTTGGTGTGATAGAACCAGTATTTTATTTTATTTAGTTATTTGAGAGAGTGAGAGAGAATGGTGTGCCAGGGCCTCCAGCCACTGCAAATGAACTCCAGACGCATGCTCCACCTTCTGCATCTGGCTTACGTGGGTCTGGGGAATCAAACCGAGGTCCTTTGGCTTTGCAGGTAAACGTCTTAGCCACTAAGCCATCTCTCCAGGCCCCTAGAATCAGTATTTTAGAAAATTTAATAAAGACCAGTTGCAGTGCACACTGAAGAGAAAGTATTGTTTTGTGCAGTGTATGCACATACATCTTCGTAAGAGCGTGTGTGTGCACACATGTATGTTGTACACATGTTGTGTGAAGAATAGCCTGATACAGAAAATGTTTATTGGTGGAAGGATAGCTCCAAAAGGATGTCCTATAACACTCTCCAATTAATCCGAACCTCCATTATTATTTCAGATGTGTTGTAAAGGGACTTGGGGAAGGGGAAAACATTAATAAAATAAAAAGCAGAGCAAATGAATTTGAAAGGCAAAAACAATATCAAAAAGTGGAAAATGGTGGCTCGAGGTATGACTCAGTGGTTAAGGCACTTGCCTGAAAAGCCTAACAACCTGGGTTCAATTCCCCAGCACCCACATAAAGCCAGATGCATAAGGTGGCATATGCATCTAGAGTTAGTTTGGAGAAGCTGGAGACCCTGGTGTGTCCATTCTCTCTGTTTGACTCTCTTCTATCTCTCTCCACTTGCCGATAAATAATAAAATATTAAAGCTGGTCATGGTGGCACATGCCTTTAATCTCAGTACTTGAGAGGCTGAGATAGGAGGATCACTGTGAGTTCAAGGCCACCCTGACACTACACAGTGAATTTCAAGTCAGCCTGGGCTACCTCAAAAAACAAAACAAAACAAAAAGGTTGAAAATTTCTATTTTGTTGTATAAAAATCAACCAGAAAATAATTTCAACTTTTAGGATACAAATCTGGATCACGACCATGGACTATTTCTACATTCAATGTCAAGGGAAAAATTAAAAGAAGAATAAAAAGGTAGCAGTTACTTGACCAACAGAGGCTCCAAGCTTCTGAAGCCAGGCAAGGTCTAGAAGTATCTATTGTCTTTATGCCAATCATTAGACTCCAGGGACAAGTGCTTCCGCTTCTCAGAAAGGCAGAAAACAGGGCTGGAGAGACGGCTTAGCAGTTAAGCGCTTGCCTGTGAAGCCTAAGGACCCTGGTTCGAGGCTCGTTTCCCCAGGACCCACGTTAGCCAGATGCACAAGGGGGCACATGCATCTGGAGTTCGCTTGCAGTGGCTGGTGGCCCTGACGTGCCCATTCTCTCTCTCTCTGCCTCTTTCTCTCTGTCTGTGCTCTCAAATAAATAAATAAAAATAAACAAATTTAAAAAAAAAAAAAAAGAAAGGCAGAAAACAAAACATAGGCCACTAACTTTCAGAAGTAGATTTCACTGACAATCAAATCAGATGTCATGAGTTAATTTCATAATGGGAAGAATTAAGCATTTAGCCTAAATATAAGAGAGTGGTGAATCTAACAAGAGAGAAAATGACTAATGTGACTTTGGATGACAGACGTTGAACACTCTGCAAAGATGGCCCCTACCATGTTGATCATGCTTTCCAATAAGGTCTCCTTCCCTCCCTCCTCTTCTTTTCTTTTCTTTCTTTTTTTTTTTTTTTGTTAAGTTTGAGATAGTCTCACTGAGAAGCCCAGTACTGCCTTAGCTCCTCCAATGCTGGGATTACAGGTATGCACCACTAGGCAGCTCTTTTCTTCTGCTTGCAGGGTATGGGTACTGTAATCAAGCTTCCCTTCAAGGCTGCCCAAAGCTGCATTCTGCTGACCAACAGCCTTAGAGGGAGATGGCTAACTCTCTTGTCTCATCCACCAGGACCAGCCTCTTCCCAACCATGGTCTGCACAGGTACTGCCTCCTAAAGCCTTTGGTGGTATTTCTCCCATCAGAGTCACTAAAGGGCTCCTGGAGTAAGCCAATTGTTATCTAGGATCCAACTATCTTGAGTAATAAAGGGCTGGCAAAATCAGACTATGGAATGCTGTGCATATTACCCACCCCAATGCATGCTTGCAAGAAAAGTTTCAAAGGTACAAGGATGAAGCACATTCACTTGGAGTAATAAACAGTAGTGGACCAAAACCACAAAAATGAAACCAGCCAGATGAATAGGATGTTTGTTTCAAAGGTCAGATATGTCAAAACTAGAATCATGAAACATATCAGACATCTATTTTAGTCAGGATTACTGCACAAAACAACATATGGAGGACTAGAAAATGATCAAAATAGGAAAAATAAAATTAATAGGGCTTGATTGAAAGAATTACTATTATTTTTTTTTTTTTTTTGGTTTTTCGAGGTAGGGTCTCATTCTAGCTCAGGCTGACCTGGAATTCACTAAGTAGTCTCAGGCTGGCCTTGAACTCACGGTGATCCTCCTACCTCTGCCTCCTGAGTGCTGGGATTATAAAAAATTAAATACTTGAACAAGTTAAAAATTAAATAAAGGATATACAGGATATACACAAATAGGTTGGGACTGGGGCTGTACTGCAAATGGCCTGGGCAAGGAGAGGTCAACGCATAATGACACCACAAATAAGTTGTTCTGGCTAGGCAGGTACCATGGGAGGCAAGAGCCCTGAAGCAGGCTGGGGGGCATGCCTCTGTGCACATAGGACAGCAGTGTCCTACCTGTAGCCAAGAGGTGGGAAAGTGGGCCTTGTCTTGCCAAATTCCTGCCTTTTTCTTCTTTAAAATACAGCACCGTATGAGTTAATGCTACACAGAATATATCTGCACTGATATAAGTAAATAATTTTTATGTTCATTGAGAATGGCCTAAGGCATACCAAAACTGTAGCAAATGATAAAAGCAGATGCTAAGAAAAGGGTGAGGCACTGGAATATTACCTAGGGAGGCTGTAACAGCTATATGAAGATTTTTAAGTAGTTGTGGACCAGGTTTCAGACTCTTTGCAGTCAAGATTGTACTTTCTGGGGCTGGGGAGATGGTTCAGTGGTTAAGATGCTTGCCTGCAGAGCCAAAGGACCCAGGTTTGATTCCCCAGTACCCACATAAAGCCAGATGCACAAGGTGACACATGTGTCTGGAGTTCTTTTGCAGTGACAAGAGGCCCTAGCATGCTCATTCCACATTTTTTTTCCCTCTTTTATAAATAAATAAATAAATAAATACATAATTTTTTTTAAAAAAGATTGTATTTTCTGATAGGGGTTCTCAAACAATTCGTATATTCTCCTGTAACAGTCTAGAAGACTTCACCTAAATGCCAACTTCACAGTGCAGAAAGATGGAGCAAATACACATGATTTTGTGGCAAGTTAGGCCCAGGCGTTTCTGGAAGGAAAAGGATAAGCAGTTAAAAGCTGTACTGTCACTGCCTTTGAGCTCACAGTTATAAAATGATGGATGAATGAATACAAGAGAAAAAAACAACAAATGTAGAAGGAAACGTTAACCTGCTACAAAAGAAGGACCAAAGCTCATATATTTCTAAGGTGAAAAGAGCATAGTCTTCTCAACTGTACTGAGCCTGCAGTGAGACTGAAAACCTGAGGATTGGGGCAGCTATTGAAAGCTTTACATACATTTGTAGCCTGTGCCTTGGAACTCCAGAGAAACATTTCCTCCCATTAAAAACATTAAACTCTCAGAAAATTAAATAGTACTGAAAATGATTAGATGAAACATACACATCTAAAGAATCCAACTATTTCAGTTGAATGTTCTCATCCACAGAAACACAATCAAGCTTTCAGTTCTGATTTCAGTCAGGCATCTATTATACAACCAAATCTATGTCGAGCTTTAGTTTAAAAAGCAGAAAGTATTGCAGTTTAAAACATAAAACAAGGCAAGGGGTCTGTATCTTGTGTAGTGTCTAGCTCCAAGAGATTAAAATCTGTCCTGTCTATTAATTCCAGGCTGACGACACAATGAGATAAATATATCCCCTACTTTGTTACGTGTTGCCAGAACCAATCATCTATCTTCCTGAAAGTTTTCTCAGGGATCACTAAGATGACTTTTTTCTTTTTGATATGCATTTTGTGTTGAGAAAATAGGAACAGCTAGAGAAAGAAAGTGAAAACATGCTGAATAAAGGGAGGTAGGAGAGAGATGATGTTGAGGAGAAAGAAAAAGCCTCAACTTCTTATCTTTTATTCTCTTTTATATGCAAATGTACACCTGCTAAAATACTTCTAAATCTACAAATAAAAAGAAAATATCTGATGAACAAGTGCTTTTAACAACCTATTACAAGAGCCTGATACACATGCGGTTTACCAGCCTCTAAGGGGTGTTTGGAGGCAGGGAATCTGCCCATTACTTTTGCAGAAATCCTTAATGAAAAAAGAAGAGATAGGCCTGGAGAGGAGTAACAAAGGGGGATGCACACAATACTACCACTGCAGCTAAAAAACTCGACCTTGAACCCACAAAGAACTGGGCATCTTCAAATAAAGAAGTGTAAGTACTGTTTATATATGAAATAGGGAGAAATTTTAAAATTCAAATTGAAAAATGTACTGTATACAGAATTTCCTAGTTCTGTTACTTTTCATGTGCTTTTGCACAAGTCAAAAAGTGTTTTTCATGTTATATTAAATATGTTGCTTATGAAGCAAACTCAGTTGTTTTTGTAAACTAAAATAAAAAAGATACATTTCTAATACTAATACAGAAAGCAAATATTATGACTGAAACTCCAGAAACCATTTGTCCAGTAATGTGTTTAAATGAAAATAAGACAATATTAGGATATGGATATTTTTGCAATTCTGAAAATAGAGAAAATTAATCTATACTTAAGCCTTCAAAAAAGAAGGGTTGATGCAGAAGAAAAATCCCTAATTCACATGAGTTGTTTGGGGCAGTGTCAAAAATAGAGATTTATATTCTAGTTTTTATTTCTATGGGACAACTCAAAAATAAACCTGAAAATAAATGCTAGGCCTATAACTGACTAAAGTGACTCCAGAGCTGTCATGAAACAATTTTGGGGGTATATACTCATTCCTCTGTGTTCTTGGGTTCCATATCCACAGATCAAAAAACCAAACATGAACTAGAACTATTTGGGAAAAATGTGTTTGTACTGAATATGCTTTTCACATCATAATTTCAGCAACACTACTAGTTACAGCATTCACACTGCTTTAGTTGTCAAGAAGAGTAATTTAGATATGATTTAAGGCATATGGAAGGATGTATGTAGGCTAAATGCAAATACCAAACCATTTTATATCAGAAACTTGAGCACCCTTGGATTCCAGTATCCAAGGTGCTCCTGGAACCTATCCACCTAGTATATTGAGGGACAACTGTACTTCCTACAATACTTTAAACATTATCACCTGCTTCTTAGGTGATTTCCAGCTCTTAAGCTCACAGCACCCTTACCTCTCAAAGCTTGGCCACTCTTGATCAGAAGTTGCATATTACTGGTATAATTCAACACTTCCCTACTCCCCATGCTGGGGATTGAAATCAGGGCCTCATGCATGCTAAACAGGTGCTCTATTGCTGAACTATATTCCTAGCCATGAGTAAAAACAGTATTTTTAAACAATTTGTACTCAATAATTTATAATGGGAAGAATCAGACATAATGACAACATTATTATCTGTAGAAAAACCAGAAGAATGGGTATGAGGTGACCTGGAAGCAAGAAATGTAAAATATGAGGACAGCCTTCCTTATGTCCTTGAGTAATTGAATAATTCCCCCTCCCCCCAAACAAATTCATGTCCATCCAACCTCAGAAGGTGACCTTATTTTTGGAAAGTAAGAGCTAAAGAGGTCAGGTTGGATCTTATCTCCAGGGTGCCCTAAATCTCAATGGCTCAGGTTCTCTAGTACAGAGGCAACACAGAGACAGAAAAGGAAGTAATGGGACAGTGGAGGCAAAGACTGAAGTGATGCTACTCAAGCCAGAGCCACCAGAGGCTAGGAATAGCCAGGAAGACTTCTCCCTGGAACATCAGAGGGAGCAGGACCCTGCTGTGACCTTTATTTTGGACTTCTGCATCCAGAACTGAGGCAGAATAAAGTCTATTATTTTAAGTTTGTGGTATTTTGTTTGCATTTTTGAGATTATGTTGCTCAGGCTGGCCTCCTATTCCTGGGCTCAAATGATCCTTGCTTCGGCCTCCTACAAGTGTATGCCAATGTATGTAGTTAAGTTTGTGGCACTTTGTTAAGGCAAGTCTGGGAAAATAATGCTCTCCTTGACCTCCAACTGTGTCAAGATTTAATACAATTTCTCTAAATCTGAGTCACTTGGGTAAAATGAAGGTCCTTTATAACCTGACCTATAGTGGTTCTCCTAGCTTTGAGACTCTCACTCCAGAGTTCTCAAATCTAGAAACTGATGTGTTATGAAATGCTTATACCCGACTCTTACCTCCCTGAAGTTATGATGTCGTAGAAACCCCACATGGAATTCTGCTGTGCACTCACCAGGGAGAATCTCTGGGTAGTTATGAGTTCATGTCCTTGAATGCAGAAGTATCTAGTCAACAGTATTCCTCAGAATGCCATCTTTTATTTTTTCATGGCCACATTAAATAACCAGCATCACTCCACAATATAATTAGGAGTGCTTACCATTGCAAACAGCAGGTAACAGGCCCCTTGGGGCAGGTGCCCGCAGACTGACCTGTGCCCTAACAACAGAGATGTGGACTACATTGGACAATTTTGCAACAAATAATGGCTCCCTTGATTTCACAGAAGTTGGAAGTACAGCAGATCACATGTCTCTACTAATTCTCAAGAGGAAAGCACTTTTGGAACAAGTAAAAAGGAAAAACATTAATAGTAAAGTTGTTATACTTGAAGTGATATGCCATTATACTTGGGTGGCCCAAAGTTGTCACTGCAGTTTTTTCTGGCAGAATAAATCCAGTCACGAATGACAACCTGGCCATTGTGTTCAAAGCCCCTTTTCAGCTTGGTAAAAAAACAGTAATTCTTGGGGAGGAGGTGCCCAGAAACCCAAGCAGCACCCTGCAAGTTGATGCTGACCTCCTGTAAAGATTCTCCATGGATGCCTTAGTATGACGACCTGGCATATTTCAGCTGGTCAAAGAATATCAGTGTGGAATGGCACAGTGAGGCAATCACTTTCAACACAGCTTGACCAAGAGAACTGGTGTCAAAAGAATGAGAGGTTGAATGGACATTCTTAGAGGCTTAATCCTCTTGAGATAAAAGCCGGCAGCCCTTTTCACATGCAGCTTAAGGAGATGAGTTTTGCCAGGATGGGCACGTGGGGTGGGAAAAGTGGTGGTGGAGTGAATGACTGAAAGAGATAGCATTCTGGTCTGAATCAACAAACATTTAAGGGAACTCTTTAATGTCCCCATTTTTATTCATTTGTTTGAAAAATTAAGTGCCTACTCTGTGCCACATACTGTTAGGTGCAAACTTTTTTATGACATGTAACATATGCTGTATTATTTGCTAAAACTAAAGCTCAGTGCCAAAAGGTATATTTAGTGGGAATAAAAACAAAATCGCCAAAAACAGAATTTCACTTTGTGGGTCTAAGGACTTCAAAGAGAGATGGTTCTCATCATCATCTTGCTAAACATCACTTTCCTCTGGGAAAGTCTGGGAAACACTGACCAGAACACCTACTTCCTGGACATAGTCTCAGAAGCCCAGCTGTGCTCTGGCCTGCCTCACTGTATAAAGGGCATGCTCTCAGTATAACCTGCACTTGGAACATTCTGTAAGCTACTCAGGTCTCCAGGTCTAGCCCAACAGAAAGGAAAGGTGTGACCTTGCTCATCATTGCTCTTAAATCCTTTTGGAGCTTGCATTTGCTTTGATGGTCAATGTACCCAGATATCCTGGTGCACTTGCCTTTCTGTTAAGACAAAAGATAGTGAAATGGATAGTGAAATGAAAAGAGTTTGGGACTCAAAATCCTAAAATCTAAGTTTGATTTCACATCTAATCCATTAGACAAATATAACCCTGAATAGGAACCAACCTTTCTAAATTTCTGCTTGATTAACAGGATAAGTCACTGAAGTTTACCCTACAGAACTACTATGAAGATTAGAAATGATGGAGGCTTACTGAGGGCAGAGAATCAGTCTTTTCTTCTTGGGTATCCCAAGATTCAGTCCAAAGCTAACACACATACAGACGATATATTACTTATCATATATAGAAAATCACATTCATAGATATCAACATTAAACTCTGATTTCAACCTGGATTCCTTGGTGAGAACTAGACAAATAAAAGGGACAGATGATGTTAACAGATCAGTCACTCTGTGGAAACATTTACTCTTGGGTGTGTGGGGAGATGTGTGTACAGGAGTATTTCTATGTAAATCTCAGCAAAGAAAACCTCTACTTCCTATAGTGATGCCTTTGGATGGACAGCAAACTCTTTAAGAATGAGTCTAAGGCTTAGGTTAGTAGGGGGAGCACAAGCAAGAAAATGGACATGAGAATGAAATTGGGTGTGGTGGCATATACCATTAGTCCCTAGCACTCAGGAGGATGAAGAAAGAGGATCAGTATGAGTTCAATCCCGGCCAAGAGCTAGAGTGAGTTCTAGGCTACAGTAAGACCCTGCCTCAAAAAAAAAAAAAAAAAAAAAAAAAAAAAAAAAGAGGACTGGAGGGATGGCTTAGTGGGTAAGGTGCTTGCCTGTGAAGTCTAAGGACCCAGGCTTGATTCCGCAGAACCCACATAAGCCAGCTGCACATGGTGGTGCGTGCATCTGGAGTTTGTTTGCAGTGGATAGAGGCCTTGGCATGCCCATTCTCTCCCTCTGTCTCAAATAAATAAATAAATAAATATAGTAAAGATATGAGAATGTTAGCATATTGACTCCTTTAATATAGAATGAGGGTCACAGCCTTCATATTTAAAGAATACCATGGACCTAAGAAATGAGAATTCCTTCCACAGGACCCTCTTAAGAAGGCCATAGCGCTTGCTGGTAATTTAAATTCCCAGCCCACAATCTCACACCTGGAAGACTCTTAGCTTGGTTCTGTAAAATGAATAGTCAGAAAGTTCATGTGTTACCAGTCTTCATGCTACAATTATGTTCAATAAATATATAGCTTTGTATGTAGCAGCTCCTCAACTATGCAAAGATAGCTATTGTGCCCCTACGCTCTTATCCTCAGAACCCTGATCACTCTAAACTGGTATAACTTCAGAACTTTGTACCCAGCCTCTGCCCTGAATTTCACCTTCACCTCTTCTGAAATGGCTATAAAGGAAACAGGCACACAGAGAATAACCCACACTGAAAAAGAGCATTTCTGGACTGCCTAAAGTTACTACTCTAATTTGCTGGTCAATTTGAGGAACAGCTTTAACAAGTAGCATTCATGCAGGGATTGGCCACAAAATAAGTACTCATTCAATGACAGACACAGCAACAGAATTAAGTAGAGGCAAGGTATATGAGGCTCTTAAACATGAACTTCAGGGCGGGAGGGGGGTATGTGGCTCACAAGGACAATGGCATAGGTGGCAAGGACAGTAGAGCAGTGCTTTACCAAGTAAATGGCTTTACAAAGGTTTCCATGTCTCCCGTTCATTTCTTCTTTTAGACAAGAGGTTTTACTTTTAAGAAAGTTTAATTTATTTATTAGACAGAGAGAGGGGTGGGACATGTGGGGCCTCTAGCCACTGCAAAGGAATTCCAGATGCATATACCGCCATATTCATATGGCTTGCATGGGGTTTTGGGGAAATCAAACCTGGGACCTTAGGCTTTGAAGGAAGTGCCTTAACCACTAAGCAATCTCTCCAGTCCTCCAATTTAATTTTTTTTTTTTTTTTTTTTGGTTTTTCGAGGTAGGGTCCTACTCTAGCCCAGGCTGACCTGGAATTCACTGTGTAGTCTCAAAGTGGCCTCGAACTCACAGCGATCCTCCTACCTCTGCCTCCCGAGTGCTGGGATTAAAGGTGTGTGCCATCACGCCCGGCCAATTTAAATTTTTAATAGCTAATACTTTAGCATACAAAAAGCACAGTTCTCTTTAAACTGCCATTTACTGGCAGATGGAGGGTAAATTGTTAGAATTACATTTTAGCTTCCATTTTTTCTTTCTTAAACATGTTTTTATTTAATTATTTGCAGGCAGGGAGGGAGAGATAACAAAGAAGACAGAAGTTGAGACTATGAGCACTTCAGGGTCTCTTACCACTGCAAACAAACTCCAAATGCATGTGCCACTTTGTGCATCTGGCTTTACATGGGTAGTGGGGAAATGAACCTGGGCTGGCAGGCTGTGCAAGCAAGTGACTTTAAATGTTGAGCCATCTCCCTAGCCCCATTTTAAAATCTTAATGCAAGTGAGTTGCTGCCCTCCACATCCCAAATAATAATACTATTGCCAAGGCCCTTCGTTGCCCGCCAGAACTAGATGGCCAAGACCCTATTGCTGATGACACTACATGCTTGGGCTATAGGACACTGGGACAGCGGGAAAACAAGCTGGAAGCCTCTTCCCTGTTAACTAGATGGCAAGATGCTAGAAAGAGCTATGCAGCCTGCTGGGGGGGAAGTTATCAATGGTCTTAACCAGCAGTGGACCCTGCAAACTTTATGGCTGGCCAGCCAGGCAAAATGTGACAACTGGTCTAATAGTGGCATGTCTGTTATGGGAGAAAACAACTGCTCTGTGCATGGATTTGAGGCCCACTTCATGAGAGGGAATTCATGACTGGTACTGAAAACCTAACCAAAAATCTATGGCTGGGGAGGTCATAAGCCCTGGGTGGGGGGGAGCTAGTACTGTTGTTTGGCTAAATGGATATATTATGCCCACTAAGGTTCCCTCTTAAATTTTTATGTTTATGCTCATATATTAAGGCTACTCTCACTTTTGGTTAAAGAAGCTTCTCTTTTCAGATGATGGTGACTATTAGGGAGACTCAAAACTCAAAAGGGCTGAAAAGAAGTGGTAATAGAGTGTTCACCACTAAGTGAGACACCTCTATCACATCCTCCAAGACTCAGGGACCACTGCAGAAGAGGTGGCAGAAAGAATGTAAGAGCCAAAGAAAGGGGAGGAATGCTGTGGAATACTATCTTCTATGCATTTAGTGGCCGCTGCATTCATGACCTCACAGTGACTATCTATACAATATCTGCATAATTATGAGGGCAAAAATAAAAATAGAAGAGGGACCAGTTGGAAAGAAGAGGTTCAGTGGAGGGGAGTTAGGGAAGAAGGAACAAAAGATAGCAGTAGCAGGGGGTTATGATCAGAGTATATTGTGTATATGAATGGAGGCTGTCAATAACAAATTTTAAAAAGTCTTAATGCAAAATGGCCCTGATTTTGTCTAGGCAAATCACACTTCTTCCTGTATGAAGAGCAAAAAGGGGCTGGGCATGGTGGTGCAAGCCTTTAATCCAAGCACTGAGGTAGAAGGATCACTGTGAGTTTGAAGCCACCCTGAGATTACATAGTGAATCCCTGGTCAGCCTGGGGCTAGAGAGAGACCCTACCTTGAAAAACCAAAAAAAAAAAAAAAAAAAAAAAAAAAAAAAAAAAAGAAGAGAGAGAGAGACAGAGAGAGAGAGAGAGAAAGATTTCTTTTTAATAGAGAAAGAGTATGAGAAAATAACCTGCTCATTAATTTGGGGGTGTCACCAAAACCATACCAAGGGAAATAAAAAAGAATGTTACAAAAAATCATTTTATAAATAACCTTTGTCATCACAAGCTTATAAAGAATAAGCGTTTATAATTCTAACTGAAATAAGTTCAGAGGTCATTAAATACCTCTATGTTCAAAGGCAAATGCAAGGAAAAAACAACCAAATGACTTTTTGGTTATCTGTAGTTTGGGTATCTTTTGTTTTCTTCTATTAATAAAAATAATCAAGAGCAGGGATCCTACCAGAGTTTTCTCAAAATGAAGAATAAAAACACAGTTCCACTGGGGACAAATGTTTAAAGAAAAGAAAATCTCGGTATATTTCAGTGAAATATTACCTAATATATAACCACTGTACTATAAACTGTTGAAAAAACTAGAGTTCATCACAGAAATATGAGTTTGCAAAGCTAATCATTATGTCACAAATTGTATTATTATGAAAGTAAGCCATTCTTTTCTACTTATAAACAAGAATAAAACCACCACATATGCAGATGCATGCCTCAGTATCTTAGTGCAATGGTGTATTTACTTGTATAAATATTTAAAGTCAGACCTTTGAATTTATAATGAAGTAGCATACCACTTTACAAAATCAGGTACTAGTAAATTTAGATGTACAACAAATAGGACTATGTTCAGAATACTAATTGCTGCTGCTGATATTCTAACCCCCCCAAAAAGTAATGATATCATTCAGATTCCATCTAAACACAGCTAAAACATTTGCAGAAATCTTAATAGTCTTAATAAACCCTGATTGGTGAAAATGTTAAACTACCAGATAGGCTTGATTAACAAGGTGCAAGCAAACTTCCTACCTGACACATTTTTCCTGTTCTTGTTTTAATAATTTACCTCAAATTACTATAGGAAAGAGTAAAATCAGAAACATCCATGACTTGTGATATAATGACTAGGTGCTTTTCTAGGCAGCTGAACTTTCTCACATGGCCACAGATGGTGAAATGCTACAAGGTGGATAGCATGATGATGAAGAGAAGAGTTTAGTGGACACGGATGCTTGCCACTTGAGTTACGTTAAAGTAGCTTGTATGTTATGCTCTTCTGGCTAATGGCCAGCTCTTGCATGTAGTACTGGAACATTAGCTCTTAGCAAGGGCCCAAGCACTAACCTAGAATATTCTGATTATACACTAACACTGCATCCTGTTTTGAGACCTGTCAGGCACATTTAGCTTCTTTACCTGTGACTTGAACTGTTGCAGTCATGTTTTCTTCCTTGCTCTCATCTCCACAGCCACTTGAAACTTCTGAAAATTGAACACATGTTAATAAAAATGTACTTCAAAATCAAGTAATAGGTTTTTCCCCCAGTGCTGGGGATTTAATGACCATTTATTTTTGCTATTTCTTCACCTGTTTTTGTTAGTTTATTTTTTGTCTGAAAGCTACTGCCAGGTGCCTAATTAGGTTTGTAAGATTTCATAACTTGTAAACATTAATTTCATTAGAAATTCAACAGAACTGCAGAACTACATATATATCAGAAGGTGGTATAAAACAAGTACCATATTATGCATCCTAAAGCCAAAGATCTCCCCTGGCTAGTGTTTTTTTTTAAGTATGCCTTGAGAAGGAGGATGTTGCATTGACTGAATGCCTTTTTGCTGTGAACAGACTGTTAACAATAGTTACCTTGTTCCCTTGTAAGAACACTGTTGAGCCTCAGAGCTGGTTTTGCTTCCTTTATTCCTCTATTGTCATTCAGAATAGATGGCAAGCTGCAAGATGATTCATTACTGTGAATAGCCGACCTATGGTCACACTCTTCTGCAGGGGCTTTTTTCAATAATGCTGTTGCCTACAGTGTTTCAAAGAAAGTACAAAGAAATCAAAACAAATCGAAACCACATTCCTCTTGCTCTCAAAGATTCAGACTTCAAATATAATTTTAGGTTAAGCTTTACTTAGGATTTAATTTGCTTCTTGACATTAACTGAAATTAAAATGTCCTCAAGATAAAATAACATCTGGTTATTTTCCAACCAATTTAATTCTATGCAACACTTTTCATTCATAATATATATTTTTGAAGACTGTATCTTCTGTATGGCACAAATGTTCTACTTGTGAAGTATGTATGTGATTGCCTCTGTTTATCTAAGGTGGTTTATTCTCTCTGACATATACAAAAGTCAGCCCCAGACTTTCTTTCTGAGGGTATGATTGACTCTTTTAATTCATGAATCCTGTTCACTAGGCTTGTCACAAAGAGTTGCTCTAGACTGAAAGGGATTTCTGGAAAAATGTGATCTTCTGGTATCTCCAACCTCTAAAAATGACATGTTAACTCCCCTCAATAGGAAGATAGGAGAACAACTTTGTGGTTGATGAAGATGCACCAAGTAATAACATGACTGAGGGCTGGGCATGGTGGTGCACACCTTTAATCCCAGCACTTGGGAGGCAGAGGAAGCAGGATTGCTGTGAGTTCAAGGCCAGCCTGAGACTACATAGTGAATTCCAGGTCAGCCTGGGCTACAGTGAAACCCTACCTCGAAAAACAAAAACAACAACAACAAAAAATGACCGACTTGTGTGTGAATCCCAGTTTTCGGGCAAGGAAAAACATGGTCTATACTTGGCTTTACCTGCCACTCTGCTTATCTTTTTCCAAAGGGCACTACATTGTTTTATCTATACAGGAGACATGAATTTATCACAGCCTTCTTGAGAGGTGAAAAAATAATGGCAATTAACCAGGTCAGCACTTTGCCCATAAAACATTAACAATATGCTGGTAACAAGGGTTAAATGTTTAGTAGATGGCCTCTAATCACATCATCTGCTGCCACAGTGTATTAATAGTAATAGGAAGTGTATCTCACTTCCTATTAAACCGTGGTGATTTGTTCAACCTTAGTGGTGGTAGCAATATGTTGTCTGATGATAGAAAATTTGGAGCTGTGTTTAGCCTAACATGAGAGAATGGATCTGTGATGTCACAAGCTAATATGAAGAGAATTGAATAAAGGTTACCAGATTATACGTAGCCAAGTGTATAAGTAACAAAGATTATTCAAGGCAAATAATCATTCCTTGTCATTAGCATGGAAGAAGGTAAAGATGGTCTGAGAGGAGTATCACTGAAGCAGAGCAAGGGAGACCCATCCTTGAATATCTAGCTCAGGAGATCCTTCAAGGCTGATGTTTTTGGCCCTAACATCCCTATAAGGCTCTCTTCCTTTCCTCTCCCCAGGGCTGGCTGGCTTCTTGGGCCCATGGCTTATGATTAGAGCTAGAAAAGCTCATGGGGAAAGGGCGTATAAGGAAGTATAGTCCTTTGCTAAAGGACTTGATGTTAAATTAGCCTTGCAGCTAGGATCTGCTTGTGCTGTAGTCCTTGTGACTAACTGTATTTCTTCTATTTATAATACCTGTCCCTGCATTTTTATCTGGGACAATTCTTTGTGCGGATGACCTGACCAGTATCTGTTTCTACAGACTGGGATTCAGACAGGAGTCCCATCCTTTAAGTCCAGGCCAACCTAGCCCTCATCACTGGCCATCATCTTGCCTGCTGCAGTAGCCTACATGTAGCTCTCTGCTGACCTGCTTCTCAGGTCCACTAGGAAGAGAAAGACGTACAGATAGCACCTACCCGAATTGTCCCTTCTGAACTACGCATGTGTTCTCTGGACCCGTCCTGATGGCATCTACTGGAGCCCAAAAATACTGGATATGTGCAAAGCATTTTAAAGTATGGATAAAAAAACTCACCTAGTGAAAAAAAAACTTTCACCTAATGAAAACTATAATTTTCATTTTCTCAAGTTTAAAATAATGTACACATTTGAAGTATTTCTAAATTGTATTACCTTATTAATAGCTATAACTAATAATTTCTTGACATGAGTTCTTGATTTAACACATAATAAAAATAAAACTGCTTAAGGATTATTGAAATTTTTGCAGTTTCTGTAATACAAATTGCAGTATGTAGATTAATATGCTTTCAGCAATCTAAAATAAGCAACTTTATAATTTCTCTCACCTCTCATGCTGACCTCACTTTGGATTATCAGTACTTCTTTCTAGACCCTTATACAAGTTATCAGGATCAAAATGGAGCCAGGAGGCCATGAAGGACAAGCACCTTCCTAAAAGGTCCTTGTCTATTTGATAAGAATAACACTACGGCCACTGTGTTGAGCCTGCTTTTCCATGGTGACACATATAATATGGTGACCATAGTGCTCTGCCAACTGAATTTATTCTGTATATTTTACCTAATATATCTTTGCTAATATCCATCTCCAAGATTTCTTTCTTTTTTGATATGTAAAAATTATATATACTTATGGGGTGCCATGAGATATTTCATTACATGCATATACTGTATAATGTTCAAACAGGCACATATGTCTATTCACATTTATAAAACCACTGAATATCTTTTCTTTCTTTTTTGGAGGAAAAATGTTTATTTCTGGCTTACAGTTTTATTATTATTATTATTAACAACATATTTCATATGGATACATCATGTGTTGGTACCCTCTTTTGCCTTGTTCCTGCCCCCATTCTGTTGGGGATGCTCCTCAGTGGGGTTGCAGGTATTCCCTACGGGGTTGTGGTTTATGTGTTGTGGGAGCAGCAGTCAGTTATTTTGGGGGGAAGTGAATGCCTCTGGTCATGATATCTCAACCTGTGGCTCTTACAATCTTTCTGCCCTCTCTTCTGCAAATTCCCTGAGCCATGGTGGTTGAGTTTTAAGTCTACTTCAGTGGTGTGCTTTTAGGAGCCTCTGGATCTCCGCTTTGGTAGGTGTTGAGTATCCTCAGGGTCTGTCTCCTACCCCCTGGCACTGATTATCAGGTTCAGCATGGAAGCAGCATTCATGCTTATCTCCCCAATTCCTCTGTGGTTTCAGCTGTGGCTTGGCTAAAGCGTGAGGGGTCGTTTTATCTCCTCAGGTCTCACTACTCTGTGCGTGCACCCTCTGGAGCAGGGGATCCAGGAATCCGATTTCTTTATTTTTGATAGAAATGTTTATAAAAGGACTGACCTGTTAAGATAATTCTATAGCTAATTTCTCAAAGACTAGTATTTTATATTTATAAAGATTTTGGTGTATGGTCAAACTGCAACATAAGAATAGATGGCTTCACACTACTGATCCATGGAGGTAACAGGATCTGCCCCATGGGGCATCACTAAAGGAATCCACAGTCTAAGTCCTTAACAAGCAAGAAATAATGATACACAGAGACAAAGTCAGCCTCAGACAAGGACCAGTCATAAGTTTCTAGTCAAAAACAATTTCTGCAGAGTCAAGGAAACCATCTGTAATACTAAGGACCTAATCTTAAGGATAGGTGTACTGTTGGCAGATGTTCCAGATCTGCATTATTTCTGAGAAAGACCCAATTTTAAGGACACTGTTTAAGAATGAGGAAACTACCTCACACCTGCAAAGCAACAAAAGCCTGGAGCAGAATTAACAAGCTGCTTCACACTGGAACTGACCAGGCTCTGCAAACTCAAGTTCACCCTCAGAAAAATATTGCCAGACAACAATTTTTCCATGGGCCTTCTGATTGGGCTTATGAATGATGAAACATGCACAGTTTTAAACTTGTCTGCTACTAATAAAGGCCCTCTTTGATTGAATACCTTTATAGCCCATGAAGGGAAACTGCAGAGTGTTTTACTATTCTCAGCCATTTAAAGCCCAAGTCAATACGAACTAGTGACTCCTTGCTTCTCTACCTTCTCAGGGTAGGGGATAAGATTTGGAAATGAAATGCCATAGTACCCACTGCAGAATTCTGGTGTTTAAACCTCCTTATATCTGGTCTAATAGCAGATAAATCACTCTGTGAATTTCACTGAATGGGGTGATTTTCTTACAATCAGCTTGACATTTCAAAATTTGGTTTTCTTACTTTTCCTGCTTTGTTTTTCCTTAAAGAAAATACATCCAGAGGGATGGAGAGATGGCTTAGCAGTTAAGGTGCTTGCCTGCAAAGCCAAAGGACCCAGGTTCATTTTCCCAGGACCTGTGTAAGCCAGATGCACAAGGTGACACATGCATCTGGAGTTCGCTTGCACCATCTGGAGGCCCTAGCATGCCCATTCTCTTTCTCTCTTTATCTCTATCTGCCTCTTTCTGTCTCACTCAATAAATAAATAAATAAAATACAAGAAAAACACATCCAACACTAAAACAATACGGTTTCTGTAAGAAATAGTATGAATACAAGAAACAGTATGAAATCACACTGACAGAATTAAATTTCTTTTTATATACAATCAGTGCTACTAGCACAGCTACTGAGAAGCAGTGAAACAGATAACAATCCACAGAACACAGATTTAACTACTTCTTTTTCAAAAATTTTTCCTTTGGACACAGTGAAATAATTTTTCAGTACTTAAAGAGAAATACAAGTATAATCACTTACATTATATGTAAGTTAAAGGAAGGGATTTTACTCATGTAGCAATCAAAACAAGGGAGAAAATAATCACAAGAGCCAGCAAGGTCAGGAGATAAGAGTAAGGAAGCAAGTTATCCATCATTTAGGGACAACGTCTTCTTGGTAAATAAAACCTGTGTGTGTGGAGGGAGCAGGACCCCACCTATTCAGATGACATCAGTAAGTTGCTCTTCTGTGTCCAAGTTCTCCTGCCTGGAAACAGTCATCACTTGGGAGAAAAGGAGTATTAAGCCTCTGTATTTTAATGAAGCACCCAACTCATTTTTTTTTCCACATAAAGTAATTACAAATGTTTCTGAATTAAAGGCATGTAGCTCAATTATGCAATTGCCTAATAGGTTGGCTATGCAGGCACTGTCAGATTTTATCTGGTCTCCAGGGGACAGTGAGTTTCTGTGGCTTTGGCGATGTATTTACTCAAGAGAAGGGATTGATAAGAGCTGACAGCACAGGGATCCACAGGTAAACATCATTTACATGTGGATGTTTAATTAGCCATTTACCCAAGAGATCAAAGTAAATACTTCAGGGCTTCATTAGACCTTGAACCAAATAATTTTAAACAAAGCTTTCTTAAATTTTGAAAATCACTTAGTTTTAAGATTTTATCTAGAGAGAGGTATTTACTAAATGTATATACTGTTTCAATATACAGAAACAACTCAGATACTTTATTTTGATGAAAGGATGATGAAGGCTGAGGATTTACCTCAGTAGTACAGCTTAGCATGCAGAAGACCCTGAGTTCAACTCCCAGCACCACACACACATAATGCATAAACCACAACAGTTTTAGAACCCACAAAAGTTCACAAAGTTCTTTGAAACTGTGCATTTTTTCAGCTATCCTGACATGTTGACATGCTTGAGAAACTGTCAGCTTACCTCCACTGTTTAGGGGTATGCGTGTGCATGTGTTGATGTATGTGTCTGAGTGTGGGCATGTGCATGTCACAGTGTACACAAGGAGGTCAGAGGACAATTTCAGATGTCGAACTTCACCTTCCACCTAGTTTGAGGGATCCACATAAAGCCAGATTCATAAAGAGGGGCATACATCTGGAGTTTGTTTGCAGTGGCAAGAGGCCTTGGTGTGCCCATACTAGCTCTTTCTCTCATACTTTTTCCTGTTTGCAAATAAATAAATTGAAAACATTTTTATAAAGCATAGAATATACTATTTCTGCAAATAAGCAACTTTTATAAACTTGGAATATTTTAATTAATTTATTTATCTGACAGAGAAAAAAGGGTGGGAGGGAAGGAAGGAGGGGGAGAGGGGGAGAGGGGGAGAGAGAGAGAGAGAACGGGCGTACCAGGGCCTCCAGCCACTGCAAACGAACGCCAGATGCGGGTGTCCCCTTGTGTATCTGGCTAACGTGGGTCCTGGGTAATTAATCCTGGGTCCTTTAGCTTTGCAGGCAAATGCGTTAACCACTAAGTCATCCCTCTAGACCTTGGATCATTTTATAAAATAAAAATTACTAACCCTTGTCTTTTGGACCATGGTTTTTTTTTTTTTTTTAATTAAGAAAACAGCCTCATTACCTACCTCTTTTTTAAGAGAATTGTTACCCTCCTTCAAGGTGACAACACAGTTGTCCAGCTGTGCCTTTGATAAGCCCCCGTCTGATGCCTGGACAGATCTGTAAAATAAACAAGAGACACACTGCATATTTGTACATCAATGTTGTACTAACCTGCAAGATTCCCACTTTTTAAACAAAGTTTTAAAATTTTTATTTATTTATTTGAGAGTGAGAGAGAGAGAGGGAGAGAGAGGGAGAGAGGGAGAGAATGGGCATGCCAGGACCTCCAGCCACTGCAAACGACTCCAGATGTGTGCGCCCCCTTGTGCATCTGGCTAATGTGGGTCTTGGGGAATTGAGCCTTGAACTGGAGTCCTTGGGCTTCACAGGCAAGTACTTAACCACTAAGCCATCTCTCCAGCCCAAGATTCCCACTTTTGTTTTCATCTTCACATACATGTTTTTATTTGAGGTTTGATTATTACTGAGTTTTTAGATACAGCTTCCAGACTGATCTCTTAGAAACATCCTTGCATAGGAAAATAGAATAAACACTACACAGTTCAAGCGTTTATGTCCAGACAGTTCTCTGGTGGTATGGGGCAGATTCCACTTGCCATGTACCCATGTAAAGCCTGAAGCACAAAGTGGTGCTTGCATCTGGAGTTCATTTGCAGCACCAAGAGGCCCTGGAATGTCATATTCTCTCCCAAATAAATACATTTTAAAAAATGTGCTAGCTTTATCCTTTATTCTTTCTCTTGTCTTATTACACTAGCTAAATCACTATATTGAATAAAATTGAAGAAAGTAAAATACTTCTTTTATTTTGATTTTATTGGAAATGCTTTGAAATATTTCCTATTTAGTATAATATTGGCTATAGGTTTGTCAAATAGACTCTTTGTTATATTGAGGTATAGTCCTTCAATTCCTAGTTTCTACAGGGATTTTTGAAAACTTTTTTGATGAACAGTTTTCACACATGTACATAAATAATGTACTCTGATCATAATCCCTTCCCATTATTTCCTCCCCCACTTCCCTTGATCCTCTCCTTCTTTCTTCAGTGCTTTTATCATGAAGGGATATTGGACTTTGTCAAATGCCTTTCTGCATCAATTGAGATGATCACATAATTTTTGCCCTTGAGTCTACTAATGTGATGTATTTAATTTGTGTATGTTGAACCATTCCCAGAATGAAGCCTGTTTGGTCACAGTGAATATAGTTGCATTTAGTTTGCAAGTAGTTTATTGAAAAATTTTTTTTAAACTTTTTTATTGACAACTTTCATAATTATGAACAATCAATCATGATAATTCCCTCCCCTCCCCCACAGTCCCCTTCACAAATCCACGCTCCATCATATCCCCGCCCCCTCTTGGTTAGTCTCTTTTGTTTTTATATCATCATAATTTCCTCCTATTATGAGGGTATGGTGTAGGTAGCACCAGGCACTGCAAGGTCATGGATATCCAGGCCATTTTGTATCTTGAAAATTGCAGTCCTACCCTTCCTTTGGCTCTTACATCCTTTCTGCCACCTCTTCTGCAATGGACTCTGAGCCTTGGAAGGTGGGATAGAAATGCTTCAGTGCTAAACACTCTATTGAGAATTTTTATATGCATATGCATGTGCATCAGGGAGACTGGCCTATAACTTCCTTTCTTTTTATTTTGTTGTTGTTGTTGTATTCTTATCAGTTTCTAAAACTGTTTTTTTATATATTTTATTTTTATTTATATGTGTGTATATATATGTGGGGGGGGCAGGGGGACAGAATGGGTGCTCCAGGGCCTCTAGCCACTGCAAATGAACTCCAGATGCATGGGCCACTTTGTGCATCTGGCTTATAAATGGGTCCTGGGGAATCGAACCTGGGTCCTTAGGCTTTGCAGGCAAGCGCCCTAACCACTAAGCAATCTTTCTAGCCCTAAAACTGGTTTTGTTTCAAAAATTGGATAAGGGCATTGCACTGCCTTTGTAAAATGACTCCTTTGCTTTCTATTTTATGTAATAGTTTATGGAACAATGGTGTTACTTGTTCAAAGGTCTGGTAGAATTTAACAGTAAATCCATCTGAGTATTTTTTTTCTAAGTTGGAAGACTGCTTTAATTTCATTATTCATTATAGATCTAAGTTGTTTATGTCCTCTTGGTTTAATTTTGATATGTCATAGATGTCTAGAGATTTACCCACATATTCTAGATTTTCCAATTTATTCAAATAAAGGTTTTTAAATTATGTCCTAATGATCCTGTAAATTTCAATGCTGTCTGTCTCCCTTTTCATCTCAAATTTTATTAGTTTGGGTCTCTCTCTCTCTCTCTCTCTCTCTGACAAGGTCTCACACTGTAGCACAGGTTGGCCTAGGCTGGCTTCGAACTTGCTGTGATCTTCTGAGTCAGCCTCCTAAATGCTGGGATTACAGGCACTATGCATGCCCACTGGATCTTCTTTTTCTTTTGGTTAATTTGGCTAAGGTTTGCCATTCTTGTTTTATCTTTTCAAAAAAACAATTTTTTGTTTTATAATTTGTACTATTCTATTTCCACTTAATTCCTCTCTGATCTTTATTATTTCCTTCCATCTACTGATTTTTTAAATTGTTGTTTATTTATTTGCAAGCAGAGAGAGACAGAGAGAAGATACAGAAAGAGAGAATGGGCATGCTAGGGCCTCTAGCCACTGCAAACAAACTCCAGATGCATGTGCCACTTTGTGAATGTGGCTTTCGTGGGTACAGAAGAAACGAACCCAGGCCATTAGGTTTTGCAGGCAAGTACCTTAACCACTGAGCAATCTCTCCAGCCCCATCTACTGATTTTGATTTGAGGATACATCATTAAATTATTTGAGATTTTTCTGACAGTTAATTGTGAGCATTTGTAACTATAAACTTCCCTCTAGAACTTGTTTCAATGCATTCCACAGGTTCTTACATGTTATGCTTTCATTCTCACTTGATTCTAGGAATTTTTAATCTCCCTACTGCTTTCATCAATGACCCCATTCATCATTCAATAGTGTACTGTTCAATCTCTATGAGTTTGTGTATTTTCTGTAGTTGCTCTTGCCTTTTATTTCTAGTTTTATTCATTTGTGATTACACTACAAAAAGTTACTTCAATTTTCTTGTACTTGTTAAGAATTGCTTTGTATGCTAAAATGTGCTCCTCATTTGGTTATTTAATGTTCAAATGAGGTTCATTCTTTCCTGTAGCCTCATGGGTATGTTTATTTTTGTCTGTGTAGGATCCCTTCAAGTATCTTCTGTGGTGCTGGCTTAGTGCTCATATATTCTTTTAGTTTATGTTTATCATGGACAGTTTTTCTTTTTCCTCCAATTATCAAAGACAGCATTGTTGGGTATAGCAATCTGAGTCAACAGTTACTTTCAGAACTTGTAACACAATATCCCATGCCTTCCTAGCTTTTAGAGTTTCTGCTAAAAAACCTGTTATTCTGATGCATTTGTCTTCATATGTGACTTAAGAGTTTCTCCCTAAAGCTTTTAAATATTCTTTTTTTTTAAATCTGCATATTCAGTATTTTAACTACTACATGATGTGGAGAGAGTCTTTTGACCTGATCTGTTTGACATTCTAAGTTTCTCCTGCACCTGGATGGCTATCCTTTCTCCTATATTTGGGAAATATCCTGCTATGGTTTTATAGGATGCAAGCTGGAATAAAATGGGACAAGTCATTAAAATCCCTTATTTAAAAACTTCCAACTCATGTAATAGAAAGCCACCTCAGCCATGAGGTTTCTACCAAACCTCAATAATGTCCTTCTTCTGACTCTATCTAGATTTCTCAAATGTGAAAACGCACCAACTTATCAGTAAATTCTAGTGCATTCCTGAGGTATCTTTTATATAATAAACACATCAATTATGTTTCTGATTAAAGGAAAGTTTAATTTCAGATGAACTAAATTATTACAATTAGGTGAATTACATTATGAGAGGATTTTCTCTTTGGTGACTAAACTGTGTGCTGGTCTACAAAAACACAGTCAAAAGTACAACTCTGGCTACTATTACTCCAGCCGCTAGCACCTTCTTCATGGGTCCTGGTATGAAAGAGCTAGCTAAGGGTGGGAGGGATGGCTTAGCAGTTAAGGCATCTGCCTGCAAAGCCAAAGGACCCAGGTTCGATTCCCCAGGACCTATGTTAGCCAGGTGCACAAGGTAGCACATGTGTCTGGAGCTTGTTTGCAGTGGCTGGAGGTCCTGTTGTGCCCATTCTCTCTCTCTCTCCTCCTTTCTGTCTGGTCAATAAATAAATAAATAAAAATAAAATATTTAAAAGAGCTAGCTAAAAGTGCTCCTCCTTCTTCCTCTTCTTCTTCTTCCTACTTCTCCTCCTCCTTATTTTGCCACAAAAGTAAAAAGGCAACTAACTGGTTTGCTCAGGGTCAAACAACAAATAGTTGTTGAAAGATGACACAGCATTTATGATTCATGCCTTCTGAGAAGCTAAGCCACCCTTTCAAGCTTTCTTTCAGATGTATTTCAGGAACAAGGAGATCAAGAGATACAACCGTCCTTGAACAGTCTTTCCTATGGCTCTACCTAAACACGGCAAGCCTGAAAATTTTCAAAGTGGTATAAAAATTGAAAGGAGTTTTGTTTACCTTATAATTGGAGAATGTATAACTTCAATGCCATGCAGGAGAAACAAAGTTTGTTTAAATTGTTTGTTTCAATTAAGTGACAAGATAAATTAGCGGACATCAAACTTTGTATTTTCTAACTACAACCAATTCATAACAGATTGATAACTTGACCAAACTTTTTGTTTTGCTTGTTTGTTTTTGTTTTTTGAGGTAGGGTCTCAGTCTAGGCTGACGTGGAATTCACTATGTAGTCTCAGGGCAGCCTTGAACTCACAACAATCCTCTTACTTCTGCTTGAACAAACTTTTTAATACACAGTAACAATTATCCTGAATTTTATTCTGGATGTAGGCAGAATAAAATTAAGTTTATACATATTGCAATCCAAATAATAAAATTTACTCAATTTTCAGTCTGACTTTAAGAACATAATTATATATGAAAACAGTCATTAAGAGAGAGAATTAGGTCTCTGACCACTTGGAAACTTCCAGCTTTTCCCTCAGCTGGGTCTGGTCCTAGCCCAGGCCCAGTTGGGTTGAGCCAAGGGGAGGCTCCCCTAGCCCTTACTCTGTCTAGGCCCTCCATGTGGGATCTCTAGCCACAGGTGCCTTTCCTTGGCTCTGTACTTCCCTAAATAGATATAATAATTCAATTTTAAAAGAGAGAGAGAATTAGTTGTACCTGGAAAAAATAAAACAAATGATAACATATGATAACACTTCTTGATGTTTAAATACATTTTTCTGAATGAAATTGTGGGCAAATTTTTAAAATAAATTACCCAAATGATATGAATCATATTAATTTATAAACATTTGAAATAAGTTGGTTCTCTAGCTAATAATAGCCTTGCATATGAAGGTTCTGGAACATTTAATCCTTGGTACAACATAAAGTCAATGATGACAGCAGTGGTTCTGTCTTTTTGTCTCTTCAGTTGTTTCATTTTGTGAGAAGGAATTGAAAATCTTCACAGTATCTTCTAAAACATATCCTGGGGAAGATGTCCCACTTTACATATAAGATTAAAAAAACAGATACAATTGCCATGGTTTGATTAGTGCAAGGCAGGGTCATGACCACACCAAACATGACCCTATCTAAAGGCTACAAAGATTTCATAACCTGCTAATCTTTCCATCATGCCTGAATTGGAATTTTATGACATTTGAGTCAATAACTATTAGATAACAAAAGCAGATTATTCTCTCCAAATCTGTGTTTCTGGAATGGTGCATCAAATTGGCTTGTTGACTGCTTGAGTTTGGGAATGATAACAGAGCAAAGAGGACTACTTCACATAGAAGTTCCCTGTAACAACTCCTGGGTGATGAGAGGGTGCAGTAGGTAGCAAATGCAAGGTGGGCAGAGGAAAGCCTGCTGATTAAAATCCATCAAAGAATCTATATTTCAAAATATGACTGTTTCTCTCCCTCAGACACAAACACCTGGCACTTTTTCCAAGGCTAGAGTATGAGCCAGTGAAAACTGCTTTGCATAAAACAGCACGTCTAGGGAGTACATATACAGCAATTCTAATCATAACAGAACATAATGCTGACAGTCAACATCATTTCTAACTCCATAATCTTGCTTTAAAAAATGATTGTGGTAAAGAGAGATTCTTTAAGATTAAAATTTAAAAATTTTTGTTAGCCATAAAGAATGATTACATTTTATGGAAGGCTGGTATACACATAAATGTAGCTCAATAGCCATGAAAAATGTGATCTGGGGCTGGAGAGATGGCTTAGTGATTAAGGTGCTTGCCTGCAAAGCTAAGGATCCATGTTCCACTCTCCAGATCCCACATTAGCCAGGCACACAAAGGTGAGGCAAGCGCAAGGTCGCATATGCCCACTAGGTGGCGCAAGTGTCTGCAGTTTGACTGTAGTGGCTGAGGGCCTGGTGTGCCAATTCTCTCTCTCTCTCTAAAAAAACTAAATATAAATTTATTTTAAAAATGTGATCTTTCATAACGGAAATCAGTATTCTATCATGAATTTTGAGTAATGTGAACAATCCTTAATAGTCAATGTAGACCCATCTTATCACCACAATCTCAGTTTAAGAGAGTCATACAATGCAAGTTAGTTTGTGGTTTATGCCAAACAACATATAAACAGACAGAAAAGGTAGATTGAAACAAACAGGAGACTGGTTAAAGGGTCTTGCAACACTTGGTCACCAAACAACTCACAGAGCTCAAAAAGACTTCTTCCAAGCTTCTTCCATCATCATGTAAAAGAGGAATTTTAGACCATAGGTCTTATTCTACTTGATAAAACTGGAAGAAGGTGAAACACTACTGTCCAGAGGTCATTTCCAGTACTCTCTACAGTTCAGAAGTCACTAGTACAGACGCAGAAGGTGGTACAGTGGTACTACCTAATCTGTTGAAGCTTGCTGTGTCAGGCTGTCTTAGAGACTATTACTCTGATTTCTTCCCACTACATGATGTAATCCAACATATACTGCATGGAAGTTGAATTCTACTCTAAAGAATTAGTTATATAACATAAAATAGCCTAAGGGGCTCATGAAAGGTAGAGAAGACAGCACTCACTCAATATAAGATGAATAGACCCAAAGCTGTTTGTTCTCAGCCACAGAAGGTCCCATCAATGCGGGACTTTCACAGGCAAGCATCTCCTGGGCAATAATTTGTTCTCTACCAGTAAACAGTATGGACATATCTTAAAAAAGGGGAATATAATTATTCCTCTTTCAAATCAGGTTTAGGACATTGGTGACATTTATACAATATAAATTAGGTACCTACCAGATGCCAGCATATATTACATATTGCACATATTACACATTTGTGTAGTTCTGTAAATTAAATAGAAAGTCCAGATGCCACAAAGCTTCTGAAGTCATGAAGAGAAACTCAGACCAGATAAAAACTGAATGGCAGACTGGAGAGATGGCTTAGCAGTTAAGGTGCTTGCCTGTGAAGCCTGTTTGCCTTCGAAGCCTAAGGACTCATGTTTGATTTTCCAGGTCCAATGTAAGCCAGATACACAGTGATGCAAGTGCGCAATGTCGCACATGCGCACAAAGGGGCATACACGTCTACAGTGCTATTGCGTGGCTGGAGGCCTTGGTGTGCCAATTCTCTCTCTCTCTTTCTCTTACTCCTGCAATTTAAAAAACACAGTCTATTGGGGCTTGCCTCAAAAAAAAAAAAAAAAAAAAAGAAAAGAAAAGAAAAGAAAAGTGAATGGTAAGTGTGGAACAGATTTCTGACTGACATAGCACTGAAGTCCAAGAATCTTGATCCATATGTTTCAGCTATCTTGGAAACCAGTAGCTCACTCTCACCCTCTTGCCCGTTTCACCTCCACTTAAGGGTCTTAAAATGCAGGCAGTAGAGTCTTCTTAAGGGCTCATTAAAGCCAACACAGCTGGGCCCACCCTCAGAGCTCCTGAGTCACTGGGTCTAGTAAGTTCCCAGGTCCTGCTGATTTTGTGATCTCTCAGATAGCATACTTAAGAACCAGCTTTAGACTGGGGCTCTAGATCGAGGGTGATCTTGGAAATCTAGGAATTTATATGGGGCTTGGGCCTGCGGAGGACCTCCCTTTAGCTGGTGGCTGTGCTGGCTACATGTTGGATTGACTTTATGTACAAACCTAGATCTCATAGACATTGCTACAATTAGTTCCTAAGTGGACAAATGTGGGGCCTTGAGAGGCCAGGACATGAGGCCTAGTGGAACTTCCTGAGCCTAGCTAAAGTTTGGCGACCTGTCTCTGGCCAGCTAGGACTCAGCAAGACGCCTAATGGCTTCTTGTCTGCTACTTCCGCGTGGGAGTTGGAATTATCATTTCAATAGTCACAGTTTACTATTGGCCCTTACCTCTCCCCTCATCCTAGAATCCCCGCCTTCATTCTCAACATTATATAGGCAACCGCCTGTAACAATAAAGCGAGTTCCTGCTTTGACAAGACTCCCGACTCAGTGTGGTTTTTCTCTGGTGGCCAGGAGAGGTCTGAGTCGTTGGACGCTCATCTCCTCCTCAACCCCTTGGGAGGAACCAGCAGACCTGGTCCTTCCTCAGCACTACCTGCCCCTGCCGGCGGAGCCCGTCATCTGGCACCCAATGTGGGGCTCCGGGAACCGGGCAGACTAGTGCCCCGTGAGAGGCATTCATTGAGGAGGTCAATCGGTGTGCGGGTGAGCATACCCTCATGAGTTATGAGGTAGTCTTTATATTTAATGCGCTAAACTTTGCTTCTATAACCTGTACTTGTTTGTCAACATCTCTTCGTTCCTTTTCTCTTTCTTTTCACTTTCGATTTGCCAGCAAGCTGCATCTGCGACTTTTGTGTTTCTGAAGGCTTGTACTTCTCTCTCTCTCTGCTTGGGCCTGTGAAGGCAGGCCAACTTTTTCTGCCATTATGGAACTTCCCCTGGATCTGTAAGCTTCAATAATCTCCCTTCCTCCATAACTGTGTCTGGTCTGGAAGTTTATCTCAGTGAACCCGAAGCTGTCTGCTAACTTGGTACCAAGGAGTAAACTGAGATGAACCTGACCATATGGATGTTGACCTTTTGGAACCTTTGTTTTGGAGGAATAGGCATGGACTTGGTGCTTACAACTGAAGGTGCCTTCTGGAGTGGTAAGCCAAATTTTATGGACTATTCTAATAAGAATCTTAAAATGCTAAATGCAGATAACATTAAACTTCGAGGCTTGACTTATGAGCTTTCTAAGAGGAAGGAAAGACTGCAGGGGACTTTGTTGGAACTGGGCTACTGGCATAAGGGCTGGCTGCGTCCTGCTGCCCAGGCCCAGAGAGTTTAATCAAGGTTTAATTTGTAATGGACTGATGTGTTTGGCTAGAGATATTGGACTGAGAGATTTAAGATTTTTTTGTTTTTTTGTTTTGGTTTCTCGAGGTAGGGTTTCACTCTAGCCCAGGCTGACCTGGAATTCCCTATGGAGTCTCAGGGTGGCCTAGAACTCATGGTAATCCTCCTACCTCCTCCTCCCGAGTGCTGGGATTAAAGGCCTGCACCACCATGCCTGGCTGAGATTTAAGATTTTAAGCTGGAACACCTCATGCAAGTTAAAATTACAGACACTGAGACTGGTTTTAGGTTACTGAATCTGCTATTGTCAAACACATTAACAATCTTAAAGGAAGATGGTCCAATTGTTTTACCATGGAAAGGATGCCTGAGGGAAGACTATCATAGAAATGCAAGGACTTTTGGATGGTGGTTGAGTTTACATTGTTTTAGTCTCTCCTTACTATGTCTTAAAAATGTTTACTCTGTGCCTTTATATGTTAGAAGTGTTTAACTTGTTTGATTTTACAGGTCTTAATATCTTAAATTGGTCAAGACTGTGGGGACCTTTAAAATTGAACTGAGTACAATTTATAATGTGTGATGGTTATAAATCTATTGGGAGCCAGGGGCAAAATGTGGTAGTTTGAATAGATGGCCCCCAATATATTCAGTTGTTTGTTTGTTTGTAGTTTGCATTCTGCAGCCACCTGGCTGGAGTCAATGCCATTGTGTGGATCTTAAGGTGTGGTGGTGGGTTTCAGATTTCAATCTAAAGATATACAAAGTGTGCCTAGCAGGAGTTCCTGAAGTGTGCTGTGGCTTTTGGCTTTATCTTCTTGTCAGTTGTTACTTTCTCCTGTGCCTGTTGGGCATGGGCACATGGGGAGGGGGGGGGAATCTAAACATGCCATTAGTCATATGCTTCAATGTTTTGCCACTCTCGGGCTGCCTGATCAAATTAAAACAGATAATGGCCCCTGCTTCGTAAGCAAGGCCTTTATAGATTTTCTCCAGACCTGGAAAATCTCACATTCCACAGGCATCCCCATACAACCCTTGAGGCCAAGCTATTGTTGACCAAACACTTAAATCACAATTACAAAAACAAAAGGGGGAATCACTACCCCCCCCCCATAGTCAGTTAAAGAAAGCATTATTCACCTTAAATATTTTAAATTTTTCTAGAAATGATCCATTGACTGGGGCCTGGAGAGGAGCAGACCCACTCCTCACAGCAGGGAGAGGGTTTAAATGTGTCTTCCCTCAAGAGGAAAAAAGACCCATTTGGCTTTAGGCTTGTATTTTTAATGTCTAACTATCCTTCATACTCACAGCTTTAAAGTAGCTCCTGAGAAAGTTCAAACTGTGCCTCCCTTTAAGATCTTGGGCTCAATCCTTACCCTAGATACAGTTTCACCTGTTAGACGCTTTGTATGATGTGATTATGTATTTGGGTGACTAGGGTTAAAAGTTAAAACTCATTTGGAGTGTCATGTAGATTTTCAATGGATTTGTGTTACTTCTAAAAAATATAATGACAGTCAAAAGCGTTGGGAAAATACATTTAAGAGGTATTTGGCATAATGATAATATTTCCTTGGATCTGATTCAGTTACATTCAGAGATTTTGTCTTTGCAAAATAATCATCTTACTTTTGATGCAGCTAAAGCTGCTGATGACTTAATATCTGCTTTTAAGTCTGCCTTGCCTGGATGGAATTCTCTCACTTCTTGGATAGGAAGCTTTGCTGCTACAGGTGTTTGTCTTTTGCTCATTCTGTGTCTGCTGCCCATACTCATTAAATGCCTTTTGAGATCCATTATGGATATCCGTACACATTATCTTAAAGCCCCTGCAGAGGCTGGTAGTCAAAGACGGGTAAGATTCTCTCGAGTTAGGTCAACCTAAGACAGGGCATGAATGATGAAATTCATGTACCGATGATGGGTAAGGCCTAAATATCATAGAGGACAACCTAAGACAGACACAGTCTTTCTGCACCAAGGCCCAGAAGGGCCCGGTTCATAAAAAATAAAAAAAGGGGGAATTGGTGGAAGCCATTTGGCTGGCCTTGTGTCCATAGCTCTGGCCCTTTGGCAGCAAGACTTTAGCAAGACTATAGCACCTACATGTAAGCAAGATTATGAATATTCAGTGTTGAAGCCATTTGGCTGGCCTTGATAGTCTTTTGTACTGAGAAGTGATTGAAGTGCAAAAACTCTGTAACAAAAAGGAGTTTTTTGATAGAAACTTATGTAAAGCTCATGGAATTTTTGTCCATGGGAAAACTTTGTAAAAAGAAAAAGACCCTTTTGGGTACCAGCAAGAGACCTAAAATATTTGTCCCAACAAGGGGACACTGACAATCACTTCTCTAGGGAGTGTCCCACCCCTGAGGACTGTTCCTAAAATGTTCTTCACCCTGCTAAACTAAGTAACTCCCTCCCTTGTGGAGGATTGCTGGCTTTGCCTCCAATCTGGGCCTCTCCGGCTGCTTGCAGCACAGTTGTCCATACGACCTTAAAAAATTGCTCAGCCACCTTCCCCATCCCCTTCCAGCTTTTCCCAATGTTTCCTCTGGGCATTTGGGCCCCGCCTTCCCCTAATAATTCCAGTATAGATGTAGGATACATTTATCCTTCCTTCTGTACTTTTAACACAACAGAGCCCAGTGCTCAATTTTGCTGCTCGCCTTCTGGAATGGTTTATGTTTGTGGAGGCGGGATGGCCTATGACTTTCTGCCCACCAATTGGACGGGCCTTTGTGCCCCAGCCACCTTAATCCCAGATGTAGATATCATCCCTGGAAATGAGGCCCTCCCTATATCGGAGGGAGATCTATCTTCAACAACAGCCAGCTGAGGTAGTCCTACAAAACAGGAGAGGACTAGACCTACTAATGGCCAAAAAGGGAGGCGTATGTTTGTTTTTACAGGAAAAATGCCGCTTTTATGCCAATAAATCGGGAATCGTCCAGGACAAGATTAAGAGGCTCCAGGAAGACTTGGAGAGGAGGCGGCGGGACCTCCAGGACAACCTGCTGTGGGTGGGCTTACATGACTTCTTACCCTACCTTCTCCCTCTACTTGGGCCCCTCCCCTCCTCCTCCTCCTTCTCCTCACTGTCGGGCCTTATGTAATTAATAAGATTATACAATTTATTCACCAATGGCTAGAGGCAATAAAACTTCATCAGGTTGAAACACGTTATCACAGGCTCGCTACTCAGGAGTCAAGCTCCTCATATGACTGACTGTCCTCATATGAGCGTCCCTCCTCCGCCCTCCATCTGACCAATGACGGGTAAGATCTCAGACTGAGACAACCTAAGACAGGTCATGGAGTGGATTCTCAACGAACTGAATACATGGTACCCAGTGACGGGTAAGATCTCCAGAGGTGGACAACCTAAGACAGGGGCCATGTTTTCCACCGTGCTTACAAAAACAAAAGGGGGAGATGTTGGGCCTTGAGAGGCCAGGACACGAGGCCTAGTGGAACTTCCTGAGCCTAGCTAAAGTTTGGCGACCTATCTCTGGCCAGCTAGGACTCAGCAAGACGCCTAATGGCTTCTTGTCTGCTACTTCCGCGTGGGAGTTGGAATTATCATTTCAATAGTCACAGTTTACTATTGGCCCTTACCTCTCCCCCCATCCTAGAATCCCCGCCTTCATTCTCAACATTATATAGGCAACCGCCTGTAACAATAAAGCGAGTTCCTGCTTTGACAAGACTCCCGACTCAGTGTGGATTTTCTCTGGTGGCCAGGAGAGGTTCTGAGTCGTTGGACGCTCATCTCCTCCTCAACCCCTTGGGAGGAACCAGCAGGCCTGGTCCTTCCCTCAGCACTACCTGCCCCCGCCAGCGGAGCCTGGCAGACAAATCCACTTCATAATTAGAAACAAGTATATTTATAAACATTTAAATGAGGAAGTCCATTACAAAAAGTTAATGATGACTACAAGTGTTTACCCTATGCTGGCAATGTGAACTAATGTTCCACCACTTTTGGCTGTGAAACACTAGGAACAAGAATGGCAGTCTCACCATAGCAGCAATTTCTTTCCAGTAATACCTGACTTGCCTTTCTTCTTTGTGCTGCCCCTAGCTAAGAGTTTAGAAGCTGGTGAAGGACAGCTGTTCTGCAAGCTTCAAGGTCTTCTTTCAGACTGTCACTGTGGTTACAGAACCTATAAAGTGAAGCAGGTGCTGCCAGAGATGTTTACTTAAGCACAGACTGCTGGCTTCTCCAGGCTATGGTGGTTCTTCATGGTTTATTGAAATGTATCTGTAATATAATCGAGACATAAAAATGCAGCAACTATACTGTCTCTCAACAAAGATGTAAAACAAAGCCATTTGAAAACCTTGTTTGTGCATCTGTGGCAGTTTTACATCCATCCCAGGATATCATTTTTAACCCCTTGGTGCCTTTAATGAAGGTTAAATCCATAGCTGGGCAATCTCCTTCTATATTCCATGTAACTGATAGGAATGCTAGATAATCAGAACAGCAGAAAAGGCTGATTTTACATTGCCAATCATTACAAAGTTAGATTTCAAGAGCACATATGAATTTTACTTAAACTGTCATTGCTAAGAAGTTAAAAGCTTTTGGCTAAAGAGTAAGTTATGTCTTCTATTTGTAAATGCAAGGAAATGACCATTATTTATCCATTCAGATCCCACTGCAATAAAGTTTTATAAATTTTTAATAAGAACAGGAAGGTGTGTCTACTTTGCTCAGTAGGAAAATCTAACAATTTGCCCAGCTTTTGCTTAGGTATGTTGCTGTATCACAGAAGCCTCCAAACAGACTGGGGAGTTGTGAGATAGGAGGACCAATCCTAACTGTGAGTGGCACTTCTCATGGGCTAAGGTCCAGGACTGAATAAAAAGAACAGAAAAAAAGGGGAGAAAAGGGGGGGGGGAGTAAGCTGAGCAGCAGGATTCACTGCTCTCTCTGCACCCAGATTGTGGACACATTGTGACCAGTTCCGTCTGTTCTGTGCTCCTGCTGCAACACCTTCCTCACCAGAGGAAACCTTAAATCAGAATAAACCCCTTTATCTCCCCTAAGCTACTTCATGTCAGATATTTTGTCAGTAAAGTAACTAATATACTACTTAAGAAAAGCTGATCACATGTGGGGCAGTGAATCTTCAACACATATGCCCCTCCCAGAAAATAATTATTTACAAAGCAACTTATTAAGCAATATGTTACCTGTAATTAGTACTATAGTGGGGCAAGTATTTGGTGACCATGTGTCTAATATCACAGAGATGGAGACATGGTCTGTCTGCTGAAGGGTGAGGAACAACTGCATATTCAGTCCACTCCAACTGTGAAGCAGGTCTTTCTTTAAAAGGAAATAGAAATGGGCACAAAGATTCAAGCCTATTCTTCACTGTCATCCATCATACTGGTGCTCCAGCTCCAGTCGACTCCCAACTCCAGCACAGTCCTTGGTTCTTGGTCTTTGTGCTTTGTGGGCCAGTCCGTGTTTGTTCCTTCACCACTGAGTTCTGCTGCCCCAAACCTTCCAGACTCTAACCCTGTAAGTCTGGATCACAGTTCTTTCTGGAGGTTTAATTCCACTCAATTCCCAGAATACTTTCCCTAAAGAAGAGGAGGGTCATCCGCCACATGTAAGCTAGTTTTAGAGCACTAAAGAGAGTCACCTATCAATGGTGAGAATCACCAGGCAGGAACTATGAGGTGGTGAAGAAATAATGAGATCCCTGGTGCTCTAGGGGTCTATTAACAGGGAGGAAGTCAACCAGCTACATTTTAGATTGGGGGCAGAGGGTAGAGATGATATCTGAAGCTAAGGCATGGCATAGACCAAAGTGATAGGAAAAGACAGGACAAGGGAGTATGGGGACCAACACCCAAGACCAGATTGATTGCTACTGTTGATAATAGAATAGTAACAGGGAATTACATTCAACAGGAAACTGGAGAAAATGTAATAATGAGCTCAGTTTCAGAACCACTGCTGGCTAGCCTTGTGGCTCTGCATGGACAGAAGTGTTAAGGAGACTCTAATCTTTTTTATATTATTATTATTATTTGAGAGAGAGAGAAAATGGGCATGCTAGGACCTTCAGCCTGCTGTGAACAAACTCCAGATGCGTGCACCCCCTTTTGTGCATGTGCAACATTGTGTGTTTGCATCACTATGCATCTGGCTACATGGGACCTGGAGATTTGAAAGTGAGTTCTTAGGCTTTGCAGACAAGCGCCTTAACCACTAAGCCATCTCTCCAGCCTGAGACCTTGATCTTATGCTTAGGATAGCAGAGTAAAGTAGGCTAAATGTGAGACTGGCCTATAGGGAAGGTAAGGAAAGAGTGGAGCTGCAGCCTGTTATTGGTGTGGTGGGCTGGGGCGGCAAAGAGCTGGGACAAGTTTCTCTACCAGAGTACCAGTTATCTTTACTCTCAGTGAGAAATGTAAGGGGTGAATTTTTTTTTTTTTTTTTTTTTTTTTTTGAGGCAAGCCTTTTTTTAATACAAGAGAGAAAAAGAAAGAGAAACAGAGCGTTGGCGTGTCAGGGCCTCCAGCCACTACAATCGAACTCCAAATGCATGTAACCCCTGTGTGCATGTTGTGACATTGCATGCTTGTGTCACTGTGTGTCTGGCTTTCATGGGACCTGCGGAGTTGAACATGAGTCCTTAGGCTTTGCAGGCAAGTGGCATAACCACTAAGCCATATCCCCAGCCCCTTCTTCCAATTTTTATTTTTTGAACATTTTATTTATTTATTTATTGGAGAGAGAGGGAGAAAAAGGCGGACAGAATGGGTGCGCTAGGGCCTCTAGCCACTGCAAAGGAACTCCAGACACATGCACCATCTTGTGCATCTGGCTTACATGGGTCCTAGGGAATCGAACCTGGGTCTTTAGGCTTTGCAGGCAAGTGTCTTAGCCACTAAGCCATCTCCTTAACCCCTCTTCCAATTTTTAAAATGTACCAACTAATTCAAAAGAAGGGTAAACACTGCACTGGATAAACAGAAGCCATCTGCAGCTCATAACAAGCCTGAGAGCCACTGGCTGTGATCTCCAGGTTAATCTGCCTTCTGTGCCATTTGCCTCCAGGCTGAAGGCTCACAGCTTAATGTTTTTGTATATTCTCTAAAATGTAATAAAATGAAGGCAGGTATTACAGTGGAAGCAGCCCCCTTCATGGGGGAGTATTTTATCTCTGACATACAAAAGAATGGTGATCAGAGGAAGCAGATTAACTCTTAGTGGTTTTTATACTATTTAAAAATTCTCTATAGAAAATGCACCTCCTTATTCCTTGCACCTACATTCCAACTCCCCCTTGCCATCAACATGGCACTGCCAGTGCTCAATGCACCTGAGTGTCCCTCCAGGATAAAAGTCAGATAATGTTTGTTCTTTTCCAATATCACTTTATAGACAAGCTTACTTGGAATAGCTCATCTTACTCCCTCTAGAAGCTTCTTTGACTATCTCACTCATAGGGATCTTTCTTACACTTGAATTTCCTTACACAATGCAAATGACATTCTACTCTGTGCTATTCTCTACTTAGGACATGATTACCTAGTCTTCTCAACAAGACCCCAAGCTTGTTGAGGATAGCAAATAAACTTTTGTCTCTTTTAAGTTAGTCACAGCATAATCACACAGCTTAATGACATCAGGCATGAATCAAAATTTAAACCCAGATAAAAGACATATGACATATTTATACTGAGAGTGTATTTTGTGTGTGTGTGTGTGTGTGTGTGTGTGTGTGTGTGTGTGTGTTTTAATCAGTCCTGGGCTTTCTAGGGTCTTGGTTCCAGATGACCAATACAACAGCCATAAGAATTGCCTGCACGCAGTGAATGATGTACTCAGAATTCTCTTTGGCTAAAAGAGTAGCTGGTCTATGCTGAGGAATTCTAACAGTATTCTTCCCATGTGACATCAGGCTTTATAAAATATTTACCAGTTCTTTTGCTGAAAATATCTGAACTACAGAATTCAAGCTGGAGTGTGGTGGCTTACACTAATAATCCCAGCACTAAGCAGGCTGAGGTAGGTGGATCTGCATGAGTTCCGGGCTAGCCTAAAGCTACAGAGTTAGTTCCAGGTCATTCTGGGCTACTGTGAAACCTGTTAACTCAAAAAACAAACAAACAAATTTAAATGTTATAGGGAGATGTGTATTATGAAAACACTCTAATTCTTAGAATCTGAAACTTCAGCTGGAAAAAGCACTGACCTGTACAACCCATGTCTAGTTCTTTCTAGAGAACATGCAGACTGGCCTGGCACCAAAAAGTTAGCCCTAGCATCATCTGTTATCTATGAAGTGTAGCAAGCAGACAACCTGGTACATGACAAGCAATGGCTAGAAACACAAAAGTCACTTTAAAGAGGTATATTTTATTTTTACTTAGCATCAATTAAAAAATATTTTGGGCCAAATTAAAAATAACTGCTTTTCGGCTAGAGAGATGGCTCAACAGTGGAGGTGCTTGCCTGCAAAGCCTAATGACTCAGGTTTGATTCCTCAGTACTCATGTAAATCCAGATGCACAAAGAAGCACATGCATCTTGCATCTGTTTGCAGCAGCTGGAGGTCCTGGTGCACCCATTCTCTCTGTCTCTCTCTGTTTATAAATAAATAAAAAAAATATTTTTAAAAACTGCTTTCTTACTTTTCTTCTTTCAGTCACATCTAAAGAGAACTTAAAAGAAAAGAACTCCAATTCAGGCTATTCTGAACACTTAAATTAAGAAATAATTCTTGGGGGCTGGAGAGATAGTTTAGTGGTTAAGGCATTTGCCTGAGAAGCCAAAGGACCCAAGTTCAATTCCCTAGGATGCATGTAAGCCAGATGCACATGGTGGCGCATGTGTCTGGAGTTCATGTGCAGCAGCTAGAGGCTCTCGCATACCCATTCTCTCCCTGTCAAATAAAATAAATCAATAAATACTTAAAAAAAAAAAACAAAAAAAGGAAACTACTGCAGTCACATCCAGAATAAAGCTTTAGGGAAGAAAATTATATTTCAAAACGAACAACAACAAAAGTTATCATGAAAAAAGTATCAAGAGGAGCTGGAGAGATGGCTTAGTGGTTAGGTGCTTGCCTGTGAAGCCTAAGGACCTCGGTTCGAGGCTCGATTCCCCAGGACCCATGTAAGCCAGATGCACAAGTTGGAGCATACATCTGGAGTTTGTTTGCAGTGGCTGGAGGCCCTGGCATGCCCATTCTCTATCTATCTATCTATCTATCTATCTATCTATCTATCTATCTATCTATCTATCTGCCTCTTTCTCTCTCTCTCCGTCTGTTGTTCTCAAATAACTAAAAACAAAACAAAAAAGTATCATGAGTGGGTAATTTGGGCAGAACTCATATCTTCAGAGGTGAGAAAGGGGAAAGTCAACTATCTGGCCTGTTTCCAATTCCAGTGAAAACGGTTCATGATCCACGGGTTTGGCTCTTATCTCCCTGCCCTGGTGTGGCTCCTAGGAGCCATAGCCTCCCTTCTTCCATTCCAGTGTTCCCTTCAACCAGATAGCTGTTATGACCACTAATCGGCAAGAATGAAGGGAAAGGGAGGGCTCTTGGCACCTATTAAGAGCTGAAGCTATCTCTTGTTACAGTTTAATATGAAATGTCCATCACAAGTCATGTGCTGAATATTTGGTAGCCAGCTTGTGGCTCTGTTTTGGGAGGTTGTAGGACCACTGGAACACAGGGTCCAGCTAACTTCCTATCCACTATGATGTGAGGAGCTCTGCCATATGCTCTCTCAGCCATGCTTTTCCTGATAAGATGGACTGAAATTGTGAACAAAACAAATTGTTCCTCCTTTAAATTGCGTCTGTCAGGTATTTTGTCACAGGGGCAAGAAAAATAACACAATTCTCAAAAAGAAGGGAGGATTCAGGGGTGGAAAAACTACAGTATTGTCCACAAGAGAGATCTGGGCAGCTTTAATGCTATTCCACACTAAGTGTTTATTTAACTTCACAGAATAAAAGACCAAAAGCCTGTTAAGAATCTTTTTTCTGTGGGTCTGTTTTTTGTTTTGTGTGCTTTATTTAAATTAAAATAAACTTGTGAGACATATTCTAGAACTTCCTTTTCAGGTATAACTCAAGGTAAAGTATTTTCTGGATGCTTCCCCCTGTTGGGAGTTATAAGCCAAACCTCGGCCATGTTGACAGAAACTGCCATGTCGCGAGTTAAGGTTCTGTTTCCTGGTTTTTGAATCGCTTACTGGAAATCGCAAGACCCACTGTGCTCGGAACACCACACCTGGGACCTTCCCAGAAGCGCTACATGCGGCCTCGCCTTCCAAGTTCCCGGTTCTGCTTACGTGCTATATGACTAGCCTTCCTTCCCCGGATCTCCCTATATAAACCCTCCTGTACTAATAAAAATCGAGACCTTGACAAACACCTAGCTTGGTCTCCTTCTTGTGTCTGTCTGCCTTCTCCCATTCAGGTTAACTTCCCCTCGGGCCTCTGTTGAACCCCCGCAGGCCGGGGCATCCCCCCTCCCCCCCTGTTCTCATTTGGCCTATGTGTGCAGACATATAAAAGCAAAATGAGTAGGCTTTCTTATTTCATACTTATTTAAATTTTTACAACATAATTTCTTTTGCCTTTGTGAGGATGAATTCAGAGATCCAGCTAATTTCCAACAAATTCTGAAAGTAAGCAAAAAATAGTAATTTTTTGTAGTTGTTTACTTATAACTCCCCAAAGACCCTGCCTTGGCCTAACTCATTGGAATGCCCAGAAACTATACTTTTTTCCCCCACAGGTTCAAAATACTAAGATAATGCTGTCATTTCCAGGGGAGCCCTCAAATACCTTTAAGTCAGTTCAATTCCAGGTTAGCCTGAAAATGATGGTCCTCCTTCCTCAGCTTTCCCAGTGCTGGGACTGCAGGCAAATGCCATCACAGGACTGGTGATACTTATAAACAATTGTGTCTACCTTTTCTCTGTCTGGCATATCTGTTAACTGAAAAAGTTGTAGTCTGTGGGGTCCTTTTAAACTGCATTTTCCATCTGACCACTCTTGGCAACCCATACAATTCTTTTTTTGGCCCGGGGATAATATGTTTGACTTCAGTGGCTAGTATGGGGCCTTATATGGGCATAATAATATATTTGTGAATAAACAAGTAAATGCATTGTGATGGGAAAAGGTGGAATTGGTGATGGGGTAGTCATTTTCTGTTTTTATTCAAACCATTCTATCAGTTTTCATTTATTTAATGCAGTTAAGTTATAATCTTTTCTTCCTCATTGTACTGATGACCTTCTAGACTCCTTTCCATTCTTTCCCCTTACCTGCTATCTTATCCTATATTCATGACCACTGTGGGTCATTGCTGGGCAGCTGAAACTCTGACATGTACTGCCAGCTTTATACCAGTCAAAGACAATTTCAGGCTGGGGAAGATGGCTCAGTGGTTAAAGGCACTTGTTTGCAAAGCCTAGCCCAGGGTTCAATTCCCTAGGTAAAGCTTGAGGCAAAGTGGTGTATGCATCTGTCTGTGATGGCAAGGTGCCTACAGCATCCCAATGGAAGCTAGGAGAATCCAAAGCTCATGGGCCAGCTGGTCTGTTTGTTTGCAGTCTGGTAGGTCCTTTGCAGCAGAAAGAGACTGTCTTTGGGCTGGAGAGATGGCTTAGTGGTTAAGCATTTGCCTGTGAAGCCTAAGGACCCTGGTTCGAGGCTCAATTCCCCAGGACCCATGTTAGCCAGATGTATGTGGGGGCGCACGCATCTGGAGTTGGTTTGCAGTGGCTGGAAGCCCTGGCACGCTCATTTTCTCTCTCTCTCTGCTGCCTTCTCTCCCTGTCTGTTGCTCTCAAATAAATAAAAATAAAAACAAAAAAAAATTTAAAAAAAAAAAGAGACTGTCTTAAAGAAGGTGGGGACAGACACCTTCAAGTCCTCTGACCACCACATGGGCATGGTATGTGTGCCCATACACACACATACAAATAATTAAAAATTAAAACAATAAAGAAAATTTCATCTACTGCCTATAGAGCAATCTAAATAAACAAAGAATGAGTTTTAAATCATGAATGTACGGTCTGGATAGACAGAAAAGATTATTTTGAGCTAGGCCTTTAATCCCAGCACTCAGAGGCAGGAGGATAGCATGAGTTCCAGGCCACGATGAGACTACATATTGAATTCCAGGTCAGCCTGGGCTAGAGTGAGACCCTCCCTTAAAAAAAAAAAAAAAAAAAAAAAGATTAGCCCGCTGTGGTGGTGCACGTCTTTAATCCCAGCACTCGGGAGGCAGAGGTAGGAGGATCACCATGAATTCGAGGCCACCCTGAGACTACACAGTGAATTCTAGGTCAGCCTGAGCTAGAGTGAGACCCTACCTTAAAAAAAACAATATGTATATATTGGAAGGTACCATCCATCAAGTCTGGCTCTGCTTTTGTCTTATTACTTCCCAAAGAAATTTGATGACTAAAATTAACAACAATTAAGACCCATAAAGGTTCTTAGGTTTAAATAGGTATAACACACTGCATCCATATACCAAACAGGCAGAGACCACACCTGCTATAAAATATACCTAATAAACTAAAACCAACTATTGTCAGAGAAAACCTGAACTGCTAATTCACTTTGTGTGACATAGGCCATCTAAAGCTATTTAGCACCTTCACTAGAGACCTCCCACCCACAGGTACACAAATACAGCTGAGACTAGAGCATTCTGTAAAGTGCTTACCTCCATAAGAATGCAAATTAAGATTTAAACAGTGGAACAATCAGCTAGAGCTAATCCTTTTACAGAGGTGTAAATGCTATTGAGAACTGAATTCCAGGCTGTGGGCTTTTGTTTAGTATCACAGACAAATTTCACTGAAGAGCAATGCCTATCCAACAACTCTGAAGACTACTAATAAAATAGTTTAATAAAGCCAGTGCAACTTGCTTGTTTTGATATTGTATTTCCTAGCCATAAATCCAAGGATGTAAATAAACCACATCAAGAATTAGTGCCCTGGGAAAACAAACTGGTCAGGACTATCTCAAGCCTGACACCCGATGGCTGGAACAGCTGTACCGTGAGGCCACAGTGAAGTTTATATACAGGGTTTTGTTTGCTACACAAAACGATTGTAGAAAGGACAAACACATACATAGTTAAACAGTATTTTTCTTTTAACAGGCTGTCTTACAAAACCTATGTTTTGGTGGCTACCTCGGTCCCCATTGTGCTGTCCTCTGGGTGGTCCCTTCCAGGGGGCCACTTGAAGGGAGCACAATGCCCAGAAAGAAGGAAGGAGGGGACAGGGACACAAAGGCCAACAGAGCAGGGCGGTCTGTGGCAGGCTGCAGACCAGGGGTCAGCAAACAACGCTGTTTCTCTTTACCCAGGAAACAAGGGCTCCTTCTCTTTACCTGGAAACACTATGATTAAACTGACAGCTTGAATTATGGTCTACATTTTGTAGGGTGCTGTCTGGCTGTGCTAAGGTCCTTTTTATTGTAGCCAAGATACACAAGCAGCATCCTTGCCTTTCCCCCCACTTTGGCCTCCAAATAGACCTCATCATTCTGTTCCATTTTCATCCTCAGAAACCAGACCCCTTCTACACAATTTTTTTTTCTTAAGTTTTTAAAATGAGGAGCTAGAAGGCCTGGGAAAATTTATAATAAATGTTTCTCTCCACCCTTGAGCAGAGATAACCAGCCTGAACCCATCGTGTGTTTCCAGCAACCAGGAATTCTTAATGACAGCTACAGATGTCCTTTTAAGAAATCGGTGTTTTCAGTCCATTTGCTCTCTGATAACTCTATGAATCCCACATTGACATAACATGTGAACCTGTACATTGACAAAAACCTCCTGGCTAGGGGTTGGGGAAAAGACTGAAAAAAAAAACAAAAAACATACTATTGCTTCTCTGAGTTTCTTTTAAGTACTGCCATGCTGGCAGAGGATAGAATGATGAGGGTGCTAGCTAAATTTTTCATCAGAGAAGTACAACTGGATCTGTAGGGTCAGAGCATAAAGTGATCTAGTGAGTATCTGCTGAAAAAGAGAGTGGAGGCAAATGTCATTATGTACAACTTTATGCTTTCCCCGGATTTAATATAATCAGACACTATGTTTTAGAAAAACTTTAAAATACAGTAGGCATACTTCTTTTAAACATTCATTAGACATTATTGCAATTAGTTCTATAGTTAAGCTCTAGTGGGTCTTTATGATAAAAAGACAACTGATATTGTCATGATAGCCCCATCTTTGACTAATGACTGATATAATAGCACAGAACCAAGCACCAGGCTTTGCTATATCATTACAGCACTTGTTTCTGTACCTGTAGATATATGCATATACGTATGTGCATGCATGTAAGAAAGGAGAAACTTAGAATGGGCTGATGAAGGTTATGCTTCCTGAGTGGATCCAGGAAACACGGAAACCAGAGAGCATGATGGTATTGTAAGTAGGGTTACTGAGGTCTCAAGAACCATTCAAGGGCTGGGAATATTGCTTAGCCATTAAGGCACTTGTCTGTGAAGCCTAAGCACCCAGGTTCAATTCCCCAGTACCCACGTAAGACAAATGCACACAGTGGCGCATGTATCTGGAGTTTGTTTGCAGTGGCTGGAGATCCTGGCACACCCATTCTCTCTATCTGCCTCTTTCTCTCTCAAATAGTAAATCAATAATTTCTTTTTAAAAAAAGAAACATTCAAGACCTTGGATTATAGGCATGTTCCTATAATCCAAATATGTGAGAGGCTGTGACAGGAGGACTAACAAATTTGAAACTAGTCTGGGACACACACTGACTCAAACAAGATAAAGGAACCAAAACAATGAAAACAAAACTCAAGACCTTAAAATAAATTTTCAGGATGAAAGGGTCTCCAAAGAGGCCAATTAACTCGGGATTAAGAATGGGACCCAATGCAAAATCTCAGCTTCCACTGCATGGAGGTGCTCTGAAGAACAGGGCAGGTCTATTTTGTGTGTCCTGTGCTCTGGGAGTGGCAGTACCCAAGGAAAGTATCTTCCAAAGGACTAAATGCTTGGCCATTAATATTTGTCTCCTGCTATCTGAGTATAGTAAACATCAAAACAGGGACTGGAGATATGGCTTACTGGTTAAGGCGCATGCCTGCAAAGGCTAAGGACCCAGGTTTGATTCTCCAGGTCCCACATAAGCCAGATGCATACGGTAGCACATGCATCTGGAGTTCGTTTGCAGTGGCTAGAGGCCCTGGAATGCCCATTCTCTCTCTCTCTTCCTCTCTCTCTAATAAATAAATAAAAATAAAAATCTTTAAAAATATCAAACAGGACTGCTGAAAAGATTGTACTGCTTTATAGCTAGATCCTTTCACTTTGCAACAAACACTGTTGACCAAGAGACAGGGCCCGAGTATTTGTTGTGAAGTGAAGGGAGTACCAACCAACTATAGGACCTGCTCTATCTTTAGACTTCCAAAAATGATGAGCTGGAGAGATGGCTTAGTGGTTAAGGTGCTTGCCTGTGAAGCCTAAGGGCCCATGTTTGACTCTCCAGGTCCCACATAAGCCAGATGCACAAGGTGACGCAAGTGTGTAAGGTTGCACATGTGCACAAGGTAGCACACTCATCTGGAGTTCAGTTGTAGTGGCTGAAGGCTCTGGTGTGCCAATTCTCTCTCTCTCTCTCTTGCTCTCTCTCATTAAAAAAAAAAAAACAAAAAACATGACATGGGCTGGAGAGATGGCTTAGCAGTTAAGGCGCTTGCCTGCAAAGCCTAAGGACCCAGGTTTGATTCTCCAGGTCCCATGTTAGCCAGATGTACATTCTGTCACAAGCATCTGGAGTTCATTTGCAGTGGCTAGAGGCCCTGGTGCACCCATTCTTTCTCTCTCTCTTCCCCTCTGTCCCTTTGTATCTAATAAATAAATAAGAAATAAAATAATTAATTTTAAAAAATGGCACAACAAATGTTCTCATTATTTTAAGACAGTTTGAGACACTCTTCCTGTAACTTGCAGCCAACAGCATCCTGATGTACCTAGGTAATTAACAGCTAAATGGTGAGTAAGCCCCAAGAGCTAAATTGGAAAAAAGAATTCTGATGGAGATTTTTTTCAGCAATCCAAACTTATGTTTCATTAAAGGGAATTTAAGAAGTGTATTAAAATGATAAATGCACATCTTGTCCTTACCCTGTCCCCTATAATGTTTCCTCTTGGTCTTTTTTAAAAAAAATATGAGGGCTGAGGAGATGGCTTAGCAACTTAGGTGCTTGCCTGCAAAACTGAAGGAGCCTGGATTGATTCCTCAGGACCCACAGAAAGCCAGATGCACAAAGTGGTGCAAGTTTCTGGAATTCCTTTGTAGTGGCTAGAGGCCCTGGAGTGACCATTCTTTCTCCCTCTCTCAAACAAATAAGATATATTTTTTAAAAATATGAGCTTAACAGTCAAGTCCTTGTGAGAGGGAGTCAGGCAACTTTGTTAGGCAGTTAGCATGGCGCCTGAAAGTAAAAAAGCAGGAAGGAAGGTCTGCCCTTGCCAGAGAACAAAGGATGATCTGACTTCTTATCTCTTGCCTGGTTCCCTAGACCTGTTTTTCCATAGCTGAGCCCCTCTCTGGGAGGCAGATCTCTTTTTCTAGAATGCAAAGCTAATCCTGATATTGTGGGTGGTCACACTTAGACCCCAGAACTTGGTATCAAGGCTGGCCTCTTCCTGAGCCAGCCTCTAGCCCAAGACAATGAGCTGCCTCTCTGGGCCACCTAAGCCAGAAGTTGAAACCCACCACAACAATGTTTTTTCAGGCTCATCACATGGGCTTTCAGACCATGGGGGTGTATCAATTTTCCTTCCCTTGTTCTGTACTTCCCTCAATAAATATAATAATTTAATAATTATCCCTCTCAGTCTTATTTTATCCAATTCCTTGGTTAGAAATAGATACAAACCTAGGATATGGGGTTCAAGGACTCTGTTCTTGAACTCCTAACAACCCCTTTTACCTCTTGGTGTGGCTTGGTCAGCATGAAGCAGGACTGGGTAGCTGCAAGAAATCATCTTAAAGAATGCCTTGTGAATTTCTGTTGAAAACTGGACATATGTAAAGTGTTATGTAAATTGTGCTTGGAATTGGAGTGTTTTTATCATTTGTAGTAGCTGTAATACAGGTATCAGAGGCTAAATCTTTCTTGGATACCCTTGCTTTTGGCCTCCTGCTGCTTTTGATTTTCCCTAGAGATTTCTTTTTAAAAAAGGTTGGGTGCTAGAGAGATTGCATAGTGGTTAAAGCACTTGCCTACAAAGCCAAAGGATCCAGGTTCAATTCTCCAGGACCCACGTAAGCCAGATGCACAAGGTGGCACATACATCTGGAATTTGTTTGCAGCGGCTGAAGGCCCTGGCACATTCATTCTCTCTCTCTCTCAAATAAATAAATAAAATTTATATTTAAAAAAAAGGTCAGGATATGTGGTCCTTTCAGCTGTTGTATAATCTGTGTTTATACAGGAGCCCTTTATGTGCTATGGTGGTAAATGTGTGTGTAAGTAGTGTTCTACAGTCCTATGATTGGGTCTTAAGTTTGTGTGATAATCCTATGGTAGCAGAGCTTCTCAGTCCCACCCCCACTCCACCCCAATCTCTTTTTCTGCTCATCACCCAGGTTCTTCTCAGTAAGGTCAGCAGCCTCTGGTAATATGATGGCAAAGGCTAGGGAACTGGATTACAGTTGGACACCAGGGGCTTCTTTCAGTGGGTCCTGTATACATGGTAAGTGATAATGACCATAACTACCATCTGTTTTGCTCGTGATCAGTTATCAGGAATACTTCTTTGGATACTTGGTTCTGAACTGTTGAAAATTTTAACCAAAATAAGGATCCGAACTATCTTAGCTTTTTAAGGTCCAAAGAGGTGAGACAACAGGACAGGCACAGGCAGCACTGGGGAGTGAAGTACTGGGCAGAACACTAAGGTAATACCCTGACGATCATACCTAACAGAACTGGATTATTTTTGCAGAAGTGCAATGTACAAATTTGCTTTGGGAATAAAGGCTGAGTCCACAGGTAGACAGAAAAGCCCAGATGCTGCTCACATTCAGGAGGCCCAGTCATACCCAGGAAAATCTACTGACTGAGCTAAAGAAAGCAGTCAGCTGAGAGCTAACACCTTCTGGCATCATCTGACCTGAAGATGAGCTGAATTTATCTATATGCTTCTAGTTCCTTGTAATGTGGGTTTATGGAAAATTCTGAGAGAACAGCTCTAATCCATTATTCTAGTTGGTATGATACATAGTAGTAAAGCTTTCTCAGATATAGTAAATTCTTTTCTATACTTAACTTTAAAGAGGAGTTAATCACTGGCTGGGATTCAACCCATGTGATGACATTTTTGTGACCTTGAAATAACAAAGACTTTCATTTCATTTCATTTAAAAGGCAGCGTTCCACTCTGCTTTCGGCCACACTCCAGGCAAAGAGAGAACAAAGCAACACTGCAAGTACTTTATCCAGGCTTAAAGAAAGGCACATAGCACTTGAGTCTATTTCAGGCTGGAAGGTACAAAAATCAATATAGTCAGAGCAAAAGGTCAAAATTTTGTCGCTTAGCTTTCTTTTTTTTTTCCTAATTAAATAATCTAACTTACTTCTTGAGCTTCTTATTTAATCTTATAAAATATCACTCTTAATGATATTCCAGCTATCTAGGCACTAGAGAATTAAGGGGAGACAACATGCAATAGCAATTAAGAGTGTCACCTTGACCCAGATGACCAAGCTCAAGTGCAATAAATCACCTTGACTTTGGACATATTGCCTAGCTCTCTGTGCTTCAGTTTCCTCATCTGCAAAATGGTGATAACGACAGCATTAACTAATTTAATTATAAAGAAAGCACTATGACAGCATTGTGACTGTAGAACATAAGAGATTGAGAGCATGAATTCTGCCTTTAGACTATTAGTTTGGACCTTAAGAGCACTTCTGAACAGCTTTTTAAAAAATTATATTTTAGAGAGGTAGAGAGGGAGAGAGAGAGAGAATTGGCATGCCAGGGCCTCAGGCACTACAACTGAACTCCAGATGCTTGCGTCACCTAGTGGACATTTGCGAACTTGCGCATACCTCACCTTTGTGTGTCTGGCTAACGTGGGATCTGGAGAGTAGAACATGGGTCTTTAGGCTTCGCAGGCAAATGTCTTAACTGCTAAGCCATCTCTCCAGCCCTTCTCTGGGCATTCTTGCCTTGAATGTGGAGTCCGGCCTTGGGCTGCTTTTTTACTTGTGAACACTCCTTAGCAATCTTCCTAGGGCTTCCGAAGGCACATGGCTTTAAAATACATTTATACTCATGATTTCCAAATGTATTTCTAGTTCTGACCTCTTTCTGAATTCCACGTTCATAAAATCTATGCCTACTCAGCATCTCCACTTCAGTATCAAATAGGTACCTCAAATATAATATAACCCAAACTTCTACTTCAATGTCTTTCCTCAAACTTATGTTTTCATATGATCCAGTCACTCTGCCAACAAATCCCAGAGTCACCCTTGTTCCTTCTGTTGCACAATTCACAATCTAATCCTGTTGGTTCTTCATAAAAAATATATTCAGGATATTCAGGATCTGCTCACTTCTCCCAACCCCACTGCTGCCAAGTTGGTCCAAACTATCAGTCCCTCTCCCTTGGATCACAGGTCTTCTAGTTTCCATCCTTTCCCCAGTTTACTTTCCAATAAGTAGCCACAGTGATCCTTCATTGCCTGTGAAGTACAATCCAAAATTCTGCCTAAAGCCAGTAAGATCTTTTATGATGGGGTGCACTCTCGCACTCCACTTGCTTCTTCCCATCTCTTTGGGTCTAGCTATACAGACCTTTTTGCTGTTTCTAGAAACACCAAATACATGTCTATTGTTGCATTTCTCAAAATGTATTCTATCCCTTTCCCAGATATGATAGGAAAGAGAGGAATTATAAACTGAGAAAGAAACAAATGCAACAGGGTAAAAATATAAAATGACAAAGAATGTAGCAGCCACTCATTGCCTACTGTTCAGTGAATGAACCTCTTCCTGAGTCATTTATAGGCTCATTAACAAATTATACCCAAATCTTACGCTCGAGTAATAACCAAGTTATTATATGTCATGATTTTGTGGTTTAGGAAACCAGTCAGGACTTGGCGGAACGGAGCTTCTGTTTCACATGCTGCCAAGAGAGGTCATGTGGTAATACTAAGCTTGTAAATGGACTTGTGTGGAGAGCCCAAGAGAGCATCACTTTCAGGTCTGACCCCATGATGGAGACAGATGGAAGGAGATGGTTCACCTGGGATTACAGAGCAGAGATTCACACATAATTTTTTCAGCCTCAACAGCTTCAGAAGTCAAATTTCCTGATTCTAAGACTGAATAATCTGGCAAGCAAGGTGGAAACTGCATGGCCTTTTATAAATTAGCATAAGGCATACAACATCAATTCCATCACGCTCTATTCGTTTGAAGCAGACAAACCTGCCCAGATGCAAAGAAAGGGTCAGAGGAATGTTGAAGAATCTATAGCAGGCTGGAGAGATGGCTCAGTGGCAAAGGTGTTTGCCTGCAAAGCCTAATCTCAGTTCCATTCCCCAGTACCCACATAAAGCTAGATGAACAGTGGCAGATGCATGTGGAGTTTGTTACCAGTGGATAGAGGCCTTGCTGTGCCCACTCTCTCTATCTCTCACTGCTTGCAAATAAATAAATAAAAATATTTAAAAAATGAATCTACAGTTTATCATTAGAATCCCATAGCTCACAGTACAGCGCTTTAGGCTTAGCAGATGTTCAGGAAATTTTGGTTGTTTGGATTAAAGTGAGAATTTAGAGGGTGAGACTTTCAATTATGATATTATCATTAGAAGAAGGAATAATTTAAATTTTAACACAGAGATTTAGAAAGAATAATTTAAAGTGTTCTAGATTCTCCTCTTCTCTTGCTTTTTTTTTGTGTGTGTGAGGTAGGGTTTCACTCTAGCCCAGGCTGACCTGGAATTCACTATGTAGTCTCAGGGTGGCCTTGAACTCACAAGGATCCTCCTACCTCTGCCTCCCAAGTGCTGGGATTAAAGGCGTGCTCTGCCACACCCGGCTCTTCTCTTGCTTTTTGAGATAGGGTTTAGCTATGTAGCCTAGGCTGGCCTCCAACTTCCAATGCTCCTGCTTTAGTTTCCCAAGTGTTAGGATGACAAGCATGAGCCACCATGTCCATGTGATTTGCATACTTTAAGAACAAAAAAAAAAAAACAGACTAACTCAATATAGAATTCTGTGGTATGATCAATGACAGAAAGGACATAATTAAGAAAAGATTCAAAGGTGTGGGAATGGAGGTCTCTGGTAGTGTTTCCCCAGCATGCATAAAGCCCTGGGTTTCAGCTCTGGTACCAGGAAAGGAAGTAAGAAAGAAAGAGAGGGATAGAAAGACAGGAGAAAAGGAGAAAAGGATAAAAGGGGGAGTAGAGATGAAAGAAAAGAAAGGAAAGGAGGAAAGGGAAGGGTTAGGAGAATGTTTTTCTCATATTTATATGGAACAAATGCCAAGAAAGACCAGATTCTGGGCAACAAAACATACCTTGACAAATTAATAAGTATTCTTATTAGGAACATGCTTTCAGACTAAACAAAATATTGACTTGGTGGCTTAAATAAGCCAAGTTTTATTTCTCATAGTTCTGGGGAATGGGAAGTCCAAGATCAAAGTGACAAATTCAGTTCTTGGACAGCCCACAGGCGACACCTTCTTGTGCTCTTATGTTGGAGAGGACAGTGAGCTCTGGTAACTCTTCCATTTATAAAGGAACCAGTTATATGGGTTAAGGCACCACCTTTACAACCTCATGTAACATTTGTTACTTCCTCAAGGCTTTATTTCCATATACAGTCACACTGGTGGCTAAAGTTTCAACATAGGAGTTTGGGGTGGAGGGATACAAATATCTAGTCCTTTATATCTGACAAGCCAAGAAAAAAAAAAGAGAAGACACAAATATCACAAGATATAGAAATCAGAAATGACAGAGAAACCATCACTGCTATGAATATTAAAAGGATAATGAAAGAGCAGTATGAAAAACTTTGTGTCTCCTAATGATATTAGATGAAATGTACAGATTCCTTGAATGACCTAAGCTACCAAAACATACAAGGAGAAATAGATAATCTGAATAGGCCTATAATAAATAAATTAAATCAATTATTTAACCTTCCAAATGGGCTTGTTGGTAAATTCTTTTAAGAAATTTAAGGAGGGCTGGAGAGATGGCTTAGCAGTTAAGCGCTTGCCTGTGAAGCCTAAGGACCCCGGTTCGAGGCTCCATTCCCCAGGACCCACGTTAGCCAGTGGCACAAGGGGGCGCATGCGTCTGGAGTTCGTTTGTAGTGGCTGGAGGCCCTGGCGTGCCCATTCTCAATCTCTCTGTCGCTCTCAAATAAATAAATAAAAATGAACAACAAAAAAAGAAATCTAAGGAACATACTATCCCAATTCTCTTTAGCCTCTGCTCTGCAAAAGGCTCTGTAAATAGATGAAGGCAAGCCAAAGGCAAGTGGAAACACACGAAAAATGAAGTAAAAGACTGGTAATCAAATTATAGGGAAAAAACTACTAAAATTCAACAATAGGAAAATGTACAAATCAAATTAAAAATGGATAAGAGATCTGTAAAAATTCATCAAAGGAATATAGAAGATAAACAGATGAAAAGAACTGTAACAACATATGACATTAGCGAATTGCAAATTAAAACAACAATGAAACATCACACACATTAGAATGGCTAAAATTAAAAACAAAAAGCAAAGCAAACCAAAAACTAAGAAAACTAAATTTTGATAAGAATGCAGGGCAACAGCTCTAAATACTTAAACTTATGTCCGCATATTAATGCTACTCTCACTCTTAGAGAAGTTTCCCTTTTCAGATAACAGTATCCATTGGGATGACTCAAAATTCACCATAGTGCTGAGAAGAAGTGGCAGCAGAGTGTTCAGCATTGAGACATCTCTATGACACCCTCCAAGGCTCAGGGACCATTGCAGAAGAGGTGGGGGAAACAATGTAAGAGCCAAAGGAAGGAGAGGAGTGCTTACAATGCTGTGTTCCAGACACAAAGTGGCCTTGATATTCAAGACTTTACAGTACCTGACACTACCTACACAAGACCTGCATAATAGGAGAGAAAAAATGATGACATCAAAATAGAATAGAAACTAGTTGGAAAGAAGATCAGATTCAGTGGAGGAGGGATTCAGGAGGAGGAAAAGGGAGGGTGGTGGAAGGGATTATGATCATGGTATACTGTCTATATTTATGGAAATTAATAAAAAGCAAAAATAAAAATAAGAATGTAGGGCAACAGGACTGGAGAAATGACTGAGCAGTTAACTGCACTTGCTATGCAGGCATGAGAGCCTGAGGGGGCCCAAGACCACCCGAATTCAAAGATACAGAGCTCATATAAGCAGTTCAGTGTGGTTACACATACCTGTAACCCCAAACCCATGAGGGAGTGGAGACTAGAGAATCCCTGGAGCTTGTGAATAGTAAGTTCTAGAATTAGTAAGAGATTTTGTTGGAAGGAAAAACAGGCAAATGAGTGATGATGGGGATACCTGATATTCTCCTCTGACCACTGAAGATGAGTGCACAGGGCACTGCATCAGTAAACACGTGTGCATACAACACACACACATGCACACACACGTTTGCGCATGCACACACAAACATAGAGAGAATGTGGAGCAGCAATAATTTTCAGACACTGCTAGTAATAAAGTAAAATGTTATAGTGGCTTGGAAGTCAGTTTGGAAGTTTGTTTCAAAGACTTAATCATGTGGTCCAGGAGTTGCCCTCTTAGTATTTACACAAATAAATTGAAACTGTATGTCCATACAAAAGCCTATTTATGAACTTTTACAACAATTTTCTTCATAACTGATAAAACTTGGAAGCCACTAAAATGCTCTTGAATAAGTGAGTAAAAAAACTTTGGTATATCCAGAGAATGGAATACAATTCAATGCTAAAAAAAACAGGAGTTAACAAGCCACAAAAGACAAAAGGAACCTAAAATTAATGTTAATTAAAAGAGAAAAAAGACTACATACTTTGTGATTTCACCTATATGAACTTCTGGAAAAGCCAATTTTAGAGATAGTATAAAGACCAGTGCTTGCCAGGGGTTCAGACTGTGGAAAGAAAAGAATGTGTTGATGGAGCACAGGGAATTTTCAGGCAGTGCAACTATTCTTTCTATACCATTCTGTGTATTACTGTGGAGTAGATACATAACATTATGCACTTGTAAACAAAGTAAACAACCTCAATACATTCCTAGACTCACTAGAGAAGAACCAGAGAAACACAGCAGCATAGGAAACTGCTTGTTAGTTAACAAATGTGCACAACCATTTTTCTGGTCTCTGTCAGTCTACCGTGTTTTATTGTTGCTTACCTGACATGTCCTGTGTGAAAGACCCTTCCTCAGATGAGGTGATGGGGGTGTAAGGTGAAGGAAAGAACAGGTTACTTTGACTGCTGCACAGTCACCATGTGCTCTCCCAATGAAACCTGAACACACCCATTCAGTCGCTCACTGTCACTGCAGACAGATGCTTCTACCCATACAATCCCTGCAGTCATAAGTCTTGCTTCCAATTCCTCAATTCAACTGTATCAACTTTCTTCGGCTGCATAACCAATCACCACAAATTTGGCACCTAACACAAACTTCCTATCTCATTGTTCCCATGGACAGGAGTGTGGATATGGGTTAGTAAGGCCTTTATCAAGGTCTCATTAGGATGAAAATTAAGATATCTGCTGGGGCTGCAATCTCACTTAGGAGTCAGGGTCCATTTCCAAGCTCAATGGTCACTGACAGATTTCATTTTCTTATGGCCATGGGACTAAAGTGCTTAGCCCCTATAAGCCATAAAAACCATTCCCTGCCACAAGATGGCATTTTGCTGTTTTGAGTATATCTTAGCTGACTTCTGGAAGGGACCAGTCTATTTTAAAGTTTCATCTGATTAGGACAGGCCCACCTGGTAATCTTCATTTGATTAGCCCAAGGTCAATTGATTTGGGACCTTCATTACATTTGCAAAATCCTTTATCTGTTATATAATATAGCACAGTCACAGGAGTGAAATCCATCAAAGTTACTGACATTCAAGGCAAGGGGATTATACAGAGCATGTGCAGCAGGGGGGCAAGAATCTTGGGGCCATCTAGATTCTGTTTATCACATGGAGAATTAATCCTGATGAAACTAATGCTGCTGCATTAATCCTCCTAAATCAGGCCACTCCTAACACCACCCTTCTCTTAAACTCCAAGAGTTTCACAAAGCACAGAAAATGAACTTGAAATTAATTATCCAAGGCTCTTCTCAACTTGCCCCAGGTGACACTGTAACTCTTAACTCTCACAGTTTCTCCTCAATGAGTTCTCAGTCACATGGTCCCATGGGGTGTCTACATTTCTTTTTGCATTCTTCTTCTAGACTTAATTTGCCACGTCTCTCCTCCTTCTTTTTTTTTTTAAATATTTTATATTTTTATTTATTTATTTAAGAGCGACAGAGAGAGAGAGAAAGAGGCAGATAGAGAAAGAATGGGTGTGCCAGGGCCTCCAGCCACTGCAAACGAATTCCAGACGCGTGCGCCCCCTTGTGCATCTGGCTAACGTGGGTCCTGGGGAGTCAAGCCTCAAACCAGGGTCGTGAGGCTTCACAGGCAAGCACTTAACCACTAAGCCATCTCTGCAGCCCTCTCCTCCTTCTTACTTAAAAGTCTACCTAGCTTTCAAGATGCTGCACTGAGTCTCACATAAAACCCTTCCTGATTCTTTGGACCTACACTGAGTTTTTCCTCCCTTGAGTCTGCCCTGAAACACTAGAGACTACCCATCCTCTGTGCATGCACCTTTGCAATGGAACCTTGCTACTCAGCCCCAGAGATGGACTTGGCCCTGTGACTTTCTTTGTCCAATGGTATATTAGTAAACATTACTCCAGAAGACACTTACATGGCACTTGTTTAAGGCTAGGAGTACAGGTTATACAGCACTTGTTCAAGGCTAGGAGTGCAGGTCAGTGGTAGAACACTTACCTAGCACACAAGAGGCCCAAGGTCCCACCCTAGAACCACAAACCAAAACCAGAGAAAGCACTAGGGCTTGCACTCTTGCTGTTTGGGAAACCCTGCTACCACCATCAGGGTCAGGCTAGAGTGGACTCCCCATATGATGAGGGACATGGGGCCATGTCACTCCTATAGTTGCAAGTGGCCCTAGGCCACCACCTATCACATGGAAAATATCAAAGGTTAGTGATTGTGTATAAATATCCACTGCAAGTTGTTTACTTTTTATTTTTTATTTTTATTTTAGAGACGGGGTGGGGGAGGAAGGGAGAGAGAATTGGTGTGCCAGGGCCTCAGCCACTGAAATTGAACTCCAGACTCTTGCACCACCTAGTGAACATGTGCAACCTTGCACTTGCTTTACTTTTGTGTATCTGGTTTATATGGGATCTGGAGAATTGAACATGCAGGCAAGTGCCTTAACTGCTAAGCCATTTCTCCAGCCCTATTTACTCTTTAAAAATTAAGAGATTCAAAATTACCCTTTGTGTGTGTGAGAGAAAGAGAGAGTGCACAAGTATGTGTGCATGTGGAGGCCCGAGGCTCTGTTGGGTGTCTTCCACCACTGCTCTCTCCTTTATTTACTTAAGCAAGTTCTCTCACTAGAACCCACAGCTCACTGATAGCTGGCCAGCTTATCCCAGGAATTTCATGGCTCTTTAGTGTGTGTGGGCAGGGAGGGATTACAGATAGGCTATCACACCCACCTAGCATTTAAGTGGGTGCTGGGGATCTGAACTCCAAGCTTGCATGGCAAGCACATTATTCACTGAGCAATCTTCCCAGCCTCCAAAGCATCTTTTCAAGTAACACTTATTGCACCCAGTTTCATTCTAGTATGCTTTTTTTTGTGAGAAGAGTGCATTATATATATGATGGTAAACTGTACCAGTCAAGTTTTCAATATTTGGAAGCATCTATAGGAGTCATGAAATTTACCCAAACACTTGGCTTTTAATTGTATAAACAATCCAGTGTCATTAACAGATAAATGTGCAAATGAAATGTCTCATACACTGGCACATTATTCAATCATAAAAAAGAATGAGGTCTTGATACATGATATGACATCATGAAGACATCATGATAACTGAAATAAGCCAGTCATAAAAAGGACAAGTATGACTTTATTTTTAAAAATGTCAGCTGGGGATGGAGAGATGACTTAGCGGTTAAGGCACTTGCCTGTGAAGCCTAAGGACCCATGTTCTATTGTCAAGATCCCACATTAGCCAGATGTACCCAGACGAGGCAAGTGCAAGGTCGCACATGCCCACTAGATGGCGCAAGTGTCTGGAGTTTGATTTCAGTTGCTGAGGCCTTGTTTGCCAATTCTCTTGTTTCTCCTCTCTCTCTCTCTTTTGCTCTATCTAAAAAAAAAAAAAAAAAGTCAGCTGGTCGCAGTGGTGCATACCTTTAATCTCAGCACTCATGAGGCAGAGGTAGGAGGATTACTGAGAGTTTAGGGTCACCCTGAGGCTACACAGTGAATTCCAAGTCAGTCTGGGCTAGAGTGAGACACTACCTCAAGGAAAAAACAAAAACAACAACAACAACAAAAAAAAAAAAACAAGAAAAGTGTAGACTGTGAGTGACATTGATACATCATGCATATGATTAATGCTACTGAATTATGTCTTTAAAGGTAAAAAATTTCATGTTATATATATTCCATCAATAGAATTTAAAATTGATAATTTATTATACTCAAATCTATTGAATTATATGTTCTAAATGGGTTGACTTATATAACATGTGAATTATATCTTCACACACCAATTTTTAAAAAATATATTTTATTTATTTATTTATTCGAGAGAGAGAAAGAGGCAGAGAGAGAGGGAGAGAATGGGAGCGCCAGGGCCTTCAGCCACTGCAAACAAACTCCAGATGCATACGCCACCTTGTGCATCTAGTTTACATGGGTCCTAGAGAATCAAATCAGGATCTGTTGGCTTTGCAGGCAAATGCCTTAACTGCTAAGCCATCTCTCCAGCCCACAAATCCTCCCAAAATAATATTTGATTTCACTTTTTTCCTTAGATGAGAACTATGCAATATACTGCACTCCCCTTTTCACCCTTCCTGCCAAGAAACTCAAAACTAAGTTCTAAGTTAAAGCACAGCCACTTGGCTGCCTCCAGATAAGACATAATAGCTGATATCATTCTCATCACTATCACTAAATCAGAAGCCCTGGGTTCCTGTTCATATTCTCTTTAGGTATTTTTCTTTAACTCACTTCTTCATCTTTGCTAACTAAAATTCATTCAAGTGCTTTTCCTCCAGGCACCCAACAGACCCTGTGACTATCACCTTGGCTGGGTTGAGAAGCACCCAGAAGATTCCTAAAGCATACTTCTGGGTGTGTCTGTTAAGGTCTTTCCAAAGAGGACTTAGGAGAGGAAAGACCTGCCCTGAATATAGGCAGCACCGTCCTATAGGCTGGGGAATAAAAGGGGCAAAGGTGGAAAAGGACAGGCATCACATTCTTTTTCCTTGCTTCCTATCTGCCATGAGATGAGGAACATAAGCTGCACGCTTCTGCTGCCATCATTTCTGCCTCATCACAGGCCCAAAGACAGGAGTAGACTATGGCCTTAAGCCTCCAAAACCATGAGCAAAGATAATTAATTATTCCATTTAAGTTGTTCTTTAAGGTATTTTGTTCACAACTACAGAAATTTAACACAGGCCCTAAAGCAAGCAGATGCTGAACTGTGGAGGTTATGATGTTAGCACTGTAAATATGATGTTGCAATCCCAAACCAATAAATAACCTTTACAAGCCAAGAAGAACTCATGAGAAACTGTAAATCAGAGAATGTGGGGCCTGACAAGCAGCTAGAAGCAAGTTAACCAGCAGTATTTAAAACTACCTTTAACAGAGCCGAGTGTGGTGGCACACGACTTTAATCCCAGCACTCAGGAGGCAGAGGTAGGAGGACTGCAGTGAGTTCAAGGCCACCCTGAGACTACATAGTGAATTCCAGGTCAGCCTGAACTAGAGTGAGACCCTACTTCGAAAAACCAAAAAAAAAACAAAAAAAAAAAACAAAAAACAAAACAAAACAAAAAAAAAAAAACACTACCTTTAACAAATGGCATGGTGGCATGCACCTTTAATCCCAGCACTTGAGAGGCTGAGGTAGGAGTATGGTCCTGAGTTTGAGGCCAACCTGAGGCTACAGAGTGAGTTTCATAATAAAGCTTTCTTTAACCTAATTTCTGGAACATGCTTTCAACACAGAGAATCAATAGGCTTAATTTGGATAACACAGATATGCAGTTATCCATTGTTGACTGCCCTTTTCATTCTGGGAGGTGCTTTATCGGCACCAGTATTAAAAAACTCAATAAATACCTATATCTTCCAATAAGTATTTGAAAACCATATTCCAAAATTAATAGTTTAGATTTAACATTCCAGGGAATGAATCAAGTATATTACATTATCATTTTTAATTCTACTGATGGAATATATTTATACCTAGAAAAGAAGGCCTGGCTTAGATATATAATGAGAACCATCAGCATATTTAATTTAAAGGGAAAAATGACGCTATGAAAACAATATAGAAATTAAGCAATTAGAAACAATGTTCTTAATTATTAAAGCAGGATTCCTAGTAGGTTTACCTATTTCTTACTTTCTATGATAGCAAAACTACAAACTAATTTTTTTAAAGAACAATCTTTTAAAAATATTTTATTTATTTGAAAGACAGACAGAGGTAGAGAGAGAGAATGGGTACACCAGGGTCCCCAACCACTGCAAACAAACTCCAGACGCATGTGCCACCTTGTGCATCTGGCTTATGTGGGGAATTGAACCTGGGTAATTAGGCTTCACAGGCAAGTACCTTAACTGCTAAGCCATCTCTCCAGCCCCAAGAAAATTCTTTTTCTAAAATATTTTATTTATTTATTTGAGAGAAATAGAAGCAGGTGAGAGACAGAGACAGAGAAAGAGAGAAAGAGAGAGAATGGGCATGCCAGGGCCTCTAGCCACTGCAAATGAACTCCAGATACATGTGCCACCTTGTGCTATGGATTCTAAAAGTGTGTACAATTTAAAACAGAACAATTAAGGAAAAAAAAAAAGAATGGCTTACTGTCTTGGTAAGTCAGAAGATTCCTTCTCTGAATCAGGAGAGCTTAGGGTTTGCAAAATGTAATTGTTTTTTCCAGTGGGCAAGGCATCTCTGTCTTGAACAGTACAGAATGATCTCAAGTCCAGTATTGCATCTCGTCCCTGTCCTTTCACCTTGTCATATGGGCTTGGCAGTGGTTCCAGATTCTCTAAATTTAGATCATCTTCATTTATAGAGACTGTGAGGTCATCACTGCTGCATGAACTTTCCTCCTGCTGCTCTTTCTGCATGCTTATGAAAGACCTTTGTGCCTTTGGGTCCTGATGGGCAAGGTCATCTGTAAGAGGGGAATGAATGGATTAACTTCTGGAAGAATCCAAGTAACACAGGACAGAATTACTCATCAGTTAAAAGCATGGAGAAACAATCCACAATTCAAGTATTTAAAAATTCAGAAATCTGTTCTTTAAATTTATTTCTTTTTTTAGTTTTTTGAGGTAGGGTCTCACTCTAGCCCAGGCTGACCTGGAATTCACTATGGAGTCTCAGGGTGGGCTCGAACTCACAGCCATCCTCTTACCTCTGCCTCCTGAGTGCTGGGATTAAAGGTGTGTATCATCATACCTGGCTTATTTCATTAAAAAAAATTTAAAATTTAGTATTGCTGGAGAACAAACCTAGGACCTCTGGCATACTAAGAATGTGTGTTCTACCCCGAGCTACAACACCCTCAGCCATAAAAGATATCTTAAAATATGAGTTTAAAAATCAGTGAATCCACTTTTAAAATATTTCCATGAACATATTTAAGAAATCATCAGAATGGAATTCATTAACAAAGTCATTGTTTTTTCTCAGAGATAAAATTAGAGCATGTTACATGTTTATATAAAATCACTACCAGCAAAACTAACACTAACAAAAATCAGCAAACAAACTCAGCCTTTCATCCCACCTGAGAAACCTTCCCAAGCAGGATGCTTCTCTTGAGACCACTTATTTTCAGATGCACAGTGTTCTGAAACTGATACCACAGAGAATGGCGGGCTGGCTCTTTCTTCCTTGACTTCAATATGTTCCCGTGTCAGTATTTTTCCGTCTGATCCCTCTGATCTGCTGGAACTGTCACACTTTAAATCAGTGGTTCTGTTCTCTGGACTTAATCTTTCCTGTAACGAGGAATGGAGTTCAGCAGACTTTTTGCCTTCAGATAAATTACTCTTGCTGTGACGTGTATTGCTTCCTATCTCCAAGCAATGAGTTTGTTCCTCCTCAGACAATACACTGGCTGTGACTGGCGTTTTCTCACCAATCTGAAGAGATGTCTTTCCATCTATTTTGTCAGGCTTATTTAAGCACTGTGTGTCACTAGTAGTTTGTACTACACAGCTGTCTGTCACATCACTGCTCTGGGCTGTCTGTTGGTATGAATGTGGGTCAGGAATTGAAAAGTTCTTTGTGGGTTGGGAAGATTTCTGCTCTGCACTGAAATCTTCAATGCTTGAGATGGCTGACATTTGGCAGCCCATAAAGGCTATTGCTGGTTGATACAATCCTCTTGACATGGTTGTCCCCAAGTTAATTCCTGCCGGCACTGCAATCTGCAAAAAAGTGATGTGAGTTGAGCATGTTGCATATGAACAATTAGGTTGTTTTCACAAATTAAAGGAGGTAAAGGAAATATGATCACAGAAATTAGTACCCACTATTTCATAAAACTCATGTCTCCTGCATAATGAAGTAGCAAAAAAAAGTCAAAAACCAAAAATAAACTATCAGTTTATACTAATATCTCAGTAACAATGCTGGTGTACAAAGCAACTACTGCCAAGGAACTCTGGAATCTACATTTTAAGAAAGAAATGTATATACTTAATGCAACTGACTGTAAGGTTAAAATTAAATTAGCAAATTTGAGGTTACATATACTTTTACTATCCTCCCCCCAAGTGGTGAGTTCCAAAAGTACCCCATACAGAAACATATGCAGTAGTACTACTGTAACAGCTAAATTCTACTGCCAACCTGATCAGATTAGGAGTCAAGTAAGAGGCCCACCTCTTGGGCAAGTCAGGAAGAATGAACTGGAGTGGGAAGCCTTTCCCAGAGTGGCAGCCCTTCTAGCGGGGCACTGCAGCTAAAGAAGCGCCAGAGAGCACAGAGCCTTCTGCCTGGCTGCTGTGCTCCTCGCTGTGCATGCACCTACCCTGCTGCCACCATGCTTCAAGGACACTGGAACTCGCTTCCATTAGCCTTTCAACATGGACTCAAGTCCAGGTTCTCTAGGAACCCTCTAGACTTTCAGTGCCAGATTGGGACTGCTGAAGTATCCAGCCTCATGGACTGAGCAGCTACTAGATTCTTCGACACTCTAACCTATCTATAGACAGTCATTTTGAGGCTGCCCAGCTCCTATTCTATGAGTTAATCTAATAAATTGCCATTATCATGTATGTTGATTTTATTTGTTCTATTTCTTTAGGAACCCCAACTAATACAACTTCAAATAAACTTGATAAAAATAAGAAAAAAAATTGGGGCATGGTGGCGCACACCTTTAATCCCAGCACTTGGCAGGCAGAGGTAGGTGGATTGCTGTGAGTTAGAGGCCACCCTGAGACTATATAGTGAGTTCCAGGTCAGCCTGGACGAGTGTGAGACCCTACCTCGAAAAACCAAAAAAAGAAAAAAACGCAAACCAGGAAATACATTAGAAAATCAGATGTTTTAAACTCTATTTCTAGTTCTATGTGTAGTAAAAAAAACTTCCAATGATCCCTTTCAGAATGGCATTAAAGTATAGTGCACCGTGTATAGATTATTTATAGTCAAACTGAAAATGACTTCAAGTTTTCCCAAATCTTTTTAAGAAATTTCAAGTAATTTAAATTTACTAGTGTGTTTATGGTTAGACTGAGCTGGGGGAAAGAGAGGAACAGGCAACTGGTTCAGTGGCTTGAACAAGGGCACACAGGGCCAAGCAGAACCACAAGTAACAAGCATGGAGCCTTCCAAAGTGAGGGATTTTTTTCCCCACAAGGATCAAAGCTCCACAGATATGAGAGAGCTTCACAGAGGCTTACAGAAGGGATGGGGGATACCAGACGTCTTCACACACTTCCTCTGTAGTTGGAACAACTGCAGTCCAAAGTGTAAGAGAAAATGTCATACACAACTCAAACTAAAGGCAGGTCTGGCTTCTCTTTAAGCACACTCTCTCTCCTATTCTCTAAACTAACAACAACCATCACAAATAAACAAACAAACAAAACCCCCACAACTCTGAAGACAATATAAATGAATAGGGATGCCAGAGAAAAGTGGTAGAATAAAGACCTCTGAAATTTCTCTGCTCCATAAAAGATGGTAACACTGGAAAAGAAATTTCAGGACTCTGAAAGTTAACCAGCATTCTTGGCAACCTTGTAGAATATTTAAGAAAACCAGCTGAATCTGAAATGAGAAGCATGAGCTTCACGGTTGTTTTCCAGGTGGTGGTGAACTGGGAAACCTCTGTTCACGGTGATAAACAGCAGCCAAACCAGCCAAGCAACCATTGGCAGTGGTAGAGCAGGGATACTGTTCTAGGCCCCATATCCAGGGTATGTTCTTATTTGGGAGACCCCATGAAAAAGACTTTCTTTGCCTAGCTCAGAGCCTACACATGAAAATAGCATTTTTCTCAAGGCAATTTGTTAAAAATAATCAGAGGCAATTGTTTAGTGTGGATAGCATTTAGGGTAAACTATCAGCTAAAAATTTAAAGAAAAAGCTGCTGAACTAGATCTGAACAGCTCCAACATATTCCTGGGAATCTAGATGGCCAGCTACATGCTCAGGGTTATGGGTATACTCATGAAGTGGTTCCCTGGTCCATAATAAGGCTCTGTATGAACAGAAAACACAGACAAGGTGGAGCTGTAAACTCCTTAGCCAAGTACTAAAGATGTGCCCCCAAACATACCTACAGCTTCTCCTTAGACAAGTTGCTGAAGGTGTGTCCCAGAACATACTAAGAGCCTCTTGGGAAAGAATGAGAACTCTAATTCCAAACACTAAAGAAATCTCTATCCAAATCTAATCATTAAGTCAACTGAACAGAAAGTTCAGTGATCTCATAAGAAAAATAGAGTATGTTCTACATAACTAGTTCAGAAAGTCACTAAATAAATAGCATTAACAACAAATTCTGGGAGGAGAGAATTTTATTTTTCAAAATTGCTATACCTAATTATGTAAAATGTCTAAGCTTCAACAAACAAACATCTTTGAGAAATGAAAAGAAATAAGAAACTCTGGCTCTTACATAGACTCTGACTACACAGTCAACAGAAATTGTCCCTGAGACCAGGCATGGTGGCACATGCCTTTAATCCCAGCACTCAGGAGGCAGAGGATCTCTGTGAGTTCGAGGCCACCCTGAAGCTACATAATGAATTCCAGGTCAGCCTTGGCTAGAGTGAGATCCTACCTTGAAAAACAACAACAACAACAACAACAAAAACTGTCCCTGAGAAACCCAAGTATTGAACATACTAGAAAAGGGCATTAAATCAGCTATATTAAATAGATTCAAACAATGACAGAAATATCATGTCTAAAGAACTAAAATATCCCAGTGCTCAGGATGGGTAGGATAATTATGACTTTGAAGTCATATCAAGGTATGCAGTAAGACCTATATCAAAAATGAAAGACAGAAGTTGAAAAGATGGCTCAGTGGTTATAGGCACTTGCTTGCAAAGCCTGCTGGGCCAGGGTTTAATTCCCCAACCACCAACGTAAAGCTGGAAGGGCATTGATTTGCTGTGGTAAGAGAAAAAGTAAGGTGAAATCAAGTCACTTCTGAATCAGTTTCAGTGCCTGAATGCAAAATCACATCTGTATTAACATTTGACCACTCTTCTCATGCCTACGTAACTTCCAGTTATAGCCCCCTTGTGCTAAAACCTAAAGTACCATTAGGTTTAATATGTACAACCACTCAACCACTGCATAGATGGTCAAACCAGACTGGCAGTCTTTTATCTGGTGGTTACAAAGGCTATAATTAAAGGTGATCCTCTGATGCAGGCAGAGTACCTAGAGGAGAACTATAAAATCTGAAAAGAAACTAAAGGAGAATGGGACAAGGTCCGGGCAAGCACGTGGCACCAACTGCAGGATGGTATGAATCCTATGATATTTAATCTCTGGTCCTGTGAAATTTTTTCTAAATTAGTTGGGAGAATCCACCCTAACTGTGGTCTTATCCCATGGGTGGGGTCCCAGGCTGTATGAAAAGGAGAAAGCTAGCTGAGCATGTAGCATTCATTGCTCTGTTCTGATTCCTCACTGTGGATTAAATGTGACCAGCTGCCTCAAGCTCTGTTGACATGCCTTTGTCTTAATGACGGACTGTACTCTGGAAGTGTAAAAAGAAACAAACCCTTCATCCAATAAACTGATACTGTCAAGTATTTTGTACCAGTAACTGATACACACCCCTATGGATTAGAAAGGACAAACAAGATAAGATCCCTCAATGCTTTCCTTACTGGTATGAACAAACAGTATGTTTTTCCTCAAAAGTTTTATCAAAGTTTGCATTTTGCTGTACCTAGTGAAAAATAGCTCTTATAATGAAATCATTGTATTTTTCAGAAAATGTGCTTACATAATGCATTCCATTGTCTTTGTCAGCATTCATTTCAGCCACTTCTGATTTTCATCTCCAAACATGTTGGTATACAAATTGAAGAGAGGCATTGGCTATCCTCAGACTTCTCAGGAGTGCCTTTTGAAACCCCTTTCTTCTTGTTCTTTGTTGTGCCTAAACCCTCCTTTTTATAATAGGTAAAACCAATGAGGAAAAATGATAATGAATTCCTTTTTCAGCTAATCTGTTCTAATTTTTCTTTCCTTTAAGTCACTTTTCCATTTTTCATTTTTACATATTTCTGATTAGGATCACATTATCTAACTGCTGGATATAATGGCTGACAAAATAGGTATAATAGTTCCATTCTTTACAAAGTTTTTCTGGGGCTGGGAAGATGGAATGGTTAAAGGCATTTGCTTGCAAAAACCTGCCTTCCCAGGTTTAGTTCCCAAGCTGGATAAACCAGATGCAAAAGGCAATGCATGGGTGGAAAGATGGTGTTGCAGTCAGGTTTGCATTGCTGGCAGAAATCACCTGACCAACAGCAGCTTGTGGGGGAAAAAGGGTTTATTTTGGATTACTGACTCAATGGGAAGCTCCATGATGGTAGGGCAAAACAATGGCATGAGCAGAGGGTGGATATCACCTCCTGGCCAACATAAGGTGAACAATAGCAACTGGACAGTATGCCAAACACTGGCATGGGGAAACTGGCTATAATACCCATAAGACCGCCCCAACAATACTCTGCCTCCAGGAGGCATTAATTCCCAAATCTCCATTAGCTGGAAATCTAGCATTCAGAACACATAAGTTTATGATGGACACCTGAATCAAACCACCACAATTCCACCTTTGACCCCCATAAACTGATAACCAACCATGATGTAAAATGCAATCATTCAGTCCAACTTTAAAAGTCCCCATATTTTTTTTTATCAATCCTAATGATGTTCAAACATCCTCATAATCCACGGTCTTTTAACTGAGCCATAATACCAAAAATCCCATAATGGCACAGGATAACCATACTGAAAAAGATGGCACTGGGCACAGCAAAGAAATTTTCAACCAATACAAGATTTAAACAGGGCAAACATCAAACTCTGTAGTTCCAAGTCCAACAACTTTAGTCAGTGAAAAGTCTCCAAGGCCGATAATTCTAACCAGCAACAATTCTCTGAAGTTTCAATTCTGTCCCTCTAGCTAGGCTACTCACGGTCCTGGAAAACTTCATCTGGGGCTGGCAGCTTTCCTTAGCAGCTGTCTCATGGTCCCAGCATCTCCACTGGGTCTCTACTGCTACCTATGGTCCATCCTCATGGCTCCATCAGGTCTTCATGCAGGCATCCAGCAAATCTGCTTCACACTGCCCATGACCGTTTCCAAAACACAAGAACCATGTTGCAAATCAATGACCTTCTTTACTGCATTTCTTACACTTCATAATACCAGGTAGGGAGCCAGTTTGTTAAATCAGGGGGGAATAAAGCAGACTTTGAAGAACAGGACACCCCTTGAACATTCAGGCCCCTTCAAAAGAGTCTACATTCTTCTTGTTGTACCTATCTCAAAGGTTGTAGTCTTTCATACAATTGAGCTCAACAGGCTGCAACTTTGGCCCAAAGATTTCATTTTTTCTGTGCCATATCCCTCTGCTCACACCAGTCCATTTCTATGCAAAGCAACCCTGTATAACTAACTTGTCAGGATATGGCCATAACAGCAAGCCTCTCACACAAACTGCTTCCAGCCCAGTCCAGACAAAGCTCTTTCTCACCCTCATATGCCAAACCTCATAGTCCATAGTTCTTAATGCATTCAGGTCTTTCAACTCTGATCAGAATAGTCCATCAAGCTGTACTTACAGCACTGCAAGGCATCCCTTAGGCCAAGGTTTCAAATCCTTCCATATTCCTCTTGAAAATCAACTCCAAAAGGCTAAAGGCATGCAGTCAGATGTCTAGCAGCAAATGACACCACTCCCCAGTACCAACTTTACTGTTGCAGTCAGGTTTGCATTGCTGGCAGAAATCACTGACCAAGAGCAGCTTTTGGGAAAAAAGGGTTTATTTTGGCTTACAGACTCAAGGGGAAACTCCATGATGGCAGGGGAAAACAATGGCATGAGCAGAGAGTGGACCTCACCCCCTGGCAAACATAAGGTAGACAACAGCAACAGGAGAGTGTGCCAAACACTGGCATGGGGAAACTGGCTATAATACCCATAAGCCTGTCCCCAACAATATTCTGCCTCCAAGAGGCGTTAATTCCCAAATCTCTATCAGCTGGGAACCTAGCATTCAGAACACCTAAGTTTATGGGAGACACCTGAATCAAAGCACCACAGAAGGCACTTTCCTGCAATACCTTAGGACCCAGATTTGATTCTCTGTACCCACATATACCAGATGCACAAGGTGGTGCATGCATCTGTTGTTTGTTTGCAGTGGCTAGAGGTCTGGCATGTCCATTCTCTATCTGCCTCTCTCTCTCTTAAATAAATAAAAATAAATAAAAAGATGATGCAAGTGTCTGGTGTTCATTTACAGCAACAAGAGGCCCTGGCATTCATACATGGACATGAGCACATATACACTGTGGTGGTTTGAATCAGATGACTCCATGTGTTCTGAATGCCTGGTCCTAATCCGTAGCAATTTGGGAGATGGAGCTGTGCTGGAGGAGACCTTGAGGTTCATTAGTGCCCAGTTTGTCAATGCTAGTTGGCACACTCTCTTGATGTTATTTTCCACCTGATTCAATAGAGGTGATGTCTAGCCTCTGCTTATGCTTTGTTTTCCCCTCTCATCATGGAGTGTCTCCTCGAGACTGTAAGCCAAAATAAAAACTTTCTTTCCATCAGCTGCTTTTGGTCAGGTACTTTATCCCAGCAAGGAGAAGGTAGTTGCAATACCCATTCCCACCCCCCACATATGCACATGGATGCACACAAATAATAATTGGGCCAGGGAGGTGGCACAATAGATAAAGTGCTATTCGACTCAGAATACCAAAGTTTATTTCAGATCCCAGACTCCACCTAAAGGCCAGAAGCTATGGTGAGTTTCTATAATCCCAGAGAACCTATTGTGAGAAGAGAGGAAGAAACAATAATTTTCTGGAAGCTTGTGAACAAACCAGTGAACATCAAGAAACCCTGCTTCAAAATGATGTGGAAGGTGAGGACTGAAAGTTGTCTTCTGACCTCCACACATACACTTTCACACATACATGCCCCCTGACCATCAAATAAATTGTAAAAAAAAAAAAAGGAAAAAACAAGCGTTCGTCATGCACTTTTTCTGGTGGTATCCAATACTACTCCAGAAACCTTTCTCTAAAAAAGCTGTTTACACAATTGTCTTGGCAATATCTTCAGAGTCCAACTCCACAGAGGCAGAGTTTTACTTCTGGACAATCTGAATCTTGCTCAATCTTGTGATATGGCTTTTACAAAGCATTAGAGGCAGGAGATCCATGAAGTTTACTCCAGGAATCTTTTTTTTTTTTTTTTTTTTTTTTGCTTTGTATTGTTGTTGCTATTTGTTTACATACTGACAAACCTCTGTCATCTCCTTCGAAACTGGGAGTCTTCCAGATGAAGAAATAGATTTGGCTCTGAACTGGGCCACCAAAAGCCATCATGGAAATGAAGGTGGCCAAGCAGCCTAGCTCCACATGGTCCTGCTGACAGAGTTTTGAAGAAAGAAGAAAAATCTTCCCAAATTAGAAGAAAACCACCAATCTACACACCAGAGCTCAAGAAGTCAATTAAGATTAACTGAAAAGGATTGGTGTATGGATTTTAGTTACAAAAGGAAACCAAATTTGAAGACACAAGGCAGGAGAGCGTAAAGACTACAGCAGAGATGAGCATTTTGAGAACAGGAACACAACAGAGGAAATCACCAAAACCAAAAGTCAATTCTTTGCAAAGATCACTGAACTGACAACCTTTTAGACAGCCTCACATGAAAAAAAAAAAAAAAAAAAAGAGTGAAGATTCAATTTATTAAAACCAAAAATGTAGGTGGGTATTTTGTAATCAATGTTTCAGAAATAAAGAAGAACAAGGGCATTCTATGAATAAGTGTATGCCAATAAGTTAGAACACCTAAGTGAATAAGACACATTCCTAAAAAGGTATGCATGAATTAAAAAGTGGTATACTATGCATTATAATTTTAATAGCTGCATTATCCTATTCTATAGATCTACTGAAATCTATTTAAGCAATCTGCTATTGAGGGACCTTGGTTTGTTTCCACCATCTGTCACTTCAAACCATATCACAGCAATTATCCTTGCGTGCAGACACTGTACACAGGCAAGTCTATCAACAAAACATCTTCACAGAACTGAAATTTCTGGGTCAAAACTGTCTTATTTCCATTTCACCATCCAAAGAAGCCATTATGTCATTAAGAGATTTTCATTACACCAAATGGTTTAAACAACAAAATCAATATTCACAAACATGAGCAGTCTTTTTTTTGTAATAAAAAGCTGATACAATAACAAAGACAATTTTTAAAAAATATTTATGTGGAGGGGGGGCATGTGCATGCAAGCGCATGCAAGCACATGCATGCACATAGAGGTCAGAGGACAACTTTCAGCTGTCCTTGCTTTCTACCTCATTTGAGATAGGGTCTCTTGCTGCTGTTCACTTCTTGGTCTGCAAAGTTCTAGGAAATTCTGTCTTTGTCTCCTTTACCACAATAAGAGCACTAGAATGACAGAAGCCCACCATAGCTTCATACTCCTACATGGAGTCCAGGGATTTGAACTCAGGTACTCAAGAGTTATACAGCAAATGCTTTATTCACTGAGCCATCTCCCCAGCCCTACAAAGACAAACTTTAAAAATTTTTAAATCACTTGCTACTATTACTCTAGTCTAACAAACTTGTCTTCAAAAATTATTGTTCAGTTCAGATGGCTCCAAGGAATGATTACAATGGAGCACTTTGGCTGAGTGCTGAGGGTTCAAACTGACATCCAGCAGTTGTTATTTAACAGTTATCAGAGGCAAATCAGTGATGACACTTACAAGTCTGGAAGGCCTCTGGTTTCACTTTTAAGAACAATTTAGGGAGTTCTGATGAACCATTACCACATCTTGAGTGTGTGTGTGTGTTCTAACAAAGACCAAGACACAAAGCTAAGGATCAGTCACATCTCAGAGCTAAGAAAGCCACTTGGCAAAGAGGCCAAAGACAGTGTCCCTGAGTTACTTCCCTCAACCAATTACTCTCAAATGTCTGAGACTTACTCAGAGAGATTCTAAGCCCATTCCCACTGAACAAAACCCAAAAAACCAAATGGCAGAACCAACAATCAAAATGGCAATCATATAACTAAAGAAAGTAGCACACAATATAGCATGATTTTCCTTCTAGGCCCACAGGAAGTGAAAACAATAACCAGCTCAGTAGACTGCTCTGTTAACAGAGGTCTGCTTCTAAGCCACAGCTCTGTGGTAAAAAGCAGTTAAGGATTCCCCACTACTGCCAAGCATTGTCAGACTTCTCAGAACAATGAATTCCAAGTTCTCCCACAAACTCTAGTGATACACTAGTAAGAACATTACATTTCAGTGGGCTGCAATCAATCAGGAGTTGTGATAAGATGGCTCTTAATTGCACATAGAAATGAAACAAAGGTCTGTGCAGTAGTACTTCACTAACACAAGAGCCGGATCAGGAAGCTACCAAGACACAAGAGGAGGGTTCTATGTTTGTAATTTGTTCTGCTGTGTGCCTAGTTGCTGGTGTTTATTTTTTTCATAGTGCTGTGTTTTGTGCACCCAAGTGCACATGTGTGTATGTATGTGTAACTTATTATAAGACAATTTCAAAATAACCAAAGAATTGCAAGAATTACAGAAAATAGCACTTAACATTCTTTAGCCAGGGTGACTGTTTATATTTTGCCCCATTTGCTTTTTCTTCTTCCTCCCACTCTATACATGCACTCTAGCCCTATACATGCACATTCTTATATATGCATATTCCCTCTTTCTACATAATATGAGGGTCAAGACATCCTATTCCTACCACTAGATGCTTCATTGCATTTTTGAAGCACAGAAGCATTCTTTTCTTTTTCATGGGTACAGTTGATTTTGACAACCAAGAATTTTTTTGTTTTGTGGTTTTTCAAGGTAGGGTCTTACTCTGGCCCAGGCTGACCTGGGATTCACTATGTAGTCTCAGGCTGGCCTCAAACTCATGGTGATCCTCCTATCTCTGCCTCCCTAGTGCTGGGATTAAAGGCATGCGCCACCACACCAGCTCTCTCTCTCTCTCTCTCTCTCTTTTGAGGTAGGGTTTCACTCTAACCCAGGCTGACCTGGAATTCACTATGTAGTCACAGGGTGGCCTCAAACTTATGGCACTCCTCCTACCTCTGCCTCCCAAGTGTTGAAATTAAAGGTGTGCACCACCATCACACCTAGCTCATTTTTGGTTTCTTGAGGTAGGGTCTTGCTCTCTAGCCCAAGCTGATCTTGAATTTACTATGTAGTCTCAGGGTGGCCTTGGACTCACAGTGATCCACCTACCTCTGCCTCCTGAGTGCTGGGATTACAGGCATGCACCATCACAATGGCTAAGAAATTTAATGTGGATATAATTTTGATTCCTACTCTATAGTTCATACTCATTGTTAATTGAAACATAATGTCCTTTATAGTTAGCTCCATTTGTTCTTGGTTCAAGATCCAATGTCACGTCATGTTTCCATGAACCAGCAGCAGATAGCTAGTGTTTCTTTGCCAGTCTTGACACTGACGTTTAAGAATATAGGCTGGCTGGTTACAGCTTCTCCCTCAATGTATTTGACTGATGTTGCCTTTATGATTTCATTCAGTGCATTATGCAATCTGGGCAGCAAAAATCACAAAAGAATATTTCTAGTTTTTAAGGAACAAAAATAATAACTGGAGTAGGGTGATGAATTCCCAGTCGTCTCACTATCATATCAAGCAAATTAATTAAAAAATTTCCCTAAAATGTGGCTTCTTTAAAACAAGCCTGACAACAATGTCAAATCATGTTAAATGTGCTATATTCAGCTTTTTAAAAATAAAACTATAACATTAAGTCTTGGGTTGGGTCCTAGAATAGAAAAATGGTATTAATTAAAAAAAACTTACAAAACTTAAAGTCAGAAATTAACTTAGTAGTAAACTGTATACCTAGGTTGGTTTCTTAGATTTGATAAGCATGGTACTGTAATAGACAATGACAACTGGTGGCAACTGAGTAAGAGACCCCAAAGAAGTCTTCATACTATCTCTACAACTTTCCTGAAAATCTTAAATTTATTTTAAAGAATTATAAACTGGGCATGGTGGTGCATGTATCACATTTGTATCACAATTTGGTAGGCAGAGGCAAAGGCAAGAAGATCACAAGCTTGAGCCAGACTTGGATACATACTTGTACTTGAAAAGAATCTAGCATTAAGAGTCCTAATAATTCTGCGTGGAAGTTCATATTAAATAAGCGACTGGGCACAGTGGCACATACCTTTAATCCCAGCACTTGGGAGGCAAAGGTTGGAGGATCACTGTGAGTTTGAGGCCAGCCTAGGACTACAGAGTGAGTTCCATGTCAGCCTGGAATAGATAAGATAATCTTAGCAACAGGAACATCCTAACTTCTGACCTTATTAAGTATCTTCTCAAAGCAGTTTCTGAGCCAGGGAAACTGAAAAGATAACACCAAGTTTATATTGTTGTTGACACTAAAATAGTATAAGGAATTCAAAAGCTACGGAGAAACAGGCATTACTGCCAAAAGAAGGTGTACACACCAGTATTTAAGGATCTGGCACGATGACCAACTTCTCCATGCCCTGCAGTTGCTTTGTGGCTGAGTACTGATGAAGTCACTCAAGATTTTGACTCAATTTTTCCTTCTCCTACCACAGCTATCCATCTTTATCTCTTACAATGTTTGGAAGTTGGGAAGTGTAACAGTAGAACACAATGCAAAATACTTCATAGTGAACAGAAGGTTGTGAGAAATCATAAGTTTGTTTTTACTGAGTGAGAGAACAAAAACAGATATAAGGAGACATTGACAAGTTTAAACTGCTATACTTTTGAACTATAGTTCTCAAAATAGATCATGATCATTACTCTACTTCAGAAGAATATATTTGTTAGCCATAGACTAGTCTGACTTGTTTACAGGTTGTAGTAATCATCAGTAGTACAGGTTAGGAAGCTAGAATAAGACTTGGAGAGAAGTGAGGAGGGATTAAAGGAGACAGTAAATAAGCAAGTAGAGGGACAGAATACAGGGAAGGGCCTGAAGGCTGGAGTGAGAGGAGGAAGAGGGCAGATATACAAAACTAAGGTGAAATGAGTCAATACTATACATTATATTATATATAAAACTTAACTCTTTGTTAGCTAACTAAAAGATGTAACTCTTAAAAAGAGAGGTGTGTGAGAGACAGAGAGAGAGAGAGAGAGAGAGACAGAGACAGAGAGACAGAGAGTGTGTGTGAGAGAGAGAAAGAAAGATAGTTTGATGAGAAATACTCTGCTAGGATGGAGAAAGCTTTCTCTAAAAGGATGTTGCTGGTAAATCCCAGTGCAAGATATGGGGTACCCCTTCCACAGTGAGCTGTTGTTCAGGAAGACCTGAGGCCCCCAAAACAATGCAGGCCAGCAGCAAAGTAATTGGTTACCTACCAGAACTAAATGGTAAGACTCTATCGCTGAAGACACCACAGACTGTAGGCACAGGACATTGAGAGATTAAACTAAAACTGAGATGGAAGTCAGCTCCTTGCTGGCAAGCTCTCTAAAGTGCTGGAAAGGGCTATACGAGCTGCTCAGAGATAAGTCACCAACAATATGAACATGTGGGTCCTGCAAGCTACAAAATTAACCATCCAGGAAAGATGTACCCACCAGTACAATAGTGGCACATAGGTTCTAGGGGTAATCAACTGCTCTCTAATTAGATATGAGGTCTGCTCAGTTGGGGAGGGGGAATCATGCCTAGTACTGAGAACCACGTTAGAAGCTTAGGGCTTAGAAGGTCATAGAGAAGCTTCTCTAAAAGGAGGAGTTATGTCTGTCAAAAAGTCTTCTCAATATCTATGTTTACCCCCTTTGATCCATGCTGCTCTCACTCTTGGTTAGAGAACCTGCTTTTTTGAGATGGTGGTGAATACTAGAGAGACTCAAGACTCATCAGTATAGCAAGAAAATAAACCCGACTACCTAGCACATGATGAGTCATCTCTATTACACCCACCAGGGCCCAGGAAACATTACAAAGAAAGTGGCAGATTAAATATTAGTGCTACTCTCATGACTAACCTGAGAACCTTCTCCAGGGGAATTGCATTAGACACTGAGGAGACTCAAAACTCATCAAAGCAGAAAACTAAAGGCAGCCAAGAGCTCAACACTAAAGGATTCTTATAACATGCCCTCCAAGGCTCATGGAACATTGTGGGAAGAGAGAGGTAGAAAGAATGTAAGAGCCACAGGGGTGGGAAGGTGTACTGTGAGGCACTGTCCTCCCTACAGGGACTGACTCTACAGTGATTACCAATAGATAATCTTGCTGAGGAGGGCCCTCATGGAATGGAAGCAGAGGAGAGGGAGACATAATAGGATAGCCTGTGAGAATAGGACCAATCTGCAATATATTCATATATTAAAGTTCCCAATAAAAATTAATTTTTAAAACCTTTTTTTTTTAGTTTTTTGAGGTAGAGACTCACTGTGGTCCAGGCTGATCTAGAATTAACTATGTAGTCTCAGGGTGGCCTTGATCTCACAGTGCTCCTCCTACCTCTAGCCCCCAAGTGCTGGGATTAAAGGCGTGTGCCACCACGCCTGGCTCCATAGCAAATATATTTATTGGAATTCATGTTTTGCAAAATGTTAAGAAAATCCTCACTTTCTCTTAATAAATTACTTGTACCACTACAGCCAAAGGAATGAGAAAGATGAAGTTGAATGTAGAATGGAAAGGAATTGTAAGGAGGAGTTTTCAGCATTTTATACAGTATAGCAGCTACCACTCAATTTCTATGTAAGCATGCTACCAAATCACATTAGGAAAAACAACAACAACAAAAATCCCTTAACAATCATTAACACACAACAATCTGAGAGAACTATTTTTTTTTAATGGGATTTTTTTTCTTTTCTTTTTTTCTTTATTAGTTAGTTTTGCATTCAGCAAATACAGTCAGTTTGGTTATTATTAGGCTCATCCGTGACCTACCCCCTCCCCTTGGCCCCTCCTTGTTCAGGTATATGGGTCATGCATTGTGGAGTTAGCCCACAGTTATGGGTAAGATAAATGTCTGAGAAAACTATTTTATTTAACTACTTGTTACACATTGAATCTCATGACCCTTTCCCATAATTCACATGTAGAAGCTTTAACACTCTTGTGGCTAATTTACAGTAGGGCCTTTAAAGATGTAATTAATGTTAAAGGAGGCCATATGGGCAGTACTTAATCCAGTAGGACTGATGTCCTTTAAAAAAGGAGGAAGAGTCCTAGCCTTCCCTCCTCTCTTCCCTCTCCCATAAAAAGGAAAAAAAAAAAGCAAAACAAAAACAAAACAACCAAACAAACAAAAAACAGATTTCATGAGGACACAGTAAGAAGAAGTGATCTGTAATCCAAGGAGAGAGGCCTCACCAGAAACCAATCCTGCTTGCATCTTGTTCTTAAACTTCCAGCTTTTAGGATTATCAGACATAAATTTCTATTGTATCAGTCACCCAATTTGTGGTGTTTTGTCGTGGCAGTCTTAGTAGACTAATACACCATGTCATGATGACTTTTATCTAGTCCTTTATTTTGCCACCATATGATAGATTATAGTCATTGCTAATTTCTCAAGACTGGTGCCACAAAGACATGTCTGGCCATTAAGTGTTGCTACTATCCTTTTTTTTTTAAATCCAGTTGTGGTACCTGTTATATTAGTACTTAATGGTGTATTCTATAAATTATTTTTCAGGGTAAAAATCCCTACAAAATCCACCCATTATGAGCTGTTACCATGAAGTGGTATGACTTCCCATGTCTTTACTTCATAGTCAGCCTTTCTATCTGTTCTACAGTAGCCTCTCCACTATCTTAGATGAGGGAAGATGCTAGGACCAAAGCAAGGCTATCCTAATGGAAAACAAAGATGGTGACAATGGTGACACTGATGATAATAAAGGTAATAAGTATTGTAGTAGACAGCCTTAGGTCTCTCAGATGAACTTCCAAACCAAGCACAGTTATGGAGGAAGGGATATTTATTATTACAGATCCAAGGGATGTTCCATAATGGCAGAAGTTGGCCCCTTTTTAAAGGACCAAGCAGAGAGAGAAAAAAGCCACAAGCCAAAATCCAAAAACCATACCACAAACATACATACTTCAGGAACTCCAGGCACTTTGGAATTGCAAGTCCACCACCATACTTTAGGGCCTGACCCTAAGACCTTCCCAGTGACACCTCCTCCAGCCAGGTGGCTGCAGATCCAAACTATAAATTAATAAAATACTGAATATACTGGAGGCTATCTATTCAAACTACCACAAGTGTGGAGACAAGATCAGTGGGGACTGATCAGGTACTTGTAAGGTATCAACAACAAACTGAAAGATTTATATTCATTATCCTTTCTAATCTCAAAACAACATTTTCCCTATTGTTGGGGGACCTAACCATGTTGAGAAAATGTCTTATGGCTACAGAACCAGAATTCAAACTTGGAGTCCAGGACTTGAATGTCTATCTCTACTGTTACAATAGTTAATTAAACTCAAATTGTCTTACTGAACAGCTTTAAACAAATAAACAATTATAAAAAATCCTTAGGGGCTGGAGTGAGGTCAGCGGTTAAGGCACTTGCCCACGAGTCCTAATGACCTGGGTTCAATTCCTGAGTACTCATGTAAAGCCAGATGCACAAAGTGGCACATGCATCTGGAGTTTGTTTCCAGTGGTTGGATGTCCTGGTACACCCATTATCTCTCTCTTTCTCTCTCTCTCTCTCTCCCAGGTGTAGTAGCACACACCTTTAATCCCAGCACTCAGGAAGCAGACGTAGGAGGATCGTTGTGGGTTAAAGTCTGCCTGAGACTACTTAGTGAATTCCATGTCAGCCTAGGCTAGAGAGAAACCCTGCCTCAAGAAAAAAAAAAAATCCTACTAATAAATTTGAGGTCTTTGTCTAATTTCTTAAAAAATTCAGTGAGTATGAAATCGGGTCTTACTATCAAATCTTCTCTAATCCCTTGTCCCACAGTCAAAGAGTTTCCTACAAATTGTACCTTATTCTTGGATTCCATTTATTTTACCTTTTCACCTTTCCCACAAATCCACAGCAATAAATGCAACTTAATCTGTGAATACAGGTTTCCCCTTGAGAGAGCCTTCGTTATATAGGAATAGCTGTCTGGCCAAAAGTTCTCACAAAGGTGTTTTGAGAAAGAAGCTAAATTCCTTGAAGAATACCCTACCCCCAATCATTTTCCCAAGTAAATGATTTAATCCAGTAAGTGAAAAGTGGATTGATATATATTTATTAAGACTACAGACCAAAATAAATTTTAAAAATATAGTTTAAAAAATGATTCCAAACTAGCTTACTTTGATGGGATCTAAATCCAAGCTCTACCACTGACCAGTTTGAACCTGGGGATAAGACTTAACTTCTTTGAACACCCATTCCCTAATTTTCAAAATGAATATTAAACCTTTCTTTCTTTTGCTGTTTTTTCAAGGTAGGATCTTGCTGTAGTCAGGGTGACTTGGAATTCACTTTGTAGTCTCATACTGGCCTAGAACTCCTGATGATACTACCTCTGCCTCCCAAGTGCTGGGATTAAATGTATGTGTCACCATGCCTGGCTAAACAGTTCTTTTTTTTATAAGACTGTTGTAACAGATGTAAACACACACACACACACACACACACACACACACACCCCTCCCTAGAACAGTATGTGAAAACAGTAAATCCAATATAAATGTTAAATGTTGATAGAACCTTATTTTCCATTAGCCCCTTGGAGGCAACCCTAAAAGGAAGCAAAATGCAGTCCCAACACCACCTGGCCTGTATCTCCACATGAAATAAGGCACATCTTTCCTCACTCAGGGAGAATAGCTCTCAGCTCTTCCTTCTTTGTTCTGTGCACACCATTACCCCCACCAGATGCAGCAGGGACAGGCTGTGCTCAAGTCATGCCCTGCAGCACATGTTTGGTAAGCCAGAAGAGAAGAAAAAAAAATTTTTTTTGAGAGAGAGACAGACAGACAAAGAAAGAGGCAGAGAGAGAAAGAGAGAATGGGCGCACAAGGAAATCAGCCACTGGAAACAAACTCCAGATGCATGCGCTACCTTGTGCATCTGGCTTATGTAGGTACTGGGGAATCAAGCCTTGAACCAGGGTCCCTAGGCTTCACAGGCAAATGCTTAACTGCTATGTCATCTTCCCAACCCAAGAAGAAAAGTTTTATATAACCCTGAAAATGGGGTCTATGTGTCAAATTTTTAGAGGATTATGGACATGTATAAATAACTCAGGAATAACTTAACCCTACTGAGAAACTATCAGTTTAATTCTTAATTGTTTTCTAAACAGCAACGTATGAATAAAAAAAGTTCTTAAGAGCTTTTAAGTGGTTGAGTACTTATGTAATATATGTTAAGTCCTGTGTTCCAGTCTCAACATTGAAAATAGAATATTATTGGTTGAAAAGACACCTAGCAGAACACAAAAGGTCTCTTTCCACTTTTCATGGCTCAGACAGAAGGACACCATCCCATGAAGTCAACTGCCCAGAGATCCACTCTAGGGAGGTTCTGTATTATTTAGAATTAGGCAGTGACTTGAGGAGGCTGTTGGTGAGGCAGCACTGTAGGTTAGTATAGTAAGAAACCATCCTTGTATGGATAACTTCAAGTAGTCACCCTGCTTTATCCACTCACTCTTCCAAGCATGTGAGGGCCAGGCCTACATCTCTGGGCCCTCATCTCCTAATATGTATCCAGTGCTTCTTGGCCTGTAAGCATCTGTCAGCAGCCCTGGAGCAGCTATGGAGCCAGTCACAGAAACCAGTGGCAAGAGCTGTGGAGAACGACCTTCCTTTCCTTTCTTTCGGGCAGGCTACCTCAGGGCCATGTTCTATATAGTCTTCTGGGGTCTCCAGTGGGCCTGAGTGCCAGGTGCTCTTAGCTCACACTCAATCACATACTTTCATTGGCAGCTTTCCCTTCTCTATGTCACTTTCCTCTTTCCTTGACAGTGCTTTCTGGGACCATCTCCTAAACAAACTACTTGCTGTCAAATCCCTGCCTTAAGATCTGCTTTCCAAAGGATTCCAATCCAAGTCATGTCCTCTTTCAATAGGGACACTCCAACATAGCTTTAGAATACCTTTCCCCCTTTCCATGATATTTATACCAATCAGATTTCCTCTCAACAAACTGTTCTTTTACCCCTTAGAGACGACCTTGGCCCTAAAGACGTTGCCCTGGTTGTATGAGTACTACACAGATGCTGAGAGCACCAGGAGTTCTCCTTGAGAATGGATGAACCTTCCTCACCATCTAATACTGGGGCAGGAGGGTGTGCCCTCTCTGTCTGGTGCCTTTCCTACAGTGAGGGTGTTCCTGGTGACAGCTAGAATACCTTTCCTGATGAGCTCATCCATGCCCAGCAGGCACACATCTGACTCTGGGTCTGTGTGGGCTTTCTCCCTTTAAGCTCTTCTTCAGTTAAGGTGTAAGATAGTTCTGCTCAACCAAGCCACCTGAAACAGATGTTTCTATTACTGCAAACATGGGCAGTTTTGAGATAGGCACACTGCTTCATGTGGTTTGCCTGACTTAGCACAACTTTAACAGTCCAAGGGAGACCACTGCATTCCATCCCAAGGTAAAATTCAACACCAAAAACTGTTTCATTTCTTAGACAATTTCCTCTAACTTTGATGAGTATTTCCCACAGCATGGATGTGGAAATCTGATGATATGGGTTTGAATTTTGGCCATGTAGTCTTGGGTGAGCTAAATAACCTTTCTGAACCTTACTATAAAATGGGGACAGCAAACACATCTGTGTCCGTGTTGTTGGAAGGGTTAGATGATGCCCAGATAATGAATGCAGCATATGGCAGAGTAAGTGCAATAATCACGTTCTGCTGTTACTACTGCTGCTAAGAAGTGAAATAACAACCTGCCCAGCAGTCCTTCCTAAGATCCTCGTAACAGTACAGGAGACATGTCCAAGCAGCTTTAGTCCTGTGATACAGTTCTTCAGCCCTGGCAGAGTGCCATCAGTTCACTTCTGCTCCTAGTAGAATACACTAGTACAATAGTTGAAGGAAACTTCACAACCCACTCCAGAATTTACAGTCTTATAAATACCTCCTCTATCTCCCTTGAAGACAAATGTTTAGATGTGTTTTTATTGTATATTCTATAATCACAGTTCATATCAAAAAACTTAGCCAAAAGAACATGTCTAGAGATGAAAAGAATTGGATTTTCCTCCAAAATAAAAAAGAGTAACAGTAATAATAAAGGGGATGGATTACTAGCTTATGACTTAAATGAGGCCTAAACTTTTATCTTTTTACTATGGTTTTTAGTTTACTAAGTAACAGTGATGTTAAAATAGTGGAAGCAAGTTTAGGGAACATGTTAAATAATACTGTTCCTTATAAAAGAATATATGACTCTGAAGATAGCCACCAGATGCATACAAACAATGGATGTATTATGCAGAACTGAGCCAGAATTTACAGTGAAAAATCACAGAGCCATTGCTTGATGACTTTTCTTCACATTTAAGTTACAATCACTTTCTAAAAACTATTGTTTCTTTTTCTTTCCTGTTCTTTTCCTTTTTTTTTTTTTTTTTTTAGACAGGGTCTCATGCAGTCAAGGTTGGCCTCAAACTTGCTATGTAGCTGTATGACCTTGAACTTCTGACCCCCCTGCTTCTACTTCCCAAGAGCTGTGATGACAGGCATGCCACATTCCACTTATGTGGTACTGGGGATTAAATCCAGAGCTTCATGCATGCCAGGCAAGCGCTCTACCAACTAGGCTAGAACCTCAGCCCTAAAACTATCTTTTTTTTTTTTTTTTGGTTTTTCAAGGTAGGGTTTCACTCTAGCTCAGGCTGACCTGGAATTCATTATGGAGTCTCAGGGTAGCCTCGAACTCATGGCGATCCTCCTACCTCTGCCTCACGAGCACTGGGATTAAAGGCGCGTGCCACCACGCCCGGCTTAAAACTATCTTTTTATCATACAGTCATCACTTCTTTGCCCAAACCTCTTCCCTTTATAAATGGTAACCTTAGTCCATTCTTCTCCATCACCCAGATCCTTATTTCCCCAGGTTCATCCTGCCCTACTCTGTCAGACCCATTTTCTAGCACTCTTCCCATGAAACTAGACAGGCATGCACATAGATGTACATGATCATTCTAAGAGGAAAGCTAAGTTCTTGAGCCTCATGGGCCTTACTTACAGGTACTAGGTTTCATGATGTACCTGTCAAACATCATTTCCTACCATGTCCACATAGTCTGACTAGACAATAACCCTATGGGCTTTACTGCTCCTACTCCTTTATTCATAATATATATCACCCTGTGGTATGATGTCCATATAATACCAATGACCAGTGTCCTACTCATCCTTCAATGCCTGCCAAACACCAATGCCTCTACCAAGGCTTGCATTATACACTACAGAGGAAGCAGCCCCATCTCTCTCCCATACCCCATGTTCATTTCCTGTAACTGTTCTATTCTGTGCGCAGAAAGAGCACTTCTTTGTGAGAAGTACATTTAGGACAGAACTGATGCACTCTTGGAGGGGCCTACTGTGACTTTTCAAACATAACAGTTGCTTAATGATGATATATTGAATTCAGTTAGTACAATACACTCTCTGTTAGGAAAGTCCTAGAAACCACTGACTCTAGGCACAGAGACAAATCCCTATGACTGCCTAAACAAGAGAAGCTTGGTTTTCCAATAGGAAGTACAACATAATATGGTAAGAACTCAATCAGGAATTAGTGTATGGTAAGGATTAACTAAGTCCTGATTTTGCTGCTGTGTATTTGCCTTTTAATTGACTAAACATCAAAGAAAAATTAGAAAAGGCAAGATAAAAATTTCTCAAAATGTTACCTAATTGATTCTTACTTCAGCATGAGTTAAAGCTTTAAAGGAGATGACACCTTTCAGTACAAAGAAAACATGTCTAATTATTAAATGAAGTCTTTGTAACCATATGCAAGGTAAGGAATCAGTAGTGCAAATAGAAAAGCAAAGTTTCCCATTTTGCTTAAGTACCATTGACACTGCCATACTAAGAATGTGTCGATCAGGAATGGCACAGAAAGAACAACCTAGCTTGTAGATTAAAGCACGTCAATTATTTCATTACCAAATGTCAAACACAGAAAGTGCCTGAATGCTTTAGAAGTCTATCACATCATACCACATTTGGCCTACATCTAATGGCATATACATCACTTATCATTAAAGGCCTTTTTATATAGGTCAAGGTTGCTGGAGCTTGGTGTTTTGTATCTTACAGTTTAAAGAATGCTCTAAATTCTAGCTTTTTAACTTTTTAAATCTATGGGGAAAGAAAACTAAAACTTCCTATAAAGTCAGATTAATGCGTGCTAATGCATGGAAGAAAGAAAAACTAAAACCTTCCCCCTACTATAAAAACAAAATAGTGTGGCCTCTGTTTCTTTTCTGATAAGAGTCTTAAATACCAAACAGTTAACTGCATAATAACATTTACTGGCAGCAAGGCAGCCTGCTTAGCAGATATATAAAGCAGGTAAAAGGAGAAAAAGTTAATTTCTTGGCTGAATGATTCCATCGGTAGCTATAGGGCAAACCTGAAAGTCTTTTAGTAAAGTAGCAGTTGATTCTTCTATCAATCTGTAGCACACATACTCTTCCAAGGAAAGCATTAAATATGAAAATCATATCCCGTTATCATCTGTTTCCAGCTTTCAGCCCAGTAAGCTTTTCTTAATGAATGCTGCAGCCTAAGGAACAAGCACGCTGTTGGCTTCTCTGAATAATGGAGTGATGCTACCATTTTTGCTTATTACAATATCGACTGGCTGAGGGGGTTTCACACATAGTCACAAGTGACTACTCTTGCCAGCATGCTCCAAGTTATTACAAGATGTTTTTAGACATTTCATCTAAAAGAGCTTTACTGCTTTTAGTGAAGAAAACATCTATGGTCTTGAACAGAATCATTTATATGGAGATAGGCGGGAGGATTAGAAGCCTGCATTACAGCAGATACATAGCAGAATTTATTTAAGTATTCCTTGCTGGTCTTTTTGTCTATTGCTTAGATATGCAATCTTCCCCCCCCCCACTTTCTCTGTGAAAAGGTTCAAATGTAGAAAATTATATACACAAAGGAAAAGAATCAAAAGGCCACATTTAGCTTGCTTTTCATTTAAAACCTTTCTCAATCTAAGAAAAGTAGTCATAAAAACTGTTTAGTAAAACACAATTTTACCTCCTAACAATATTTAGGGTCTTTTTTTTTTGGAGTCTTAAGCCCAAAGCTGCATTTTAGCAAATTTAATCAAATTAGATATTAAAACAATATTCTATAAGCAAAATTCTTTAAATAATCACCTAAGGTTTAACCAAAAAAATTGAATAAGATGATTTTATTTAAAATACTTTAACAAGAACATTCTAGTTGGAAAGAAGGGATTCAATGGAGGAGAGATTTGGGAGGGGGAAAACGAGGGTAGTGGAAAGGGATTATGATCATGGTATACTGACTATATGTATGGAGGTTGTCAATAAAAAGTTACAATTAAAAAAAAAGAAACTGGAAACTGTGGCTTATCATCATAAAATTATATTACCTTTTTTCTGTCTTCATCTTTCAGGTCACTTTTTATCCCCAGGCTATCTTTGAAGAGTAGCTGCATTTTAGCTGCATTCTCATAGTCAGTCTAAATATAAACAAAGTTTGACTCTGTCATAAGCATGATTAAAGTAAACCCATCCAGAGGTTGCCATCTTTATGACATAAAAGGAACTATGAAGTATAAAATAAAAGCTAATTCTCTCAAAACATTCACCTTACCTTAGACAATAGGCAACTTCACAAATAACACATATCAAAAGTTGTGTTCTATAAAATGTTATATGCATTTTAAACAAAACAAGGCTTATTGGATGTTTAATTATTTTCATCCCCCCCCACCACACACAGCAAAAGAGCTTGACACTTTCATTAAAGTATCATGAAAATCCAGTTGACTATAAAAGTTAAATGTAAGATAGTGTCTCTTTTCCAAGTTTTGTCCTCAAAAAAGGGGGAAAAATCAGTCTTATGGTTTTTTATCTATATGACATATGTAATGTCAGTGTCCTAAATGTCACAGCAATTCAATATATTAATTACTAGATCATAAACTTAAATAATTTTCATTTTCTTGAAATAAGAATACACTGTACAGGCATCAGTACATTAATCAAGTTTGCTATGGTACTAATAAATATATCAAGATGTCTGCATTACTACCATAATGAAAATGATTCAAGCATAAGATGAACTTTTTCTTAAATGCAGGACATGAAAATGTACTTTAATACTCAAAGCCTTAAAAAAAAGTTACTGATTGCAGCCCACTGCAAATAAGTATCAGAACAGTTTCTAAATTAGGCAGTTATACATATAATTAGAAACACAACTATGAGATAACTGAATTAAAAAGCTGTTTCCTCAGTTCTCAATCTGAACATGAACCAAGACTGAGTTTTGTTTTTACACACAGAAAATGCACAGGCAATAATAACCAAAACTGAGTATTTGTCTCAAAATATTTTAAAAGGAAATTTCCTGATTTTGTCCACTCTAGAAGATGTTATTAACATAATAGAGGGCAGCAATGATCTAAATAAATATCCAGTTCAAGTTTTATAAGACTAATGCAAATAAAGGATGACAAACTAAGAAACAATAAAGAAATAAGACCATTATCAAAATACAATGTGTACCTCTCTCCTTTCAATTTAAAGATATTTAATTTTAAAGATATTTTTAGCCAGGTGTGGTAGTGCATGCCTTTAATCCTAGCACTCCAGAGGCAGAGGTAGGAGGATCGCCATGAGTTCAAAGCTACCCTGAGAATACATAGTGAATTCCAGGTCAGCCTGGGATAGGGTAAGACCCTACCTGGAAAAACAAACAACAACAACAAATTACTTATTTAGACGTGTGTGTGTGTGTGTGTGTGTGTGTGTGTGTGTGTGTGTGCATGGGCATACCAGGGCTTTTTACCTCTGAAAATAGACTCTAATGTTCCACTTTTTGTGGCTGGTTTTACATGGGTGCTAGGAACCTGAACTCTGGGGCTGGCAGGCTTTGCAGGTAAGTGCCTTTAACTACTGAGCCATTTCCCCAGCCCAAGATAGTTAATCTTTAAGTCCAAAAACTTTGTCTTTGTCAGGCATAGCTGACAGTTATCAAGGGAAAGTATCTTTAAAAAAGGAGGAGATGAATTACAATATAGATGTATAAAATGATAACATAAACAGATACCTTTTTCCAATGACTACAATATTTTCTTTTCTTAAAATCAGTGTGTACTGTACCTGTTCTAGTTACTAGGGGATTGTTTGGAAGTCATTCTTTCCAAAGACAATACTTTTTTACGGAAACATGAGAGCTATATTTAGTTCATTATGCTGAAGCAAGATGACAGTGATAATTGCATGAGGGTTTCCTAAAGAACACTAAGGAAAGTATCTATAAGAGCCTCACTTGGACTGTTCTCAAGACAGCTGAAAATTTACTGAGCTTTAAAGTATTCCTGCTAAATGACAGATGCAAAGATAAACTGTATGATGTATTTTGAAATCAGAGTAGTACTACAGGTAGATAATGAATACACACTATAAGTTTGCATCCCCTAAAAGGAAGAATCACCGCCTAAAATACTGTTTTCTCATTTTTTTTTTGGCTATTTATTTTTATATATCCATCACATCTACCTCCTGAAGGTTGGACAGCAGGAGTTTTCAACTGTAGGGCATGGGACCCCCTTCTTTCACCTTCTAACTAACTTCATTTAAGCAAAGGATTCTGCTACTTTCAAGAGTTTGTTTAAGGATTGGGCATGCTTGTGCACACCTATAATTCCACATTCCAGAGGCAGAAGCAGAGGCAGGAAGATGGTTACGTTCAAGTATAGCCTGGGCTATACAAGGAGACCTTGTCTTGAAAATTTAAAAATGTCTATTTCTAAAATACTATATCCAATACCAATACCCAATCTTCTCAAGACTTTCTTTGCTAAAAATGTCTGATGCAACATCAGAGTACATGCCCTTATTTGATCTTCATCTCCAACAGTCTTTCATATTTCATTTCTAATTTCTTCTCCAGTTAGGCCGCATATATTTCGTCTATTTCCATACAACATCAGCATGTAGATACAGCCCTTCTGTCATGTAGACCCCTTTAGTCTGTGTTTCCTTCCTGACATGTTGTCTAGACATTTCAAGGTCACATTTGTTGCTTTAGGGGCCAAACACTTCATAACTTAGTAGTATTGCTATTCCAGAGTCGCTCTAAAAGTAATCCCCTCATCCTCTGTTCCAACCTGGGAAATCTGTTTTAATAAACAACACTGAGTTAACCCAACTGGTAAAGTTATTCTGCATTGTACTGCTTCATGGTACTGGCTTGATGCTGTCCATCTAAATTTAAAAGAACTTTTCCATTCACTTTCTCACTAAGTACAAGCAATTTATTTTGGTGGAATCACTGAAATCTGTTGGCAATGAGCTAGGACCACAGGAAGGGGAGATATGAGTTCTTGCAGATGTTTTGAGTCTCTGGAATATCTCTTTGTGTTCATAAGACATCCCATTTTCCAGTATGCTTCCTTCTTCTGTATTCTCCCTTTCACTCCAGTTTCCTTTCCTAACAGTGTTCCCCCACTGCCTGTCCCTCTCCCACCCACCCACATACAAGGTTTCTTTTTCCTTGGTTTCTGGGACTGCACAGCCAATTCTCAGTTAAAGACTAAGGCAATGGCTGGGCTGAAAAAAGAAGTTTAAATGCTGGTCTTGCCTAAGGAAACAGCTAGTCTTGCCTCCAAATGTTGTAGAAATGGGCACAGCAAGTAGCATACATTATTCAATTTGATTCTCAGGTGAATAGAATAGATATGATTATTCAGTCTTTTGTTTTCTACTCTCCTTTTTTTTTCCCCTAATATGTGCTTCCATGTGGTGGAATCTCACCAAAAGATAGGGAAGAACATTATTCATCCAACTGATACATATCAACTAGCAAGGCATTTTGGTTGATTAAAAAAAAAGGGATTTATTACAGATTTACAAAGCCTTATTGTCCATTTTTAGAATATATAACCTAATGACAGAATTTTCCGGGGGAATTACATCCTTAAATAATAACAATGTGTCTTCAGAATGCCTTTGCTATTAAGCACAAATGCTTTCTGGAAAGGTATAGCATATAGTATTATCAATACTACATTTGTTCTCACACAGGTGGTTATGTCCCATAAAGAGTAAGTTTAAAAGTATGGAAGAGGGGCTGGAGAGATGGCTTAGCAGTTAAGCGCTTGCCTGTGAAGCCTAAGGACCCCGGTTCGAGGCTCGACTCCCCAGGACCCACGTTAGCTAGATGCACAAGGGGGCTCATGCATCTGGAGTTCGTTTGCAGTGGCTGGAGGCCCTGGTGTGCCCATTCTCTCTCTCTCTCTCTCTCTCTATCTGCCTCTTTCTCTCTCTGTCACTTTCAAATAAATAAATAAAAATAAACAAAAAAAATTTTTTTTAAGTATGCAAGAATTAGCTTTCAGTCAAGGGGAGTCTTAACACTTTCTAACTGCTTACTGTGAGTCATATTCTGGATCAAACACCGAGAGCACTAAAATAGTAAGACAAGAAGACCCTGGTTAGGTAGAAAAACCAACAAACAAAGAGAATATTATGAAAGAGGTTCAAGATAATTATGACACAGATCTAAGGTAGGACAGGGAGAGAAAGGCTTCTAGTTGAAGGAGGTAAAGTGACATGAAAGTGACAAGAAAATGCAAACTGTTCAGGAGGATTCAAGTACTGTGGATACATGTGAGTGTATATGAGTGTATGTAAAAGATAGGAAGAGTGCAGATATGCAGATTAATGTAGAGAAACAGTGGGAAATACAGAAGTGGAAGAGGTAGAGGATGTGCAGGAGAAAAAGGTGAAGGTTGGGGACAGGGAGGAAGACAGAAACAGGGAAGTGGAGAGAGGGGAACAGAAAGGGAGAGATGTATGTGTAGAATTGCAGCATGTGAGCGGAGGTTCATAGGCTGAGGGCAGGGATGTTGTACATGTAGAGACAAGCATCTGGGGTTGGTTCTGAGAAACCTGAGCCACCACTGCAGGCTGAAAAAAGACACAACCAGATGACTCTTATACAGGCAGGGATGCTCCCTAAATGCCCTAATATGCTGGTCCCATTCCTGGCATTACTCCAATAAGGGAGGCTGTACAGATGTTGGTAATACTCTATGCATGTCTCTGGGACCTTTCTGAGTGCTAGCATGTTCCAGTATTGGAGTGTCTACGCCTGGGGCTCATCAGAACCCAGGGAGGCTACAGGAGTAGCCTTGTCTACAGAAGCAAGGCTACCTACCACATGCAGTTTTGCCCCATCAGTTCTCAATCCCTGCCACTCTAGGGGCACTGTAGAAAATCATGAACTGACTGATCAAGTTGGCTGAAAAGCTCAGCTATTAAACTATTTTAAAATATTTTAGCATTACCTGCTTTATATATAAACAGACTTGAATTTCTATAAATGTGAAATCTACTTAGCATAATTTATGCAAAATCTCAACTATCCCCAAATGACTTCATCTTATTCCACTTTCTAGAATTCTACCAATATGAAGTTCATGTACATTCACTGTACTCCATGCAAGGAAAAGTGTGGCATTTTAGGATGTGTGGATAATACACTGTGAACACCTTTCTCTTCAGATTTACCCAAGATCAGTCAGCAGTGGAGGTAAAGTTCTAGTACCCAAGTAAGAAAACATTAAGAGAGGGCAAGTGGTTCTATAACCTAAGGCCACCACTGGACACTGGCACAAAAGGAAGCCACAGAACACAAAAAAGAGGAAACTACTCTGTGTTATGGAAGAAAGTCAGCTAATGGAAGATAAAACAGAAAATCACTTGACAGCCTCTACCATAATAGGCAAGGCTCACCAAAGGATCCCAAAATCAGCAGAAAGGCGGCCAGTGAAGAACAGATATTCCAGTAACACTCAACCATCATTACTAATTTACAAGGAGGAGGAAAAGGTACCTTAAAATAGAGACCTCTAAAGATAACCATCTTAACCAGTGGTTTAATGTAAGCCTCACTCAGTTAGGACCACTTGATAGCAAGGGTCTCCCCCCCAATGGAATGCCAGGAAGCTTAACTCAGCTGCAAGTGTTAGTGAAATTAGCTAAAAACAGCAGTACTCAATATCACAAGCCACATTGTAATGGCTCAGCAGCCATGTGTGGCTGGTAAAGACTGCATTCAATAGCATCAGCATAGACACATTTCCATCAGTACAAAAAGTTTTACCAGGCAATGCTAGTCTAAACCACATTTCCAGTTTATAGGAAATAACCAGGGAATTCTGGATCAGTAAACAATGACTCAAATTGCAAATGGTCAGCAATTGGCCTGCCTTCTTCAAAATAGCCAAGGGCGTAGAAAATAAAAGACGAAAAAAGTTGATATTAGATTAAAAGACACCTTAAACATTATAATAACAAAGTAGAAACCAAATACTATACTGGACTTGTGGTCAGGAAATACAAGATACTTCTTAGGGAAAATAGGAAAATTTGAATATGGGCTGAATATGAAAATGATATGGATTCACTGTGCTTGAGGTATGATAGCAGAAGTATGATTATACATGAGCTTCCCTTGTACTCAAGAGCTCAGGAGGCAAGTGTCATGATACATATGGCAGACTTTGACAATTCAGGAATAAAAAAAAAACCCACATACCCACACAAAGCAAATATAACAAAAATATTTATAACTGTTTCAATTTTTAAAGAAATAAGAGTGTCTTTATATATTTATTTATTTATTTGAGAGAGAAAAAAAGAGACAGAGAGTATCGGTACATAAGGACCTCCTGCCACTGCAAACGAACTCCAGATGCATGGGCCACTTTGTCCATCTGGCCTTTATGTGGTTACTGGTGAATCAAACCCAAGCCATCAAGCTTTGCAAGCAAGCACCTTTAAAAGCTGAGCCACCACTCCAGCTCCTAACTATTGCAATTAAATGTAAAATTATGTGTTTAGTATAATAATTCTTTTGAATTTTTTTGTATATTTTAAAGTATTGTAATAAAATCAGGCTAGGGAAAAACAGTTATAGCAAAAGGAGAAAACACTGAGACTTGCTTCTTTAACTAGTGGTCTCTTGGATGAAAGTGGTCAACCAGCATAAGCCAGTGCAAATAGCAAGGAAGAAGCCCTGTTTCTTGCTCTCCTCCAAGGCACAAGTTGTAGAGTGGGCAACCCCACATTAGAAGGAAGTAAAGATGCCTCAAACAGCAGTTACTTTCTATCGTATAAGCCTAGGCACACCAAGGTGAACTTCCAGGGCTATTTCTACCCCTCGGTGCTCCCTACCCTCAATGACCTGCTTGACAAGAAGAGATGATCCCAGATCATGAAAAATTAATTGATTAATTAAAGGACTATAGTTGAAATCAGGAAGCAGCTTCTAAATGAAACCCTGATGCTGCTCAAATTTAATAATTCCACAAATAACCATGGGTCAGATCCTGTACCCAGTAGTGGCTGGGTCTTGGCTATGTTACAGATATTCAATTAACTCTGCAACTACACAGTAGAAATACGAGAAAATGTAATTTCAAGTCCTATGATCAAAACTGGCCACATGAAAATCCACAAAGAAGGTTAATACCTATCCCTCTGTACAAACAAGTAACATTAGTGACTACTACTGATATGGAAAAGATTTATAAAATACAGGGCTGGCAGCTAAGTCATAGATAAGGTGGATAAAGTGCTTGCCTTGAAAGCATGAGGACCTAAGTTTGATTCCCCAGTACCCATGTAAAAGTGCTGGGCATAGTGGCATGTATCGGTAATCCCAGCCCTAGAGAGATAGAGACAGGAAAATTCCCTGAAGCTCACTGGCTGGCTAGCCAGTCTATCTCAACTGATAAGCTTCAAGCCAATGAAATACTCTATGTCAAAAAGGTGGATGAAGTTCCTGAGGATAACAGCAAGGTTGTCCTCCTGCCTCTATACGCATGTGCATACTTATGCACGTGCACCTGCCCCCACACAAACATATATACATTCACATATACCACAAACACAGACATATGCAAAAAAAAAAAAAAGACACAGTATAAAACAGAAATGTCACCTTCAGTTCTTGAAGCTTCTCTGTATTTATGGTAAAGTGTCCAATATGAGTATCGATATGGTCAAATTGCTTTAAATATTCTTGGTTTCGAATATGAGCCTTCCTTTCAGATTCACATAGTTCCTGCAGATATTTCTTCAGTTTTGTATATTTCAGCTTAACTCTACAAAAATAAAAACCAACAGATGTTTAAACAATGTAGTGTGACTCCAACAAACCTAGTAAAAGAACAATTTTCCTTTTTTTGGCTGGGAGGGGAGACTTCAAACCACTTTATTTGTAAAAACTGCCTAAAAGGTGCCGAGATTTCTAGACACACTGAGGCAAAGACCAGGAGTCCATCAGCCACATCAGAGGGGTGTCTGGGCAGGCAGGGATGGTAGAGGGGTCTACAGTGGGCAAAGAACAACCCTAGCCGGTGCCTACCTGCTCATGCATATCCACTGACAGCTGGATTCTAGTTCTGGGCCTCTAGATAAATGTAGTGTGGCGGTTTGAACCAGGTGTCCCCCATAAACTCATGTGTTCTGATATCTTGAACCTTAGCTGGTAGCAATTTGGGAGGTGGAGCATTGCTAGGGGTAACCCTTGAGGTTTACTAGACCCTAGCTTACCAGTGGTAGTTGGCTCATTCTCCGGCTGCTGCTTCCACCTGACATAGCAGCGGTGATGTCCAGCTTCTGCTCATACCGTGTTTTCCCATCAGGAAGCTTCCACTTGAGAATGTAAGCCAAAATAAACAACTTCCTCCCATCAGCTGCTTTTGGCTGGGTTCTTTGTACCAGTAACTAGAAGGTTACATATGAGGCCTTCCTCTTCCCTCAAGTTTATGACCAGTAAGGTGACATACAGAAAGGCTCTGATGCACTGTTTCTAATCGTGTGTAGTCTCACCCCCACATCAACTTTGCCTGGATCTACCTCCTTATCACCCTCACTCCCTATCCCCCTACTCACACTTCCCACACTTACACCAGAGGTTTGTATTTTATCAGGAGCTATAAGTCAACCCCTAGCAGTAATAGCTGCTAAGCTGAAATACCAGAGTTAGCATTTATAGAGAATACACACTTACACCAGAGGTTTGTGTTTTATCAGGAACTATAAGTCAGCCCCTAGCAGTAATAGCTACTAAGCTGAAATACCAGCGTTAACATTTATAGAGAATACATGGGCTGGGAAGCAAGGTACAGAAGGGTCTGGTGGCTTCAGGCCAGGCATCTGAGATGGTAGAGGAAGGCTAGGAGGAACAAGCCCCAGTTTACTCCAGGCCCCCACCAGAAATGAAACCCTCTGGAAGATTTTCCCTGCCCTTCCCAATCCCACCTTAGCACAAGGCACTCACTGAACCCTAATGACACCAACACTTCTCCATGCATACTGCCTATGTCTCTATACCTCTACTTGGCACTGAAAAGGCCTCTCTCAGGCCTGACCCTTCTGGAATGTAAACCCTGGAAGTATAACACTGGATCAGAAGCCCATAGCTACTCCTACCCAGTGTTGCCATCAGCAGCAGGAGGAATCACTAGAGGGTATGTCCTTCACATCCCCAAGCCACAGTGTCTTTAGCCTTACAGTGGAGCTGAGGAGCCAAAAGAACACTTTTCTTTAACAAAACTGTTAATTAGAAAATAGAAGCTATTTTACTCAAAGTATGAAACCCAAAGGACAGAATACATACAAATTTCTAGATAAAGTAAATTAATTTGGTATCACTGAGGTATTGTATTGGTTATAGTATAGCATAATGCAAAAAAAATTTCATTTCTAGGGCTGGAGGGATGGCTTAGTAGTTAAGGCGCTTGCCTGCAAAGCCAAAGGACCCAGGTTCGCTTCCCCAGGACCCATGTAAGCAAGATGCACAAGGGGACACATGCATCTGGAGTTCGTATGCAGTGGCTGGAGGCCCTGGCGCACCCATTCTCTCTCTTTCTCTCTTGCAAATAAATAAAGTTAAAATATTTAAAAAAAACTTTTCATTTCTCACTCGTGTGACACAAATTGCAAATTAAATGCTATCATAGCTAGAAATTTTCAGTATGAATAATATTGGAGTTAATGCATATATCTAGTTTAAAGATGAACTTTGGCTTTAATAAAAAAGAAACTAAAGTATTAAAGCCAGGTGTGGTGGTGACCACCTTTAATCCCAGCACTCTGGAGGCAGAGGTAGGAGGACTGCCATGAGTTCCAGGCCACCTTGAGACTACATACTGAATTCCAGGTCAGCCTGGGCTAGAGTGAAACCCTACCTCAAGAAAGAAAATAGAAAAAAATTATAAAGCCTATTCTTAATATTACAGTAAGTAACCAAAAATAATATATATATTCTCCACTGTTCATAATAGTTTAGTCATTTTCATATATCCATGAACACATGGGAAACCATGTAACTCTGTTCACAACAGGTTGTTGAAAGATCTGCTATAGTAATTACATGCCTGGATTATTATAGAAACTGAATATAATTAAATTATACCCAAAAACAGACTATGCTGTGTCTTATTTTAAAATATTTTTTAAAAAGCATATTCCTAAAATAGCACAGAAACCAAGTAATAAAAATAAAATAATGGTCATTAACAGTGACTATACAAAATTGTAACATTTACTTCAAATTATTATACATTGGAAATATAAGGATGGTAAAAATATTCCAACTACAAAATTTATAATATTATTAGTAGGGACTGATTTTTTTCAATATATTTAAAAAAATATTTTATTATTTATTTATTTGACAGAGAAAGAGAGAGAGAGAGAGAGAGACACACTTGGCAAGCCAGGGCCTCCAGCCACTGCAAATGAACTCCAGACATTTGCACCCCCTTGTGCATCTGGCTTACATGGGTCCTGGGGAATTGAACCTGGGTCCTTTGGCTTTGCAGGCAAACGCCTTAACTGCTAAGCCATCCCTCCATCCCAGGACTGATTTTTAATTATGTACTTGGGTGTGTATGTGTTGAGGAGCAGGGCACATATGTGCCCACACATATGCTGTTTTACATATGGCTTTACATAGGTGCTGGGGAATCAAACTTGGGCTGACAGTCTTTGAAAACAAGCACCTTTAAACTGCTCAGCCATCTCCCCAGTCCTAGTAGGAATTAAATTTTAATTAACATATACAAACTGGCTTGAAAATTTTCATCACTGTTATCTCTTACCTGCATTTCTCAGACTTACTGTATTCATAAAGTTTATGTTCCAGGTCTAATCTCTTCTTTTCACTACAAAACAAAAGAAAACATTTTATAAATCATTATATTGATAAGTAAAAAGCTGATGAATCTAGACCATGATGTCCTTTAAAGTCACACCTTTGTAAGAATGCTTTTCCAAAGAAAGAAACAGAAAACCAGAAGTAATTGAAACAAAGACACAAAAACACTAATCACCAATGGAGTCTAGAAAACAAAACAGGGATGGAAAGATTACTCAGTGGTTACGGTGCTTGCCTGCAAATCCTAATGACCTGGGTTTGATTCCCCAGTACCCACGTAAAGCCAGATGCCCAAGGTGGCACATGCATCTGGAGTTTATTTGCAGTGGCTGGAGGTCTTGGTATGCCCATTTTCTCTCTTTCTCTCTCTTCTCCTCTCTGTCTCTCTTCTCTCTCTCTCTCTCTGCTTACAAGTAAATAGATTTTAAAAAAACACTAATATAAAGCAAAATACAAAATTTGGCTGGAGAGATGGCTCAGCAGTTAAGGTGCTTGTATGCAAAGCCCAGTGGTCCAGATTCGATTCCCCACTACCCTACTCTGGGCCTAGAGTCTAACATGATGAACAAGTCAACTAAGTACCAAGTCTTGGTAACATTCTAGGGAGGAGAGCTAATAGTTAACAAAATACATCTATGATATAAAATATAGCCAGTTTTGAATGAATTGGTGGCATTTGAATGGTGCTTCTATGCACGGTTTCCATAAATCTACTTTGGACTGAAGACTGATGGCTTACTCAGTTCACAATCACTCCAGACTGAGCAGAGCAAGTGGCTCAGTCAGGAAGAGGCCTCGGAAATGAAGACCCAGCCTCAAACTTGATAGAGATCAGGTCTCCTAAAATTAGACAGCAAATCTGAGGCAGTTTTTAAAAATAACTTTATAATGTCACCATTATCTGCCAGCTACTCCTAATAAAGACATTCTGTGGTGTTCAAATAAATGCTGGCAGTAAGCTGGAGAGAAAGCCTGGGTAGTAAAGATGGCAATGACAGCCAGAACAGGGGGGCTAGAGGGAAAGCTGAATAGGAAGGCACTCAAACTTTAGATAAGACCTTGGTAAATTCAACCACAGAAGGTCCCATCCAACCTCCATCTAAGTTTTGCCTTCAACCTCACCTAACTAGGGACAAATTGCTATTTTAACATTAACTAAAGGCCACAAAGAGTAAAATAACTTCATATCTGAGAAAAGAATACTGAAAAAAAATCTGTGACACAAAGATAAGGACCATGGCAGAGGTTGGTCTTCCAAAGGAGAGAGGCTGGCCCCATGTTCCCATGTTGTGAGTTCTTCATTATTTATATATTTCCTTAGACATTGGTTTGCTCTTTTTTTGGGTGGAGGGCAAGCCTAACAAACTGTTTTTCTTGTTTTATTTTTGTTTTTTTTAATGCAAGAGAGTGAGAATGAGAGACAGAATTGGCACACAAGGGCCTCCAGCCACTGTAATCGAAACCCAAATGCATGTGCCACTTAATGCGCATGTGTGACCTTGCACACTTGTGTCATCTGTGTCTGGCTTACATTGGACCTGGAGAGTCAGATATGGGTCCTTAGGCTTTGTAGGCAAGTGCCTTAACCACTAAGCCATCTCTTCAGCCCTGTTTTGCTCTTCTGAAAAGAATTATCCCAGGGCCTGGGGAGATGGCTTAGCAGTTAAAGGTGCTTGCTTGCAAAGCCTGCTGGTTGAAGTTCAATTCCCCAGTCACCCACATAAAACCAGGCAGGCATTCAATTGCAGCAGCAAGACACACTGACACCCCCCGACAAACACACATGCAAGTAATTTTCAAACAGAATTATCACAAAAGTCATTCCATAGCAGCATTACAGATTAAACAACCTTCTCAGCATAATCTTAAAGTTTTATTTTTATTTTTTATTTTAGAGAGAGAGAGAGACAGACAGACAGAGAGGAAAGAGAGAACTGGTCCACCAGGGAATCAGCGACTGCAATTGAACTCCAGACACTTGCACCACCTAGTGGGCATGTGAAACCTTGAGCTTGCCTCACCTTTGTGTGTCTGGCTAATGTGGATCTGGACCATAGAACATGGGTCCTTAGGCTTAGCAGGCAAGTGTCTTAACTGCTAAGCCATCTCTCCTCAGCATAATCTTAACTGAAAAGTTCCATCTAGCTATAATTCTTTTGATAAGAAATGGGGCTCCAAATCCAAATACAGAATCTTTGCTTGTGGAATATAACCTATCATTTATTATTATTATTATTATTTACTTATTTATTTTGAGAGAGAGAAAGCGGCACAGAGAGAGACAGAATAGGTGCACCAGGGCCTTCAGCCACTGCAAATGAACTCCAGATGCATGCATCCCCTTATGGACATATGTGACATTGCACACTTGCATCACTGTGCATCTGGCTACAAGGGACCTGGAGATTTGAACATGAGTTCTTAGGCTTTGCAGGCATGTGCCTTAACTGCTAAGCCATTTCTCCAGCCCACAACCTATGCTTTAGTTGGAGTATGCCAATATTAAAAAGGAAAAAAAAAGTTTAAAAAATGCCTTTTAACCAATACTTCTCACAGATGTTTACATTCTCATTATTAAGACTAAACTCAGAAAACTGGATGTGATAGTGCATGCCTGTAAACCCAACACATGGGAGGTGGAGGCAGGAGGATCAGGAATTCAAGGCCAGCCTCAGCTACATAGCAAATTTGTAGTCAGCCTGAGCTAAATGAAACGCGGTCTCAAAAAATAAACAAGCAAAAAAAAAAAAAAAAAAAAAAAAAGACTGAACTCAAAATAGAAGTGAAGAAAATATGGTATAATTCCTCCCACATTAAAAATTTGTATTGACATATTATTTTCAGCAGCACATGGAACATTCTCTAAAATAGACCATATATTAGGACACAAAGCAAATCTTAACAAACAGAAGAAAACTGAAATAATTCTTTGCACTCTATTTGATCACAATGGGATAAAACTACAAATTAATAGCAAGAAAACCATAGAGTATACACAAAATCATGGAAACTAAATAATACATTACTAAATGATGAATGGGTCAATGAAGAAATCAAGAAGGAAATCAAAAAATTCATAGAATCAAATGATAATGAGAACACAACATACCAGAATCTCTGGGACACAATGAAGGCAGTCCTAAGAGGGAAATTTATAGTTTTAAGTGCCTATATTAAGAAATTAGAAAGGTCTCAAGTAAACAAGTTAATGCTTCACATTCGGGCCTTGGAAAAAGAAGAACAAGATAAACTGAAAATCAGTAGACGAGAAGAAATAATAAAGATTAGGGCAGAAATTGATGAAATAGAAACCAAAGAAACAATCCAAAGAATCAATGAAACAGAGTTGGTCCTTTGAAAGGATAAACAAGATTGATAAACCCTTAGCAAATCTGACCAAAAGAAAGAGAGAAGAGACACAAATTAATAAAATTAGAGATGAAAACGGCAGCATCACAACAGACACCAGAGAAATTCAAAAAAATATAGGGACATACTATAAGAACATATAGTCCACTAAGTTTGAAAATCTAAAGGAAATGGATGATTTCCTTGAGTTATATGACCTACCTAAATTAAATCAAGATGAGATTAACCACTTAAATAGACCTATTACAAGTATGGAGATATAAGCAGTTATAAAAAATCTCCCAACTAAAAAATGTCCAGGCCCAGATGGATTCACTGGTGAATTTTACCATACCTTCATGGAAGAACTAACACCACTGCTTCTTAAACTTTTCCATAAAATAGAAAAGGAAGGAATCCTACCAAACTCCTTCTACGAAGCCAGCATCACCCTGATACCAAAATCAGACAAAGATAGAACAAAAAGAAAAACATTACAGACTTATCTCCCTCATAAACATAGATGAAAAAATTCTCAACAAAATATTGGCAAACAGAAAAGAAGAATGTATCAGAAAAATCATTCACCCCCAGTAGGCTTTATCCCAGAGATGCTGGGATGGTTCAACATATGCAAATTGATAAATGTAATATTGTAGCAGTCCGGTTCCCATTGCTGGTAGAAATCACCCAACCAAGAGCAGCTTCTAGGAAAAAGAGATTTATTTTGGCTTACAGGCAGCTTCTAGGAAAAAGAGATTTATTGAGGCTTACAGGCAGGGGAAAATGATGGCATGAGCAGAGGGTGGACATCACCCCCTGGCCAACATAAGGTGGACCACAGCAACAGGAGGGTGTGCCAAACACTGGCATGGGGAAACTGGCTATAACACCCATAAGCCCACCCCCAACAATACACTCCCTCCAGGAGGCATTAATTCCCAAATATCCATCAGCTGGAAACCTAGCATTCAGAACACCTAAGTTTATGGGGGACACCTGAATCAAACCACCACATTCCGCCCCTGGCCCCCATAAACTAATAACCATACATGATGTAAAATGCAATGCATTCACCTAACTTTAAAAGTCCCATAGTTTTTATCAATTCCAATGATGTTCATACATCCCCATAGTCCAAGATCTTTTAACTGAGCCATAATACCAAAAAATAACCTCAAAAAAAACCAGTATGGCACAGAATAAATATTCACACTGCAAAAGATGGCATTGGGCATAGCAAAGAAACATTCAACCAATACAAGATTTAAAACAACCAGGGCAAACATCAAACTCTGTAGCTTGAAGTCCAACAACTCTCGCCAGTGACAAATCTCCAAGTCCAATAATTCTAACCAGCAACAAGTCTCTGGCATTCCAATTCCGCCACTCCAGCTAGGCTACTCACAGTTCTGGAAAACTTCATCGGGGCCGGCAGCTTTCCTTGGCAGCCATCTCGTGGTCCTGGCATCTCCACTGGGTCTCCACTGCAATCCATGGGTCATCCTCATGGCTGCATGGAGTCTCCATGCAGGCATCCAGAAAACCTGTTTCACATTGCTCATGGCCATTTCCAAAACACAAGACCATGTTGCAAACTCAATGACCCTCTTTCCAGCATTTCTTGTGCTCCATAATACCAGGTAGAGTGCCAATTTGTTAATCCAGGGGGGAATAAAGCAGACTTTGAAGAACAGGACACTCTTTGAGCATTCAGGCCCCTTCAAAAGAATCAACATTCTTCCTGTTGCCCCAGTGCAGGTCAGCTAGCCCAGTCTCACAGGTTGTAATCTCTCAGTTGCAGCTGAATGGGCAGCAGTTCACCCAAAGATTTTCTTTCTGTGCCATATCCCTCTGCTCACACCAGTTCATTTCTATGCAAAGCAACCCTGCACAACTTCTCAGGATATGGGCATAACAGCAAGCTTCTCACACAAACTGCTAACCCAGTCCAGGCAAAGCTCTTTCTCACCCTCATAAGCCAAACCTCACAGTCCATAGTTCTTACTGCATTCAGGTCTTGCAGCTCTGACCAGAATAGTCCATCAAGCTGTACTTACAGCACTGCAAGGCATCTCTTAGGCCAAGGTTTCAAATCCTCCCACATTGCTCTTGAAAATCAACTCCAAAAGGCCAAAGCCACACAGTCAGGTGTCTAGCAGCAATCCCACTCCTCGGTACCACTTTAGTGTTGCAGTCTGGTTTGCATTGCTGGTAGAAATCACCCAACCAAGAGCAGCTTCTGGGAAAAAGAGATTTATTTTGGCTTACAGGCTTAAGGGGAAGCTCCACGATGGCAGGGGGAAACGATGGCATTAGCAGAGGGTGGACATCAACCCCTGGCCAACATAAGGTGGACCACAGCAACAGGAGGGTGTGCCAAACACTGGCATGAGGAAACTGGCTATAACACCCATAAGCCCACCCCCAACAATACACTCCCTCCAGGAGGCATTAATTCCCAAATATCCATCAGCTGGGAACCTAGCATTCAGAACACCTCAGTTTATGGCGGACACCTGAATCAAACCACCACAAATATATTATATAAATAGACTGAAGCACAAAAATCACATGATCATCTCATTAGATGCAGAAAAAGGATTTAACAAAATCCAACATCCCTTCATGATAAATGTCCTACAGAGGCTGGGAATACAAGGAATGTATATAAACATAATAAAGGCTATTTATGACAAACCTACAGCCAACATAATACTAAATGGGGAAAAACTGAAAGCTTTTCCACTAAAATCAGGAACTCTTAAGACAAGGGTATCCACTGTCCTGACTTTTATTTAATATAGCAATAATAGAAGAGACACACATAAATGGGATACAAATTGGAAAGGAAGACATCAAGTTATCATTATTTGCAGATGACATTATTCTATAGATAAAGGACCCTAAAGACTCTACCAGCAAACTGTTAGAGCTGATAAACACCTATAGCCATGTAGCAGGATACAAAATACACACACAGAAATTAGTAGCCTTCCTACATGCTAAGAAATTTGTATTGAAGCTTTGGTTATTAAGGGTGAATAACTGGAGAGAGTGGGCAACCTGACTTGAACAAGAAAGAGATATTGCTGCGGTGGCTGGTTTTTGACGGGGCATTACAAGGTTGAAGCCCGACTAGGAGAGTTGTTTAGTGATTGTGTACAAAAGTATCCTTGTTTTCTTAAAAATACACACTGGAGATGTTAGTGATAGGCCATCACACTACAATTCTCAAATGGTTCAGAAAAGACTACTTATTTGACATAGGAAGTTGAGAGAGAAAATGAAAATGTAATATGTCAGTCAGTAGTTAAGAAATCTGGGTGAGAGGTGTATTGACTGCAACTTTTCTGTAAACTTCAATTTATTTTAAAATAATTTAAAAATTAATTTATGACATCTATTGAAAGGGATCAGTGTCTCTTTGGAAGTCCATCACTTCCCAAATAGCATATTCTGCTTAATGAATGTAACATGTTTGTTCCCCAGTTCTCCTTTCAGTGGATACAGACATTTACTGATCACACACCCTCTCTATTAGAACACACCACACACTGAAGAACCACAATCACACACTGTAGCCCTCTATCACAAAATGGTGCCAATCTTGTCAACTCTTCATCCCTGACACATTTTCTAACTCCTTCCTCCATGCTATAACATCTCTGAATGCTGATTTCTTCCGATCTACTTTGAATGTAAGGCTTAAAAAACAAATATTTACCTCAACAAAAGCAGGGTGAAGGCTTATGGGTAGGATCACTATATAAATTGATGTATTAAATCTCTATTTCAGAATCTTGGAACCACCCAGACCTGGAAACCTGGGGTGTTTACACAATGCATGTTCCAGCCATTTTCACCCTTCATCTGGGTTTTTACAGCTTGGTGGTCCTTACAGAGCTGAGTTTTCTCCATTTTAAGCCACTTGCTATTCTGTTTTTGCCTCAATACAATTCCCTGTCATCTCAGACACTAATATCTCAGTGTCAATTTCTGGACTATTATGATATGTGACCCTGAATCAATATCGGCATTCAAAAAAATTAGGCTGGTTAATGGACCTTTTAAAGGATGTTTTTATATATAATAATTGTAAGAGTCAATTCCACTTGTATGCTCCTACCATATTTGTGAGTACTTTACTCACTATAACAAGTCACTCCATTAGATTCTTTTAGAGACAATTATTGACTTTCAGCACAATGCAGAGAAAGTACTGCATACACAGAAAAACACTCTGACTATAAAATTTGTGAATACAGCTAAGATAACTGGGGATTATCAGGAGAAATGTCCAGCTACTAGATCAGTTAATATTTCAATGAGAGCTAAGAAGAGGTGAATTGTGTTTGTTATTCTTTGTTGTTGTTTTTCTGAGGCAGAGTCTCACTCTAGCCCAGGCTAACCAGTAACTCATTCTGTAGCTCCAGGCTGGCCTCGAATTCATGGCAATCCTCCTGCTTCAGTGCTGGGATTAAAGGCATTGTTTTTAATCTCCCATTCCTCAGAAGTTTCTAAATTGATAAAGTATCTGTGACTACTCCCCAGGTTATTTCAGAGACTATGGAATTTTAGGAGACAGTGACCATGGTCTATATGGTCATTGAAATTGGTTCTTTTAAAAAGGATGCATGTGAAGCTGAGCATGATGGCGCACACCTTTAATCCTAGCACTCGGGAGGCAGAGGTTGGAGGTTCGCCATGAGCTCATGGTGACTCTGAACTACATAGTGAATTCCAGGTCAGTCTGAACTAGAGTGAGACCCTACCTCGGAAAAAAAAAAAAAAAAAAAAGAAGAAGAAGAAGAAGAAAAAGATGCATGCAAACACATAAATGATAGTCTATTCACGGCACCACAAAATTATAGCTTTCTTCTTTTTAAAGGCCCATAATCTACTGAGAAAACAATCTACCTGTGAATTTATTTTACATATTGGTCAAATCCCCTCCTTTTTGGTTAAAAAAAACAAAACAAAACAAACAAAACAAGGTTCAGAAAGGCCAAAGGACTCCCTCAAGTTCTCACCACTGGTCATGGGCCTAGACCCCATGCTTCTATGTTCTTCTTGCAGAGTTCTCTGTACCTAAAGTTATTTGCCTCTATCTTGTATGTAATATGCATTATAAGAGTTAATTATGGATTCTTAAAATGAAAAATGAACACACAGCAACAGATTTGCACTGACTTGAAAATAAAACAAATCTTCAAATGCAGAACCATGAACTGCCCATAAAATTTGATTCAAATTTCTTATATAATTTCAACAGCATCCCCCTGCTTAATAATTAAAGCAGGAAGTGCTAAACCTAAAGTGGATAATCATTACAGTTATTGTACCATAAGGACTATAAACAGCCAGGTGTTCCCAGCATAGGAGAACAAAATAATTCACCATTTTTTAAGATTCAAAAACAGTGCCATTTAAACTAGTAACATTTTACAATCATGTCTTTGGCTAAAGAGACACAAATAACTGGACTACTCTTCAACTAGAACAGACACCAAGCCAAAAGGACTACAGACTGAAACAGAGTCATGCTTTTTAATTATCAGGTATGTGCAGCCATTCAATATCACCTTGGAACTACAAGAGGATTCACGTTTCCTGATTGACTGGAAAATAAGCATTATTTAATGACAATATGTAGCCACTGGGTTCAACATAAGACACCTGTAACTTCTAGACACTATTTAGTTGACTTTGAGATATCATCTATAAATTCAAATATTTTACCAATCACATCCTCCACCACAGTTACTCTACTGCAAGCTTAAGAGTCTGCTAGATGTGGCTTCTGACCTCCTATAATTCTCACTCTAGGCAGAAAATGAGTTATACTTAGTCTGAGAGTACTACAGTAAGAATGCAAAGGGTGCAAAAGCTAGGGAAATGGGGGTTGGGAACGAAAAGATTCTGCTGGGATTTTCTTTCTTAAGTTGGAGATGAAGAGGTTTCTAGAGTAGGTATGTCTGATAAAAAAGGTGGGGGGTATGTAGAAGATAAAATACGGTGAGGACAGTTAGAAGTCCTGTTGTAGATACTTTATAAATAACTGGCAAAAATTAACTCTAGCATAAGATGCAATTGTTTTTAAGATCACTTACTTCTGCCTTTTACTTTACCTGTAATTACTGTTATTATATTAGAATTGTCACACACATTGTTCTCCTGTTCATTAAAATGTGTAACTTTTAACACCCATTAACTGTTTTATCAAGAGACACCAAAATCTATTTCCTTTCTTATCAACTAATGAGATTTCTAACTCCAATTAATGTGGCAGATAAATAAGAGTTTAAACAACTTATCTTTCGTGTGGTTATTTACAGTCAATTGCTTTATAATTTTATCTATTTATGCATTCTCAGATCTAGCTGTTTTCAATAGTTCTCATCTTTCATGTTTTAATTAAAGGCAATCCCAAGCCCTCTGGAAGCTGAACTTCTCTTGCTGGAAATTTCGTATCTTCACTGGAAATTTGGCTTGGCCAATGTATCCCAAAAAGTCTCCAACATCTGAACAGGGCATAGGTTACTTACACTGTTTTCACACTTACACACACGCGCGCGCGCACACACACACACACAGATCTGTCATCACTGATGCACGCAGTGCGGTTGTCAAAATGAGATGACAATTTATAGAGTAAGAAGGGAGGCGTGTAGAAGAGGACTAAAGGGATTCTTAAGACTTGGTGGTGAGTGACGGGCAGAAGAACTTCCAAATTCGCTTCTGGGCACATTCAGAGATGTGGCAGCATCCCCAGCAGCTGCCCCGCGTCCCCCTCCAAAAACAGAGGGCTCTGTGGTTAACTCTGTCCTAGGGGCCCATCTGGAGCTAGCGGGATGGCAGGCGAGTCCCGGGCCCGAGAGGACCGGCACAACGAATGGGAATGAACGCGGCACTGGGCACCGAGATGCCCCTTGGCGGCGCGGAGCGGCCCGACTCCTCATCCCGCCCGGTGGCCGTACCTGTCCCGCAGCGCTTGCAGGAGCTGGCCAACCCTCTCGTAGTAGTCGGGGCTCGGCAGGAGCGACGACGAGGCGGGGGTCGGGGGCACGCCGCCCCCTCCGCCACCGCGCCCTCTGGACATCGCTACCGGAAAGCCTTTGGGCCGCGTTGCTAGAGGAGACGGGCCCAGCATGCACCGCGGGTAAACACGGCGCCCGGCCTCCTTCGGGGGGCGGGGCCAATATGGCGAAATGGGCGGGGTCGCGATGACGGGGTGGGCGGAGACGGAACGTCTTCGGGGGCGGGGTCAAGATGGCGGGGTGGGCGGGGTGAAGTGTAGCCTATTCCTGGTAGACAGGCCGGGGGCCTTTGAGCACGAAGTGTCCTTCCCCCTCTCTCCTGCAGCTGCGTCTCTCTTCTCATCCTTACAGAATCCGTTCAATTGCATAGACTTTGTTAGATGCAATTTCTCTCTTCTTACTTTTTTCCTTGCCTCCTTTTCAGGATTTGCAGAGTAAGTGTCAGGCATTGTGATGAGCTTGTTTTTCTGTTGGCACTAAGCGAAACAAAAGGCCGGGAGGGGTGGGGTCGCGGGGTGCGCGGGGGAGAACCCTAATACTACACAGCTGTGTGCAGCCCAACAGTAGAACAACAAACAACTCCTTACTTGACCTCATTGACTTTAACGCTCCAAGTGCCATCATCCTTCAGAGAAAAGAATGATTAGGTTGGTAACTAGTTGCTTGTGAAGCAGATTTTTGTTTATGCAGGTGTAACTCGCTCGATGGACAGTCTTCCCACAGGACAAGACCTCTGAAGCCACAGTATCTTGGCACACTTTTCTCTCCAATGCCCAACTGTGAGCCTGGACAAGCTGCAGTGTCCACCTGTGAACTGGGCTGTGATATATTAGTATTTATAAGAGGGCCCAGCATATAACAAGCATCAGTTTTTACCATTGTCCCTGTCAACATGGTAGAAGGCTTGCTGAAGAAAGGCAACTATGCTAAAACCCATAAGGCAATGGGAGGAGAGGGACTATAGTCACTTTAGTCCCTTATTCTACACCTCTTTAGGTCTCTTTTCTCCATTACTAGTTTTATGTGACTTAAATCCAGTGTGACTTAAACTAGTTTCATGTGTCTTAAATACAGTGTGACTTAAACCAAAGTTTCTTTAAGCCCATAAAGGTTGCATAGTAACTGTGGAGGACATGAAAAATCTGGCAATAATAAAAGGTTTCTGAATGTGCAGTGAACAAAAATTAATTCAAAATCAACTGTATAATAAACCTGAGATGTTTCTGGCAGCATTTGTCCATGTTGTATCCCATGACCACTGCAACCTTGGTTCTGAACACATATGCATCACCAACAGATATTGCTCTGGCTGAAATATTTTGGGTTCAATTAGAAGCTATTATATGCTATAAATTGCATTTTTATTATACATATAAGGTTTTATAGAAACATAATGCTTTTATACAAATAATGGCTTAATGACAGGAACAAAGTCTTAATATTTTTCTACCATCATTCCTTAGCATGCAAGTATCAAATTAATATATCTTTGGATTATATTGTGTCAGATAAGCACATCTGTCTCTTTGTATGTACATTTGTTTTGGTCTTCAATAAATGGTAAAATTACATGTATATCAAAGCATTATTTTTAAATAAATTTTTTCATGACTTATTTTCAGGAAATGTTTAATTTTTATACCTATTTTCTTATCTATATACCCAGAGTCATGTAAAAATTTCTCAGGCAAAATGGGATCATGGGGCTGGAGAGATGGATTAGCAGTTAAGGCATTTGCCTGTGAAGCCCAAGGACCCTGGTTCGATTCCCCAGTACCCACATAAGCCAGATGCACAAGGTGGCACATGCATCTAGAGTACGTTTGCAGCAGCTGGAGGCCCTGGTGCATCCATTATCTCTCTTTATCTTCCTCTTTCTCTCTCAAATAAATAAATTAAATTATATATATATGTGTGTATATATATATATATATATATATATACAATAATAATAAAAAAGGATCATGAGTACGAAAAGTTACAAGGCCCTGATTTAACTACTAAATTGATCATTGGGGAGAAAAATGAAACACTCAACCATTGACAATATAGGATTAGATTTCGCTTAGCCTTCTTTGGTGGTTTGATTCAAGTGTCCCTGATAAACTTAGGTGAATGCTAGGTTCCCAGCTGGTGGAGATTTGAGAATTAACACCTTCTGAAGGCAGTGTATTGTTGGAGGTGGGCTTATGGGTGTTATAGCCAGTTTCCCCATGTCAGTGTTTGGCATACTCTCCTGTTGCTTTGTCCACCTTATGTTGGCCAGGGGGTGATGTCCACCCTCTGCTCATGCCATCATTTTCCCTGCCATTGTGGAGCTTCCCCTCGAGCCTCTAAGCCAAAATAAACCTCTTTTTCCTGCAAGCTGCTCTTGGTTGGGTGATTTCTACCAGCAATGTGAACCGGACTGCAACAGTAAAATGGTACCGAGTAGTGGGATTGCTGCTAGACACCTGACTGTGTGGCTTTGGCCTTTTGGAGTTGATTTTCAAGAGCAATGTGGGAGGATTTGAAACCTTGGCCTAAGAGATGCCTTGCTGTAAGTATAGCTTGATTGACTATTCTGGTCAGAGCTTCAAGATCTGAATGCAATAAGAACTATGGACTACAAGGTTTGGCTTATGAGGGTGAGAAAGTGCTTTGCTTGGACTGGGCTAGCAGTTTGTGTGAGAAGCTTGCTGTTATGCCCATGTCCTGAGAAGTTGTGCAGGGTTGCTTTGCATAGAAATAAACTGGTGTGAGCAGAAGGATATAGCACAGAAAGAAAAATCTTTGGGTGAACTGCTGCCCATTCAGCTGTAATTGAGAAATTACAACCTGTGAGACTGGGCTAGCTGACCTGCACTGGGGCAACAGGAAGAATGTAGACTTTTTTGAAGGGGCCTGAGTGCTCAAGGAGTGTCCTGTTCTTCAAAGTCTGCTTTATTCCCCTCTGGATTAGCAAATTGGCACCCGATCTAGTATTGTGGAGTATAAGAAATGCAGGAAAGAGAGGGTCATTGAGTTTGCAATATGGTCTTGTGTTTTGAAAATAGCCATGGGCAGTATGAAGCAGGTTTGCTGGTTGCCTGCATGGAGACCCTATGGAGCCATGAGGATGAACCATGGGTTGCAGTGGAGACCCAGTGAAGATGCCAGGACCACGAGATGACTGCTAAGGAAAGTTGCTGGCCCGATTGAAGTTTTCTAGGACTTTGAGTAGCCTAGCTGGAGGGGCAGAATTGAAAATGCCAGAGACTTGTTGCTGGTTAGAATTATTGGACTTGGAGATTTGTCACTGGCTAGAGTTGTTGGACTTGAAGCTACAGAGTTTGATGTTTGCCCTGTTTTTTTTTTTTTTTTAATCTTGTATTGGTTGAATATTTCTTTGCTATGCCCAATGCCATCTTTTGCAGTATAAATGTTTCTTTTGAGGTTAGTTTTTGGTATTATGGCTCAGTTAAAAGATCTTGGACTATGGGGATGTATGAACATCATTGGAATTGATAAAAACTATGAGGACTTTTAAAGCTGGATGAACGCATTGCATTTCATATCACATGTAGTTATCAAACCGGGGTCCATAGGCTTCACAGGCAAGCGCTCAACTGCTAAGCCATCTCTCCAGCCCAAGGACTTTTAAAGTTGGATGAATGCATTGCATTTTACATCATATGTAATTATCAGTTTATGGGGGCCAAGGGCAGAATGTGGTGGTCTGATTCAGGTGTCCCCCATAAACTTAGGTGATCTGAATGCTAGGTTCCCAGCTGATGGAGATTTGAAAATTAACACCCTCTGAAGGCAGTGTATTGTTGGGGGCGGGCTTATGGGTGTTATAGCAAGTTTTCCCATGCCATGTTTGGCATACTCTCCTGTTCCTATTGTCCACTTTATGTTGGCCAGGGGGTGATATCTACCCTCTGCTCATGTCATCATTTTCCCTGCCATTGTGGAGCTTCCCTTCGAGCCTGTGAGCCAAAATAAACCTCTTCTTCCCACAAGCTGCTCTTGGTTGGGTGATTTCTACCAGCAATGCGAACCTGACTGCAACACCTTCTTTTTATACTTACCAAGTCCAGAACAAGAATACGAATGGTGACCCTCATGCCATCTGCCTAAGTATTAAATGTTATAAATCAGGGCAAGGAATGGCAAGCAGTGCTTGTAATCCCAACACTCAGGAGGCTGAGACAGGAAGCTCAAGAGTTTCAGTTCAGCTTGAGCTACAGACAGACCTTGTCTTGTAGAAAAAAGTTAGAAATAAAGATAATAAAGTAGGTTCTCTGCTGTTGCCTTAAGCAGTAGGACCTTCATGAAAACCTGGAAACTGGATGGAGAGATGGCTCAGGGGCTCATGGCACTTGCTTGCAAAGCTTGTTGGCCTGGGGTTCCATTCCCTGGGACCCACGTGTTGTAGACAGTTTCTCACTGAGTGCAGAAAGCACTCAACCCAAAGGAGCTTGTAGGAGTAAAAGGTTTATTTTGGCTTACAGACTCGAGGGGAAGCTCAATGATGGCAGGGAAAATGTGGCTGGACATCACCTCCTGGCCAACATCAGGTGGACAACAGCAGTAAGGAGAGTGTGTGCCAAACACTGGCCAGGGGAAACTGGCTATAACACCCATAAGCCCACCCCCAACAATACACTACCTCTAGGAGGCTCTAATTTCTAAATTGCCACCAGCTGGAGACCTAGGATTCCAAACACATAAGTTTATGCGGGACACCTGAATCAAACCACCACACCACATAAATCTAGATGCACAAAGTGGCGCATGTGTATGGAGTGTGTTTGCAGCAGCAGGAAGTCTTGGTGTACCCATATATTCTCTTTCTCCCCTTCCCTTCCTCCTCCTCTTTCTCCTTTTCCTTCTTTTCTCTCTCTTAAATAAAAGAATGAATGAATTAAAATATTTAAAAGAAAATAAACTGGAAGTCTGGGGAAGGATTTAGTTTTCTGATTCCTTTCCTAGTCTGCCTCTTAATTTCCCATCCCAGGCTAGGTGCTTTATCACAAATGACCTTGCCCACAGTCCTCAAATTCCAGTTGTGTCCATATGCCCACCTGAGCTTCCTCATAACCTAAGAAGGAACACCTGGGATGGTTTCTTACAGGAAAAAGGTCTTTGAAGGCCTTGGAAAACAATTTGGGTCTTTAAGCCAGGAATGTCAGGGTTCTGGGTACTTGGACTGTGATCTAGAAAGGCACATGTGTGTGAGACCCCAACTCTGAGGCCTCCTTGCCTTGTGTGAAGTGAGCACCAGTGGGCCAGGATGGACCTCTAATAAATGTAGGGCAGGGCTGTCTTGTACCTTTTTAAAAGCAGCATTGATATGACTTCTATTTAGTTGCTCTATCAAATCATTACATTAAATTGTTTCAGTAGTAATATACAGAGATTTATGTTATGGCATTTAGTATGATGATTAATCTTCATTGTCCACCTGACTACATTTGGAATCACTCTTGGGTGAGGGTTTTTCCTGATAGGTTTAATGAGAAGAGAAGACCCACGCTGAATGTAAGGCAGCACAGTTTCAGGGACTGGGGTCCCAGACTAGATCAGACTGCCCACCTGTGAGGAGTCTCAGCTGCACACTCCTGCTGCCAAGAACTTGGCTATGCCTTCACCACTGCAATGAACTGAACCCTTGAAACCATGAACCAAAATAAATCCTTCTTCCCTTACATTGTTTCTGTCTGGTATTTGATTACCGCAATTAGAAAAGGAACAAATACATAGCTTAACAAAAATTTTGCAACAACCTTGACAAAAAAAAAAATTCTTTTTTGTTTTTGTTTTTGTTTTTCGAGGTAGGGTCTCACTCTAGCCCAGGCTGACCTAGAATTAACTATGTAGTTTAGCTTCAGGGTGGCCTCGAACTCACGGTGATCCTCCTACCTCTGCCTCCTGAGTGCGGGGATTAAAGGCATGTGCTACCACGCACAACTGGCTAAAAGAATAAATTCTTTACATTTTTAGGATATTTTATTTAGGTCCAAACCCCCTCCCAGATAACTTTTTAAGGGGGGGGGAATCCTCCAAGCAATTAATATAACTACAGTATAATTATTTTTAGCAAATAGTACAGAGTAAGAAGATGAGGCAGCCATTTAACCCTCCAATTTTTATTAGGCCATTTTAGAAGAGTCTAACATTAAATATAATTAAACAATAAATATTCAAAATAATTAAAATTTGCATTCTAGGGTTGATTCATTAATGATCTATGACAAATCTAAATGGAGGAGTCCCTTTATTAGCATTAATACATAGTAAGTGAAACAAATATTTCTAAAGTATTTGTGCTAAAATTATGCATTCTAAATGGTGACAGAACTTTAATAAATTCAGTGTTCTTCCCTTTGAATATTTAGTTTGGTGGAGCAGTCACTTTTAATATTTTTCTTCAGTTTTTCTCAGCAGAACTGATATCTATAAGCAGCTCTGCTTTTCACCTGTTTGAACTGTGAGCCATTGAGACTGCCTGGATTGTCAAGGCTTCTAGTGTATCTGAGAGTATCTTAGCTACAGCCCCTCATTTAATTAAGTCATGCATACTTTACTTTGTTCTGGGCTTTTTTTCTTCAATTTTTATGCGGGGGGGGGGGGGAGGGCAGAGAATTGGTGCACCAGGGCCTCCAACCAGTCTAATCAAACTCCAGCCATGTGTGTCATCTTATGTGTATGTGCGACCTGGTGCACTTGTGTCACCTTATGTGTCTGGCTTAAGTGGGATCTGGAGAGTAGAACATGGGTCCTTGTGTTTTGCAGGCAAGCACCTTAACCACTAAACCATCTCTCCAACCTGTTTTTTCTCTTTCTTTTCTTTGTTTTTATTTATTTGAAAGTGACAGAGAGAGAAAGAGACAGATACACACACACACACACACACACACACACACACACACAGAATGGGAGCGCCATGGCCTCCAGGCACTGCAAACAAACTCCAGATGCGCACCACCTTGTGCATCTGGCTTACATGGATCCTGGGGAATCAAGCCTTGAACTGGGGTTCTTAGGCCTCACAGGCAAGCGCTTAACCACTAAGCCATCTCTCTAGCCCCTGTTTTGTTTTTTGAGACAAGGTCTTGCTAAGTATTCCTGCCTGCCCTGGAGCTCATTATGTAGATCAGACTGGCCTTGAACTTATGGCAATCCTCCTATCTCACCTTCCAGAGAACTGGAATTACAGGCACATAGCTTCAACCTTTCATTTTATGAAGAGGAAAAAGATTCAGGACAGGAGTTCATGAAGGTCATGTAGCTGATAATCTGTGTAATTATTCTAGTTCAAAATATGAGACCCTGAGAACCCTGTGAAGCAAACAGCATAGGAAGCCAGTGTCTCAGCCTAGTAGTCATATGGGACTTAGGATGAACTACATGAAATTGTTGTTTCTATAGCTTTAAACAACTGAATTAATTAATAGAAAATTTGCTTTTGGAAATATACTGAAATCAAAATTTTGCATTTAAAAAATTTATTTATTTGAGAGAGAGAGAGAAAGAGGCAGATAGAAAGAATAGGTGCACCAGGGCTTCTAGCCACTGCAAGTTGAACTCTTGATGCATGTGCCACCTGTGCATCTGGCTTTATGTGGGTACTGGGGACTTGAACCTGGGTCCTTTGGCTTTGCTGCAATTGCCTTAACCGCTAAGCCATCTCTCCAGCCCAAAGTTTTACATTTTAAAATTTAAACATTATGTCCTCTTTTTTGATTGAGCCTAGGTATGTGCATGCTGAGTAAATGCTCTATCACTGAACCTTCACACATAAGCTTTTGTTCTTCCAAATAAATCCTGTACATCTGATTTAGGAACCTACTGAACATGCTGTTAATTTGTAGGGTTGCCATGGTAGAGAACCACAAAATGGTTTCAGCAAAAAGATTTTATGGTTCTAGAGGCTAGAGGTTCAAGATGAAGTTGTCTGTGGGTTGGTTCTTCTGAAGACAGTGAAGTGCCTGCTTTGTACCTGTCCTAGGTACTGGTGGGTTTTGTTTTGTTTTGTTTTTTGGTTTTGTTTGTGTTTTTTTTTTGAGTTAGGGTCTTGCTTCAGCCCATAATGACCTTGAAATTCACTATGTAGTATCAGGGTGGCTTCAACCTCATGGCAATCCTCCTACTTCTGCCTCCCAAGTACTGGGATTAAAGGCGTGCACATGCCACCACCCCTGGCTGGTTCTGGTGTTTTATAGATTATCTTGGGTGTACCTTGACTGGTAGATACATCACCCCAACCTCACTCTTAATGTTCACATAGCATTCTTCCTGTCTTCGTGCCTCAAAATTTCCTCTTTCTGTAAGGGCACTAATCAGTGGAATAGGGGCCTACCCTCCTAAAATATTATCTCTTTTTAACCAATTACATCTGCAATGATCATATCTCCAATTAATGTTACATTCTTATATACTGAAAGTTAGGACTTCAACGTATGGTGGTAGTGGAGATACAATTCAATTCATAACAGATACAATGGAGGTAGCAAAGTCATAATGATACATATGCATATAACCCCTGTCATTGAGAATTTACACAGGTATAAGCATTTATTGACATGTTTAAACCCATAACAGTTTTTTGAGGTCATCACAAGTTTAAGAGACTAGCCCAATAACACAGTGCAAGTGTATTCTAGTCAAGCTAATGGTAATGACAGAATTTTGTTTTCTTTTTTTCTTTATTAGTTAGTTTTGTATTCAGCAAATACAGTCAGTTTGGTACCATTATTAGGCTCATCTGTGACCTACCCCCTCCCTTTGGCCCCTCCTTGTTGAGGTATATGGGTCATGCATTGTGGAGTTAGCCCACAGTTATGGGTAAGATAAATGTCTCTGCATATCCTAAGGAGAGAGCCACCCCATCATACCTCAAAAGGGCCCTGGCTGAAACTAAGAAAAATTGGCGAAACAAGCAAGGGTGCTGTTTTCCTGATGAACCGATACCAGCACAAGGGGGAAGGAGATCAACACAGAGAAAAATCAACTCCTACCAAATCAGAGAGCCAGAGCCTCAGAGGCCCCCAACACCTCATCACTGAAGCAGACCAAAAATGAACCCAACATGGCTCAGGGAAATTTTGCGGAAGAGGGGGTGGAAAGAATGTCAGAGCCACATGTTGGGTCGTGATAATGACGGAATTTTGACAAAGGCCTGTCGCAACTCTAAAGCCTATTGCTCTTACTATTGATTGCATGGCATTGAAAATTGTTCTTTGATAGCTGCTAATTTTTCTTATGTGTGTGTGTGTTGTGCATGCATGCGCAGATGCATATTTATATGCGTGAGGGTGTATATGTGTGTGCATATGAATGTAGAGGACAGAGAACAACCTTGGGTGTGATTCTTAGGTATATCATCCACCTCTTTTTGAGAAAGGGTTTCTCATTTGCCTGAAGCTTGTCAATTAGGCCAGACTGGATGGCCTTCAAAGCCAGAGGTCCACCTCCCCAACACTGGGATTACAGTTGTGTGTCACCATGCTTGGCATTTATATGAATACTAGAGTTTGAACTCAGGTCTTCATATTTACAAAGCAACCACTTTACTGACTGAGTTATCTCCTCAACTGAAAATTTATTTTCCTTGTATGATATATTAATCTGTTTTCTACTGCAATTTTTACAATACTACAGGCAGGGTGAAATTTTAAAGGAGGTTTAGTTTGAACCATGATTATGAAGGTTCAAAGTCCAAAATTAGATGACCCCATTATTTTTACCTTTGATGATAGCCTTCTTGCTGTTGGAGTCTCAAGGTGGCATATAGACTCCACCCCTCTCTTTCTCATAAATCCACCAAAATTCAGTCATGGAAGCACCACCTGCCTATTTTAATCCCAGTCACTTCCCCTAGAACCTACGTCTAAACACTATAGTCAGACTAATTTTATACTCTTTTAATACCTCACTATGGGATTAAATTATAATAATAAACCCTGGAGACACACTCAAACCATGGCATGTAAGATGTATCAAATATATACTATGTGACCCAGAAAGTTTTTGCATTCATAGGATTTATTGTTTGGGAACTAAGATGTATTTACATAAAATGCAGTTTTGTACATGCTATGATCTTATACTATGTGTTCAACATTCTGCTTTATGTCCCGCCTTTGGCCCTCAGAAAGACATTTGTCATCCTTTCAGTTAGGTAGGCCTTCAGGACCAAAGTTGGCCAGTGAAATGTGGGCAGAAAGGAAGCACCACTTCAGGCCTGGCTCCAGGATATCTGGCACATTGTTCCCACTTTTCATTAGTTGGCTGACTGGATGCAGAGGATCCAATGGCAGAGCCTCGGGCCCTGGAAGAAGAATGAAGAGAGACAACACATGGGAAGGTGACCTGAGCAAGAAAAAACCCCTTGTCATGTTGAGCTGCTAATATTCTGGAGATGTTTGTTTCAGCAGTTGGTTTTGCATATCCTGACTCATACACAAATGCATCAAAATATCTTTCTACAAAATTCTCAATGAGGGGCTGGTGAGATGGCTTAACGGTTAAGCGCTTGCCTGTGAAGCCTAAGGACCCCGGTTCGAGGCTCAATTCCCCAGGACCCGTGTTAGCCAGATGCACAAGGGGGCACACGCATCTGGAGTTCGTTTACAGAGGCTGGAAGCTCTGGCGCGCCCATTCTCTCTCTCTCTGCCTCCTTCTCTCTGTTGCTCTCAAATAAATAAACAAAAAAAATTAAAAAAAAATTCTCAATGAGGATTTATGTGACTATCCAGATAGTAAGGAGACTGTGAACTTAGAGCAGAAAAATTAACAGCCAGCATCAGTCTGATGTGGTGCTGTATGCCTGTAATTCCAGTACTTGGAGGCAAAAGTAAGGTGATCTTGAATCCAAGGTCAGCCTGAGCTACATAGCAAGACCTTCTCTCACAAAAAAATTAAAAATAAAAATAAGTCAAGGTTACAGTGAAGAACCATCTAGAGCAGCCCTAACCAATGGGACTTTCCACAATGATGGAAATAATCTATTCAGATCTATTCAATTGAGTAACCACTAGCCACCTATGACTTCTGAACAACTCAAGGTGGCTAACGCAACCGAGGAACTGAAATTTTAATTTAATTGTAAGAATTGGCATTTAAATTTAAATGTAGCCACATGTAGCTAGTAGTTACTGTGTTGGACATGAATTAGAAAAACAAGCATAATAGAGGTAGAGGTAACACAAGTCACCAGGAATTGGAAAGGCTAGAATTACAACGTGAGATGTATCCTTGCGGAGGTATGGTGTCAGGAGGAGAGTCATAATGCTTGTTTTTTTTGTTTTTGTTTGTTTGTTTGTTTGTTTTTACTTTTTTTTTTTTTTTTTTTTTTTTTAGTTTTTCGAGGTAAGGTCTCACTCTAGTCCAGGCTGACCTGGAATTCACTATGTAGTCTCAGGGTGGCCTTGAACTCATGGCGATCCTCTTACCTCTGCCTCCCAGGTGCTGGGATTAAAGGCGTGCGCCACCACGCCCGGCTCTGTTTTTACTTTTTTTGAGGCAAGACTAACAGACTGGCCTTTTTAAAATATTTAATTTAATTTATTTATTTGAGAGAGGGAAGGAGGGAGCAGAGAGAGAGAGAGAGAATGGGCATGCAAGGGCTTCTAGCCACTGCAAACGAATTCCAGATGCATGTGCCACCTTGTGCATCTAGCTTATTTGGGTCCTGGGGAATCAAACTGAGGTCCTTTGGCTGTATAGGCAAGTGCCTTAACTGCTAAGCCATCTCTCCAGCCCAGGCCAGAGAGTGTGAAAGAGAGAGAACTGGTGTGCCATGTGCCAGGGCTACAGCCACTGTAATAGAACTCCAGACATGTGTACCACCTAGTTTGTCTGGCTTACTTAGGACCTAGAGAGTTGAACTTGGGTCCTTAGGCTTTGCAGGCAAGTGCCTTAACTGCTAAGTCATATTTCTAGCCCATAGTGCTTCATTTTATGTGTTACCTTGGTCAGGCCACAGTGCCTAGTCACTTGATCATCACAAGTTTAGATGTTGCTATAAAATGGTTTTCTTGGATATATTTAACATTTAAATCACCAGACTTTGAATAAAGTAGCCAACTCTCTCTTAGTCCATTTTCCATTGCTACCACAAAATTCATGAGGTTGAATAGCTTGTAAATGAAAGAGGTTTGTTATCTGACAGTTTCAGAAGCTGAAGTCCAAGGTCAGATGGTCCCCTGGTTTGGTCTTTGATGAGGACCTAATAGCAGATATCTTCAGGATGGTGAAGCACCTTTGAGAGATCATAAGGTGACATGGGTAGCCAGATAAGAATCAAAGGCCAGGTACTTTTATAACAACACACTCCTATGAGAATTTCTCAGAATCCCATGAGATTTGTTAATCCCTCCTGAGGGGAGCACCCACATTTGCCTCAGTAAAATGCACAAGTCCGGGCTGGGGAGATGGCTTAGTGGTTAAGCGCTTGCCTGTGAAGCCTAAGGACCGCGGTTCGAGGCTCAATTCCCCAGGACCCACGTTAGCCAGATGCACAAGGGGGCGCACGCATCTGGAGTTCATTTACAGAGGCTGGAAGCTCTGGTGCGCCCTCTCTCTCTCTGCCTCCTTCTCTCTGTCTCTCTCAAATAAATAAATAAACCAAAAAAAAAATTAAAAAAATGCACAAGTCCCACACCTTAAAGATTCCATCACTTCAAGACCACACTTAAGACAGAGCTTCCACCACCCTTGGGAGACATACTAAAATCATATGAAAACCTTTATATTGTGGGTGGACCTCATCTATTCAGCTGAAAGACTTAGGAAAAGATTAATGTCCTCCACACTCTCAGGAGCTAGTTCTGAAAGATAGCCACCCCTTCTCAATTTGTGAATTTTCTACTGGATCTGCTTCTCTGGTAAACTGACTAATGCAGGAAGGCATGAGATTGCTAGGAGCATTTGGTTCAAAGATATTGTTATAGCTCATTGTAGACAAGAAGAAGTAGGTATTCCAATAGATATGCTGAAACTCATGCACAAGATTTTGGTTTCAGTCCTTGGCACCAAAAATAAAATAAAAACGGATCTCCTCATTTTGCTTCAAATCAAAGAAACCAACAACTAATAAATGGGCCTTTAAAATGCCTATGTTACTAGAAAGCTAAGTAACAGCCAGAATACTAGATTTGCAGCAGAAAATGGAACAATAGAGGCACCAGTTAAATGAGATGGACCTACTCTGTCTCCCTGCTTTCATATGCCTGAAATTTGCCTGGAAGTCAGTGAATTGGTGCTCCCACGAAGTCTCTAGGATTATGCCTCTATAGATACAGAGAAGCTCTGCAAGGCGACAGACTTTCTGAAACACCAAATGTTTGCTCCCCACAGGACTGGACCATGGCTTGGTGAGCCAGGCAGGGAGGGCTGTACACCCTACAATGCTGGATGTGAGAGTAGCAGGCTGTAGGTGTTGACATCACATGTGAACCATCTTTAAATGCCAAGATTCTCCTCAAAAACCATTTGGTTGATTTCATAATTGTTTGCCACTTGTATGTACTTTTCTCATCAAGGTTCAACAAGTACTCTTGACTATAAGGGTTGGAAACAAAGGGACACTTAGGCCTTCTCTCATGAAGATGCACTCAAAGGCAGGTTAAAACTAAAGAGTTTTAGATAACAAATGCCATTTAATTTGACAGCTAGCAGGTTTATGTTTACAAGATGGCAAGGCACCCAGTGAAGGATGGAGGATGTCTCACTTCTCGTTGTCTACGATTATCCATGGGTCATTGTAGAAATATAGGCATCATTCATTCCTGGGGCACCTTCATAGTGCAGCCACACAGAGCATCCTCCCTATTCCAACAGGCACTTACCTTCATGTCCTTGAAAAGTGGTTGAAGCGGGGTTGAGAATTGTGACATTGGTGCTTCTCATATACTATTGTCTCCACTTACGTGCTGTGTTACGCTGGGCAGATTACTCAATCCTGATGTGTCACAAGTCTGTCACTTATAAAATGGTGACAGTGGGCTGGTGGGATGGCTAAACACTTAAGGCACTTGCTACTAAGCCAAAGGACCCAGGTTCGATTCCCAAGGACCCACGTAAGCCAGATACACAAGGTGGCATTTGGAGCTTGGATGCCCAGCACCCACATAATGCCAGGCACGTAATCTCAATGTGCTACAGCAATAGGAGGCAGAGTCAAGAGAAATCCAAAGCTTGCAGGTCAGATTGTCTGACCTTCTCAACAGCAAAACAAGAAAGACCTTGTCTCAAACAACGTGGAAAGAGAGAACTGACACCCCAAGGTTGTCCTCTGCCTTCCATATGTGCACTCATGCACACACACAGACATAAACATCTACACAAGTAACCACAATAGATGGCTGGAGTGAGAGGGATGTTTTTCACAGGATATCTGTGCCACTGTTCAATTCAACTGAGGACCTCTAAGGGACCATGTAGGATGGAACAGAATCTTCTAGATTGAAGGATGAGAAAGTAGGCTTTTCTTTCTTTGGTGCTGAAGAATAAATCCAGGGTCTTGTGCCTGCTAAGTATGTACTCTCCTACTGAGCTACATGCCTAACTCTGAGAAAGCAGTCTTTTAAATTTATCCAGTTCCATTATTTAATGATTCTGGTTGCTCGTGGGGTGATAACTCCAGCTATGGTCTGATGACTTGTGTCCTTCCAAAGCTCACATGTTGAAATCTTGTCTCCAATATGCTGGGCATGGTGGTATATGCCTATAATCATAGCACTCTGGACCCTGGGGCAGGCGTATTTCTGTGAGTATAAGGCCAGCTTCAATAGTGACTTTACTTCAAGGCCAACCTGGCTGTTCCTTTAACATATAGGATCCCATCAATCATAACTATGGCATCACACATTCTGTCATTTTCTTCTGACACTCAGAGAGTTTATACTCTTGTTCAAGGTGCCATGGAGGACAGAAAAGTAAAAATCAATCCACTGTCATCTACCTTACAAATTTTGTCTTAGAGGCTAATGGGGAACACAAAAAACCAGGCTACTTCGTTCTAGTTTCTTAGACCTAATAAACAAGTTTAGCCTGTTGGTAGGATGAAAAATCAATATGCAAAACAATTGGATTTATATGTAAGAACAACACACAATATTGGGTTAAAAATTTTTAAATCACACTTATGTTAGTCAAACTTTCATCTCTCTTATGTGAAAGGAGGAAAGATTTATTTGACTCATGGGTTTAGAGCAGCTCATCTTATAACTGTCAGGAAGCACAGAAGAATGGCTGTGGTAGGTCCTAAGAGATGGCTCAGGGGCTAAAAAAAAAAGTGCTTCTTGCAAATCAGAACAGCCTGGGTACAATTCCCCAGTACCCACATAAAGCCAGATGCACAAAGTGGTGCATGCATCTGGAGTTTGTTTGTGGTGGCAAGAAGCCCCGGCATGCCCTCTCTCATTCTTTCTCTCTCTGCAAATAAATTTTTTTAAGTTTTTGTTTATTTTTATTTATTTATTTATTTGAGAGCAACAGAGAGAGAGAGAGAGAGAGAGAGAGAGAGAATGGGCGCGCCAGAGCCTCCAGCCACTGCAAACGAACTCCAGACGTGTGCGCCCCTTTGTGCATCTGGCTAATGTGGGTCCTGGGGAACTGAGCCTCGAACGGGGGTCCTTAGGCTTCACAGGCAAGCGCTTAACTGCTAAGCCATCTCTCCAGCCCTGCAAATAAATTTTTTAAAAAATTAAATAATAATGTCTGTGTTACGGGGCTTCTTCCTTCTTCTTCTTTTATTCCATCTTGACCACAAGCTTATTGGGTGGTGTGACCCAAGTTCATGGCCCTTAGTTAGTACTCGTTGGATACACACTCACAGGTATACCCAGAAGTATGCTTTATTCATCTTCCAGGTACTTCTCAATCCAATCAAATTGACTTAATAAAAAATTAAAAACAAGACTGACCATCTATCTCATCACTTACAACACGTTCAGGTTGGAATATTCTCTCCACAATTCGCATTGAAATTTAGTTTCCTAGTGTAGTGGTGTTCAGAGGTTGTGGGACCCTTAGAGATGATCAGGTTATTATGAAGGATTAATACAGGTTCTGGTGGTACCAGATTAGTTACGACAGTGGGTTGTTGTAAAATGAAACAACTCTTCATGTTTTATGTCTTCCCCACATACCTGCTTGCCTCATGCTTTGTCAGCAAGCATCATGAGGCCTTCACCAGATGCAGTCATTGGACCTTCAATTTCCAGCCTCCACAATTATGAACCAAATAAACTTCTTTATAAATTACTCAGTCTCAGATGTTTTGTTATTGCAACAGAAAATAAGGTAAGACATAATGGCATCCAAAAACGGGAAATTTCTTAGGATCTTAATTATTTGTGTGTGTGTGTATGTGTGTGTGTGCACTTGAACGTGCATGTGCCATGATGCGCATGTGGAGGTCAGAGGACAACTTCAAGGTATCTAAGCTCCACCATCTTTGAGATAGGATCTCTTCCTCTGCAAATACATTGCCAGACTGCAAAGCAACATTAGATTGGCTGGTCTGTGAGCTTCACATTCTCCTGGCTCCACTTCCCATTGTCATAGGTATGTTAGGATCACAGATGACTGTCACTTTTCATCCAGCTTTACATAGGTGCTGGGGAATTGAGCCCAGGCTATCAGGCTCTGTAAGCAAAAGCTTTAACCACTGAGTCATCACCCCAGGCCCTTAAAGCAGAATTTTTTTTTTTAATTAGAGAGAGGGAGAGAGAGAGAGAGAAAGACAATTGGCATGCCAGGGCCTCAGCCACTGAAATCGAACTCCAGAAACTTGTGCCACCTAGTTGGCATGTGCAAACTTGAGCTTGCTTCACCTTTGTGCATCTGGTTTACATGGGATCTAGAGAGTCAAACATGGGTCCTTAGGCTTCACAGGCAAGTGCCTTAACCACTAAGCTATCTTTCCAGTCCAGAATTTTCTTTTTTTAAAAGATATTTCATTTTATTTATTTGACAGAGAAGAGGGAGGGAGGGAGGGAGAGAGAGAGAGAGAGAGAGAGAGAGAGTGAGAATGGGCATGCCAGGGACCTCCAGCCACTGCAAACGAACTCCAGACGTGTGCACCCCCTTGTGCATCTGGCTAACGTGGATCCTGGGGAATCAAACCTGGGTCCTTTGGCTTTGCAGGCAAGCACCTTCACCACTAAGCCATCCCTCAGCCCCAGAATTTTCTTTTAGAAATTTATTTATTTATTTATGTTTTGCATCTGAATTTATATGAGTGGTTGAGGAATTGAACCTTGCACCAGAAAGCTTAGCAAGCAGGCACCTTTAACCTCTAAGCTATCTCCCCAGCCTTCTTAGTTCAATCTGGCATAAGATGAGAAAATTCTATACACTGGAAAATGTGAATATTGCTGGGGGAAGTTAAAGAGGATCTAAGTCAAGAAATATATGAGTCAGGATACTTAAACATGTTAGGAAGTCTAATAATTAATCTATAGATTCAATGGAATCTTAATAAAACTCCTGGTGAGTTTTTTCATAGATATTGACAGCTGATACTAAGAGTCATATTGAAATGCAAAGATTTAGAATGGCTGAAAAATGACTAAAAAGGAGGACTGATTTTAAGGCTTACTATGTGGCTTCCATTAATCTACTGCCCTGATCAAAAGGAAACTATTCCAATATGCTCCATGCCCAAGATTTGGGTTGGAAAACTTGGTGGACACACTCAGAAGCTAGACAGTGGCGGGGTGGGGGATGGGCTTTGGACATGAGCAGGAGGTGATATCCTGAGTCTTGGGCCAGCTGCATGCCTTATGACATTACAATATTCCTACCCCTTCTTCCTCAATAGTCCCTGAGCCTTGACAGACTTGTTAGACAGTTCCTTTATTGCTGAGCTCTCTGCATCCTCTGCTTTTCTGCTTTGATGAGTTTTGAGTCTCCTCACTGTCTACTGCCATCTCCCTGGAGGAGGTTGGCAGACTAGCAGTGAGAGCAGAGCCTGTGTTTGGTCTTCCACTTCCTCTGTAATGTCTCCTATGCCCTGGTAGATGTGATAGAGATGACTTGTGCTAATCAACTTTCTTTTCTTGTCATCCTGATGGGTCTTGGGTCTCTTCAGTGTTCACTGCCATCTGTAAAAAGAAGATTCTCCAACAACCTTCCACCAACCAATTTTTAAAAAAATATTTTTATTTTTATTTATTTATTTAACAGAGAAAGAGGGGGAGAGAGACAGAGAATGGGTACAAATGAACTCCAGACACATGCGCCCCCTTATGCATCTGGCTAATGTGAGTCCTGGGGAATCGAACCTGGGTTCTCTGGCTTTCCAGGCAAGCGCCTTAACCACTAAGCCATCTCTCCAGCCCATCCCACCAATTTTTTAAATGTTATAGAGTTACAATTGTATAATATATAGTTAGACCTACAATGATTATTTTTGTTTTGAACATGTACAGACTTTTTTCATTAATCCCTAAACAATACGATGTAATAACTATTTACATACTGTTGACATTGCATTAGGCAATTATAAGTAATCTAGAGATAAAGTATATGGAAGAAGCTGGGCATGGTAGTGCACTTTGGTCATCTCAGTACTGGGAAGGTAGAGACAGTAGAATAACTGCAGGTTCAAGGGCAGCTTGGCCTCATAACAAATTCTAGACTAGTCAGGACTACCTAGTGAGACCCTGTCTCAAAATAAAGGATAAAGGGGCCGGAGAGATGCTCATTGGTTGAGTGCCATTTCTACCCAAGCACGAGGGTCTGAGGTCACCTGAGACCACATAAGTTTGAATTTCCAGATCACACTTAAACAGCTGGGCCTGGCCATGCACACCTGTATCCTCATTCCCTCAAAGAGGAGCAGAGGCCAGAGAATCCCCTGGGCTTACAAAAAGCAGTAAGTTCTAGTATCAGTAAGAAACTCTGGCTAAAATAAGAATGGGCAGAAGAGGGATGGAGAGAAGTCTTAGCAGTTAAGGCACTTGCCTGCAAAACCAAAGGACCCAGGTTTGATTCCCCAGGACCCACGTAAGCCAGATGCACAAGGTGGAGCATGTGTCTGGAGTTTGTTTGCAGTGGCTGGATGCCCTGGTGCACCCATTCTCTCTCTCTCTCTCTCTGCCTCTTTCTCTCAGATAAATAAATAAAATAAAATATGTTTTAAAAAGAATGGCCGAAGAGCAATGGAGGAGGAAACAGAATGTTCTACTCTGACTACCTCAGGTGAGCACCCCTGGAGGACTGCTAGGGCAGTGCACAAGTGTGCACACGTGTGTGTGTGTGTATACACACCACACACACACACACACACCATATATATATACATACATACACAAGCCAAAAACATCTGGACTGGAGAGATGGCTTAGTGGTTAAGGTGCTTGCCTGTGAAGCCTAAGGACCGAGATTTGATTCCCCAGTACCCACATAAGCCAGATGCATAAGGTGGCACATGCATCTGGAGTTTGTTTGCAGAGCCTAGAGGCCCTGGCATGCCATGCCATTCTCTCTCTCTCTCTCTCTACCTATCTATATATATATTCTGCCTCTTTCTCAAAAACAAAACAAAACCAACACCAACCAACCAACAAACAAAAACTAAATTAATTAATTTTTCCAATTTTTGGTCACTCTACTCAATAGAACTTTGTGTGTTAATATTTTTGTTTTATTTATTTGCAAGCAGAGAGATGGAGAGAAGGGTGGGGGGGAGAGAATAGGCACACCAGGGTCTCCAGCCACTGCAAACGAACTCCAGATGCATGTGTCACTTTGTGCATCTGGCTTTATGTGGGTACTGGGGAACCAACTAAACCTGGGTCCTTAGGCTTTGCAGGCAAGTGGGCTTAACTGCTAAGCTATCTCTCCAGCCCTGTTTTTAATATATTTTAAAAATCTTTTTAGACAGTCTGTATCCTTATTCCGCATCTCAGAAGAAGACAAATCCACTAATTTACACTGCTTGGATAACTCAGGTTATACTCAAAGTCTTACAGTCTTCAGATACAGTTGGTTATTATTATTTTTTTATGCAGGTAGTTGTCATTGGCCTCCTTTAACCAGAAAAAGCTTCTGGGATACTAATTGATCTCTTAGCCCACCCCACCCCCGCCCTTCAACAAATGTCTCTGTCACTGCAGAACAGATGCAGGCATGAACCGCCTGGATAAGGATAGTCCATTGGCTTATGAAAAAAAAAAAATCATGACACATTATGTTTTCCCTCCTCTGCACTAGGTTCTGTAGGATTTATGAATTTCACCTGGCGCTCTGTCTCTCTCTCTCTCTCTCTCTCTCTGTGTATGTGTGTGTGTATTGAATTTTGATACCTATCTCTTTGTGTGTTAGTGAACAGGGTAGGAAAATGCAGACAACAGACTAATAAGAGGAAACACTCACAAATAGTCTTGGACACATTTAATATTATGGATGATATTCTGCAAGCAAGCAGAACCACAGGGCCAGAATATATGTATTTATTTGCTTATTCAATTTATCTCACTTTCTGGTCAAAAAATTCAATACAATTTAGCCCCTAAGGATTTTGAACATGGCCCCAATTAATATTTGTTTTTATTTTATATTATTTAAAGGAAAAGAAAATTGGTTGAACCTGAAATTTACTTAGAAAACTTTACTTGACAGCTGAGTAACATTGCAGCCCTTTCCTGAAGAATTGGGCCTTTTGGTATAACAGTCTTGGCTTGCATTAAGGTGAGAAGAGACTGGATGGGAGAGGTACAGCTCTTCCAAATGTTAATTTCAAACTAGTTTTTTTTTTTAATATGTTGGTTGACAGATTCATATCTGGCACCCTTTCCCAAGGTCGAGATGGCCCGCCTGGTGTGTGGTAAGAGAAGGCACCCTTTGAGGAGACTTGCCTTTTTTGATATATGTAACCAAATCATAATAATCTCATGTCGATTCGTTTATTTACTAAAAAGATCTGCTTAATAATAATAAACAGGGAACTAAATCTTGAAAACAAAACAAGCTTATAATGAGATTTTAAAAAACCCAAATTTAGGCATTAAACTGAAAAAAAAAATCTTCATTTTTCTTTCTTCCTATTTATAGTATGAAGAAAAACTAGAGGGCTGTGTTCTAGTTAAGGAAGTTAATCCTTTGAAATGCCTTCATTTCTGTCATCTGTATTTCAAACGCCTTTACCTGTCCATCTGCAGTGGGTCAGGGAGATGCCCAGATGCGTGTCAAATTCATCCTACCGAAAATCTGCAAATACTCAGCTTGCTGTGTTGAGCACCATGATCAAAACCTAAATGTTTTAAGAAAAGGAGCCCTGGGGAGGGATGCGTTTGGGTTCCCCACAAACTCTCAGCCAAACTCTGAAGCCGGACCTGAGCTTTTTCCAAATCTTTTCTCAGACAAGAGGCCCTATCAGTCCACGTGGGGCTCTGGTGTTTCTCAAAAGTGGTGAGAAAACCCCCATCCCCCAAACCCGGAAGCACCCCAAGCCTCAAGAACCATTCCGGGCTGTCAAAATACGAGGCGCTGTGCTCAGTCCCAATAACTCGCGTGGTGATTAATGAGCGGCTTGATCATTTAATATCGCATGTGATTAAATTATAGGGCGGGGGGAGGGGAGCTCCGCTCTCCGTGGCCGCCCGGGCGCAAGCCGACCAGCCACCGGGTCTGGGCTGCACGAGCCGCGCTCTTCCTTCCCGCAGCGCCCAGCGAAGCTGGGCCACCGCCGCTCCGCGCCTTCCCAAGGTCAGTGGTCGGGGGAGGGGAGGGCTGGTGGAGCGAGGTGGGTGGAGGGGGGGGGTCTTGCTGAGGGGAGAAGGAGGTATGGGAACTGGGTAGCTGGGGTCTTTGAGGTCAGCTTTCCCCGCAGCAAAGCACCGGGTGCGAGAGAATGGCCCCGGGCAGGGGCAAGATCTGATCTTAAACCCCTTTCTTTCTGCCACAGTGTTCGAGACAGTTTCTGGGACCCTAATATCCCAGCGAAGAGGAGCTGGGGAGCCCTGACGCGCTGGTTCTCTTTCTGCAGCCCCCCCTTCCCGCCCCAGTGCACCTTGACCTTGACCTAGGTGGTCTGCCTGGAGACAGGGTCAGGTGCCTGTGGAGTCGGGCCACCCGCAGCCCCTTGCACTTCAGCACCGGGACCCGGGCTCTCTTCAGCCCGGGACTCCAGGGGAAGAGGGTGTGTATACCGCACCCCCGAGAGCCCTAAGCTGTCCAGAGGCGTAGGGGCGCGCACAAGGCTACCCGCAGGCTCTGGGCTTCTAGCTTGAGGACCTGGTTGGCTCAGAGGAGCGGGAATCGCGGGCAAACTGGTTGCCGGAGGGACTCCTGGCCTTCGATCTTTGCTCTTTAAGGGGTCTAACTTAGTCGTGTGTGTGTGTGTGTGTGTGTGTGTGTGTGTGTGTGTGTGATCACTGCTGGGCCCGGCCGCTGTCTTTGCTCGGCCCCCAATGCCACCAGCAATTCCGCCCCAAGCCAGGCAGGTCGCTGCTCTCACACCTCTGCCCAGCCCGAGACCTGCCGCGCGACCACAGCCTCAGAGGGGACCCCAGAGGCCCCTGGCGGGACACCTAGGGCGTGGCCTCTCACCTCAAGGCCGATTTTTAGGACTTAACATTTTGCCAAGAGTGGGCAAGCCCCCCCCCCCCCCAGCAGTAGACCGGAGGCCACTACAGGCAGGGGGCTTTCTGAGACTCCGAGCTGGAAGGTGAAAATGAAAGCGCCACACCCAGAGTTCAAGAGGGCCCCTCGTTCTGGTCGTTCCTGGGCGGATTTTCAGCCTGGAACTGGTATCAAAAAAAAAAAAAAAAAAAAAAAAAAAAAAAAAAAAAAGACGCAGTGATTTGAAACCAAAATGCCTGTTTTTTTTTTCTTTAGTCAGTGAGAAGGGAGTGCCTGGAACCCCTCACCCGGTGCTCCGGCTCCACTTGGGTTGGTCACAACCTCTTCGGAGTGGAAATAAAATTTCCTTCTTAGTTGTTCTGAGCTTTTGGGGGAAAAAAGAAAACCCAAGGAAGGGTGAAAATCATGAATAATCTAATCAGCTGTACATAGAAATCACAATATGGTAAAGATGTGCGTATATGTGTCTATATGCATTGTGCATGTAAATGTATATACACACACAAATAGTATGCCCTCAAAATACCCCTCTCTCACACACACAAAATGAAAAGAAACCTGCCTAGCTGGAGCAGAAACAAGTCACACATTTTAGAATCTTGGCTGGAGATACCCGCAAGGAGCAGAAGATGTAGGGTGTAACTACAGTTTCAAGACATAAGACTTCGCTTCGGGGACAAAAAAAAAAAAAAAATTCTGAAAGGGGGCGAGTTGGGGGAAGAGAAGGGAAGGGCATGCTAGCGGCTTTGTGTCCTTGGCCCTGCAGAGCTTAAAACCTGGATGCGCCTTCCTTCCAAGGCCACCACCCCCACTCTCTGCACCGGCGCACAGGTTCTAAAGAGGCCACTCCCCTGGAGGTGCGTGCAGTAATAATTAAGGAGGGTTTATGGGCAAAGCTGTTGCCTGCCGCTGTCTCTCCTGATGGACATAATTTTGAAGAGAAGCAACCCGAGAATATTACCTATGTGTAAACTGGCGCTCCACCCTGGAGGGACTGACAATCCCAAGGCCAACAAGTAGCTCCCAGAGTGCCACTTCTGTCGCTGTGATTAAAGTCATTCCTTCAACCCGCTCCTCATCTGCGCTTTTCTGAGACACAGCTGGCCCTACATCAGGTTCTCCCCTAAACAGTGGCTTGGACCCACGGAGGGTAGTTTCAAAAGTCCAAGGCCAACCTTTATGGCCCAAAGGTGCTAAACACTAGTGTTTGCCTAAACGTGTCTCTGGGGGACCGCAAGGCCATTCCCAGGGATTAATACGGGCACCGGAAACCTGCCAGGGAACGGCCTGCAGCCTAGACCGACGCGTGTCCTTGAAGAGAAGGACTCGCGTTCTCAATATTAACCAGACACCGAGATCTCCAAACTGGGTTTTATTTTTCAGATTATCTGCTGCCCGTCTCTACGATGCCAGAAACTAACGACTTCCAAAGTTGCGAAAAGAGGAAGAAGTAGCTTTATTCTCCTATCCCCAAGATCACTGCAGTCCGATGATGTGGGGCACCTGCAAAGTAACGTCGCCCGATACCGGTGACGCACAGGGCGGTGGCATTCTTCGCTACACGCTCGGGGACGCGATCTGGGGAGCGCGAGTTGGCGTGGTGCATTGATTTCACCCCTCACTCTCCGCCCTGCTGCCGAATACCATTTAGGCCAAGATCGGGTATAATGGGAAACACCATCAGCAGACAATTACCCTTTCAGAGGATTCACTTCTCCTCACAGACACTGTTATTTGAGAAATAGGATCATTTGATTTCATATTGCACTAAATAACACCCAGCCGGTTCAAATTGCAGCTTCTTAAAAACCGCCCATTGGAATAAATTGCAGCGGCTTCTTTTGCTTTTTCAGGGCAATATGATGGGCACCGGACAGAACTTGGAAAAATAAAATACAAAGCCAGCCCCAAGCAGTCGCTATTGGTGGGAACGGCTCTGCCACCCCGCACGCAAAGGCATCCAGCCACTCGATTCCCTGCCACCGCCCCCTCCACCCAGCTTTGATACGGTTCAACCACTTGGCTTTGGAATTAAAATTCACAGTCCCAGCCACCCGGAGGAAGCGCTTCCAGCCGCAAGGCGCGTTAGTGTTCCGACAAGTCTGAGCGGGCTCGGGAGACCTCGGGTTCTGCTGTGTGTCCTGCCATTTCGCCTTGCAGAATTCGTGTGTTTGGGGACTGCCGCTTGGGTTCTACAGCGCAGGTGCGCACCCATCCCTCCCAATTTCGGGGTCTCGAATTCCTAGCGCGGGCAGAGCCGTCATGCCCTCCTGTACTGCCAGCCACAGCACCCTTTTCTACCCTCGCAGCCAGTGCCAAGTGGGGAGCCAGGGCTTGTAGGGTCCGCTTAGAGAGAAGAAGAAAGGAGCTAACTGCATTGTAGTATGGGCGGCGTTGTGGGGGGGGGGGTTGCGGAGCTGGAGTTCGCAGCACCGGCCACCAGAGAAAGAATTAAGCCTTCTGAAGTCGACCGTTTGTTGCGATTTAATTGACACTGTTTCACTGAGTGACAACAGTTCAGCTGATGGAAGCGAATTCCCCCCCCCCCACCACCACCATACACACACCCTGCTTTTTTACAAAATATAAAATAAGATTTGACTCTTTGATTCTTGGTTCCTCTGTGCCAAGGGTCGGGATGTGTTTAACACGGACAAGGCTTTAGTGAATCAGTCTGTTGAAGTCTTTATTGCATTTGTGTTTATGTACTTCAGGAAGGCCATTTAGATCTCCCCTCTCCATGAGACAAATTGAAGCGATCCCAAAGGCCACACTCCTTTCCTTTGCGTGAGCTGGAAGGATCCTTTCACTGGGTCTAGAGACTTGGGGCCAGTTAGACTTGGTCTTTAGGTTCGCGGCGAGAGCTTTCCCCCTTCCTCGCACTGGGAGGAGCCAGGGAGCAGGGAACTGTGGGTTTGTGTCCAAAGGGAAGGTTCCAGGAGCGTTGAGGGGGGAAACCGAGTTCCTCTCTCGTGAGTGGGCACAAACCTTATCTAGGGCACAGTAGATGGGTGCTCAGTAAGACTTTGATTGTCCATCCAAAATGGGGGGCAGGTAGAGAGGGAGCAGGAGCTCCAGTGAGCCCTCGTTCTGCATTTGGCCTTGTCCTGCCCTTAGCTGCGCTGCTCCTTAGCATCCCGTAAACTCGCCTTTAATACAGGACAGTGAAAGTCTATCCAAAATCTGAGCCCTGGGCTTTGGTTGTGGCCCTCCAGGTCTGTGGAGAAGTCCGCAATGCCCAGCTTCCTGTATTTTGTCCTGAAAATCCGGACCCAACCGGCAGGCCTGAAACTGTGCAAGGGAGCCTTGAGAGAATCCTAGTTCCAGGTCCATCCTATCCCTACCTTAAGGCTACAGAGCCCCCCCCCCCTCCCCGGGGGCACCGCACTCCTCCTCCCTTGTCAATCTCCAGACCCACCACCCCGCTTGGAGCGCTCCCTTACAATCCCCCACATCTTCCACGTGCACCGTGCAACCCAGGAACCCTCTCCTGCCAAGTGTTAAAACTAGCAGCTTTTCCACGAGGCAGAAACCCTACGGATAAACTCCGAGGTTTGGGGAAGCCAGTCTTGCTGGGTTCCACAGTTCACAGCAGAGCTGGTGCGGATGGAACAGCGCGGGCCGCGGCGGTGTGGTAACTGGCCGACGCGGGGCTGCTGGACAGCGGCCTGCGTCCTCGAGGGACACCCAGGACAGTCCAGGGAGGGCATGGGAAGGCCCTTCCGTCCTCGCGCGCCTCGGTCACTGTCCTTGGGAGCCAGAGCCGCGTGTTAAACTAAGGTCCACCTGGCACTACAGGTGGGGAGACTTGTGTCCGCCCCGTCCAGGCCTGGGAGCTAGGTGAGGGAGGACAGTGGAACAGCTGTTGCAGCTCCTGTCAGCACCATCCCCCCCAGCCCCCGTCCTCCGGGCTTTGGCGGTGGCTAGCAGGTCAGCCCCTCTGGCCACGATGGTCTCCCCCCACCGCCGCCCTGGCTGGCACCCCGGTCCAGGCCCCCGCGCCACCCTCGCTCGCTCGCTCGCTCGTGGTCCCTCCAGGTCGCCCGCCGCGTTTACCAGCGCGTTTTGTTCCGGTGTCGCATTCCGGGCTGAGGGTCTGTACCGAAGCTCTCCTCCTCCGACCGAGCGACGCTAATCAAGTAATTTCCCCACCCCAGCCCCATCAAATTGCTCTTTAGCTGTTGAACCGCGGAGTTTTGCTCGCCTTTTCACATGCTAATCACGCCCATTCAGCGGCTCTCCGGTGGGGCTGTTTGTCGGGGGGATAAATCTCCTTGTTTGCCCGCTGCATGATTAATTGATATTGTTGTCTGGCTTTTGTGGGCACCTCAAGGAGCTGAAAGGCGACGCGTCGTGGCAGCGCCGGGGGCCGCTGGCGACATCATCGGGCTGCCGAGGTCCCGCCGAGGTCGGGCCGGGGGCTGATGACATTATGCGCCCGATTTGGTTTTCCTTATTAGAAAGATGATGAAAGACTGGGAGACACCTCCCCCGCCCTCCCACCCCCCCCGGCCCCGCAAACATCCAGTCTTGACAGCCCACCACCCGGGCGCAGAAACCGCACCGCGTTTGAGCCACCAGCGCAGACAAAGCCCCGGCATTTGCCCAGTTCAGGGGAACGAGTTGGGTGTCCACGCGGGAAACAATTGCGCTTGTATTTCGGCCCACCCGGGATTGCAGTACAGTGGCACGTTAAGTGTGTGGTGCCGTGGTTTGGGTTTCCAAACAAAGAACAAAAAGACAAAGTGTTACTTTTTCTTTTCTTCTTTCTTTCTGTCTGTCTGTCTGTCTTTTACTTGAGGCTTGCAAAGAGGAAGCCAAAGCTCGGAGGTCCAGCAAAGGCGGAGCGACTTGGGGACTTTAAGCAAGCGGCCTCTCCAGCCACTGTGATGCCGGTGCGGAAGCGACATTTAACCGAGGCTCCGAGCCGGCCAGCAAGCTAACGTGGGACTTCCCAGCCCGGGTCCCTGCTCACAAGCTTTTTCTTGCCGCCCCGCAGGTGTGCAAACCCACAAATTCCTCCGCCCCCCTGAGCCCTGGGCTTTTATCCTCTATGGACATCCCTAAAACTTGGAGATTCAATTAAACAATTCCAGTTACGCAGTGCTCCTACCGCCTGCTTATTGCAAATATTTCCTTTTTCGAGTTCTTAAAAGAAAGAAAAAAAAAAAAAGGCGAAGCAAAGAAAAGAAACTGTCGCCTTCGCTTTCACTGCGTGTGGGGTAATTGATAGGCGCCATCAGAGGTCAGAATTTGCATAAGAATTAAGAGCAGTAAATTAATTTAATATTCCGTGCACATCTCCAATTATTCCTGGAGACCTTTGTCTCCGCGGCTGCCAGAGAGGAGATTCAGCTGCTCTTCAACCAAACAACATCTGTGCGGTTAATAATTTGATAAACAGCTCATACAAATAGTTTCTGAATTATCTGGCAGCCCAATGACTATTCAGTTTGGAAGCCTTTGGCAGGGTCTCCCAGAGTCCTCTGAGGGGCTCAGGAGCCGGCCCTGACAAATGTCTTATCTTTTAAACATCAGCAGACAGACAATGTGTAAAATAAGTCATTATCGTTAAGTAACAACTCTAACCTTTAAAAAAAAAACCGCTTGGGTCTCCAGGGTGAGGACAGGTCATCTACTAGAAACCCCACACAGGCTGAATACACAGGCCGGGAAGGTGGGGCTGAGTGAAGGACACACTGTGGGTATGGAAGACCTGGGTGTTGAGGAGTGACTGGGCAAGTGTGCTAGGCTGTTTTACACTTGAAATTGAATGGCTGGACTTGTACATGGAAAAATCTTCAAGAAGCAGTTTTGGGGGTAGCTTCTGGAAGGAAATCAAGGTATGAGGCAGAGGCCAACTTTCTACTCTATTGCTTCTGGAACCTCTTGCTTTTCTCCCTACATATTCCAAGAATAAAAAATCATAAAAGGCACTGAATGTCCAGAAAGCATGGGTGAATGATTTTGACTGGGGGGGGGGGTGGTCTTTAACTGACATGTCTCAGAGCTTCTCTCTAATAACACTGCCTCTTTTCTATCTTCATTCAGCCATTCACCCCTCAGCATCCTGAAAACAGCTTCCCATAAAGTCCAGTTATGTAGGCAGACAGGTGGAGAGGACCTGAATTCTACCAAGGACATTAACATTGGGCCAAACCATTCATTTGATGACCCTTGTAGGATGAAGCCATTCTGTGTCAAAACAGGCCCAAATTTAACCATGAACCCCTCACTACCTGTGTCTCTAACAGTAAACATGTCATGGCTCTAATTATACTCTTTCATTTTCCTGCCACTGGTTACGAAGTTGGTCCCTGATATAACATAGAGAAAGGAACTGTTTGATCTTGAATGAGACCCAGGTGGTTCTAATTCTTGAAACCTGTGCCTGGCAGCTCTGTTAAGTACGAATCTATGTTTACCCTGGAATTGTTCTGCAGCAATGCCAACATAACAAGATGTTCCACGAGCGTCTTTATCTCTGTCTATACATTTCCACACGTTTGATGTGCACACCTCACATATCAAATATTCTACTTTCTCTTTCCTACACAGCTGTCGATCTAAGCACTTGAAGCTCCTGAACACTACCCAGAAGTTGTGAGTAGTGTCAGGCAGTAATATGATTCAGCTTTGTCCTTCTACTCTAATGAGCTCCTGGTAGCATTGAGCTTTAAAGGCAGGCAAACCCTTCAGGGTATAGGTCTAAATATACAACTTTACAATGAATACAATGCTTGCCTGGGCTCAACTGAGGAATTACTTTTCCAGAAAACAAGTCATTGTGTCACAGGAACACAACAATAGCATTTATACCAGACACATTCATTTCTCTTTTAAACGTTTTCTTCTTGCATTTCATTAGATTTTTCTCATAGAACTATAGACATGGCAGGGCCTTCAGGCCTTTATGTGCATACAAATCATCTCTGTTATTTATGGCTGAGGGGGTCTCTGTCTGTATCCTTTTATTAATTTCTGACTTTGATTCAGATTTCTCTAGTCAGCCAGAGTGACTTGAAAACATTTATTTTCTTAAACAGAACATTATTAATTCTTTTGGGAATCATTATCATTTTCAACACCAACGTATTCCATTTCTTAATCTGCAGCTCTGGCGTTACTCATTTTTATGCACACAACCTACCACTTCGTTTATGCTCCATATTTATTTTTCTCACATTTGCTTGACCATTTTTAAAAGCAGTACATGGGCAGACAGTGGCTATTAAATAAGAAGGCAGAGGACTCTGATTATGTTTTTTTTTTTTTTGCTATTTATGTAAATAAAGATATAAAGCATGAAATTTTTTGAGTTTTTTTTTTCTACTAATAAACCCTCTTTAGAAAAGCCACTTAGGTACCATTAAAGTTGATGAGTTTTAAAGATTTATCCTGATAAAAATCTTGGCTTTTTGATGATTAGACATCTATTTTCAGCGTTGTCTACTAAGTGAGGAGGGAGGTTTGAACATAACCAGGAATTGGTCCAGAGTATGAGAGGCTACAAACTTTTTGTATAAAGTTCAAATTAGAAGCAACAGTTAATCATGTTCACATGCACTTAAAAATGTTGGAGATGTCATAATAGATGGTATGTGGTAACTTGAAGAACATAAACCTTGGTAATATCAAACTGAAAAAATATGTAAAATATATATATCTTGGGGAAAGTTATAGAATGGCTAGTAGGCAAAATAATGATTTAAAGATGGTGCAATTTTTAAAAAATATTTTTACTTATTTATTTTCAATGTGTGTGTGGGAGAGAGAGAGAGAGAGAGAGAGAATGGGTGTGCCCCAGCCTCTTGCCACTGCAAATGAACTCCAGATATATGTATCACTTTGTGCATCTGGCTTTATATGAGTACTGGGAAATCAAGCACAGGTCAATAGGCTTTGCAAGCAAGTACCTTTAACTGCTGAGCTATCTCTCCAGCCCCTCAGTGCAATATTAATTAGGATCCAGAATCTTTTTTGTTTTGTTTTGTTTTTTCTTTTCTGTTCTGGGATTGAACACAGACCCTTTTGAGGATTCTTTACCATGGAACTTTACTTCCTGCCCCAGATATTTCTTTATCTATCTATCTATCTATCTATCTATCTATCCATGTACAGTACAGAGCCATTAAATACTTCTAATTCATTTACTTCTGTTGATCTTGCAATATAATTTCCACATATATGATCATCTAAAACTTAAAATTTATAAAATCTGAATTTGAAAAATGTACACAGGAATAGAAAAGTTATACATAGGCTCCACCTAGATATACTCATTTGTTCTCATTTTCTTCTATTTTTATACTTAGATGAACTATATTTAGTCATATAGCACCTCCATCTATGATACTAGTACCAGAAGAAACAGCTTTGTGGGCTCCTGGAAGCCAAAGAAGCAAGCTCTCCTTCTTCAGAGATCCTCTTTAAATGTGCCTGGTTACTATGGATGTCTACAAGCTCCCTGGTTCTTTGCTTTCCTGACCTGGATGGGATTATCATCAGGCAGGCTGAGCTGCACATCTCTTCAGGGCTAGCCCTTGCATCATAGTGATGATAGCTTTGTAAGTAAGGTCTGTAAGACACCATTCTGCATAAGGCAGTAGAGTTCCTTGGCAAAGAGTGTGCTTTTTAAAAAAATTTTTTTAATTAATTAATTTATTTATTTGAAAGTGACAGACAGAGAGAGAAAGAGGCTGATAGAGAGAGAGAGAGAGAATGGGCGCGCCAGGGCCTCCAGCCACTGAAAACGAACTCCAGATGCATGTGCTCCCTTGTGCCTCTGACTAACGTGGGTCCTGCAGAATCAAGCCTTGAACTGGGGTCCTTAGGCTTCACAGGCAAGCGCTTAACCGCTAAGCCATCTCTCCAGCCCAGAGTGTGTTTTTTTTAATTTTAATTTTAATTTTAATTTATTTATTTGAGAGTGACAGACAGAGAGAAAGAGGCAGATAGAGAGGGAGAGACAATGGGCGTGCCAGGGCCTCCAGCCACTGCAAACAAACTCCAGATGCATGCGCCCCCTTGTGCTCTGGCTAACGTGGGTCCTGGGCAATCGAGCCTTGAACCAGGATCCTTGGGCTTCACAGGCAAGCGCTTAACCACTAAGCCATCTCTCCAGCCCCAGAGTGTGCTGTTTTAAACATCTGTACCAATGGCCAATGTGAGCCAATAATGAGGCTAGCTGGGTTTGTTAAAAAGGAGGAGTCATGGGTAATGAGGGAGAGAGAGAGAGACCCAAACTGAGAAGGAGTTCAGGGACTCATTCCGCTTTGCTTCCTCTGTGATGAGGGGAGATGGACCCTACTGATTATCAGATTCATCAACATGGCATCCGAGTTTTGCTACAGTGTGCTTGGAATTAAAGTGAGAATAACAGGAAAAAAAATTGTTGATAGAAAAGCTTATATCTCTACTGGTCCACTTACTAACTGCAGACACCTGAGTAACAACCTAATTCCTTTGTTCATAGACTCCAGTCCATTACTTATCACCAATTTATTTCCTTCTTATTGAGCACGTGGCTGCCCAGCTAAACTACATTTCCCAGACTCCTTTGTAACTACACAATTGCCCATGTGACTAAGTTCTCACCAATGACACACAAGCAGAAGTAGGGTGTATACTTATCCTCTCACATTTGAACCTGTCTTCCTTCTTGTTGTCTGGGAATGGTGTTAATGGAAGCCATGTACTGGAGATGGCAAAATCTCCCCAGTGTCTTGGGTTCACATAATGACTTCTGGTAGCAAAGTTTGCATTCCTACTCCATGCTGTCATATGGAGAGAAATGCATTTCTATTTCTATTAAAAAGCTGTACAGTTTGCTTTACCTTTTTTTAATGAGAGAGAGAGAGAGAGAGAGAGAGAATTGGTGCACCAGGACCTTAGCTACTGCAATCTAACTCCAGATACTTGCGCCATCTAGTAGGCATGTGTGACCTTGCACTTGCCTCACCTTTGTGCATCTGGCTTACCTGGGATCTGGAGAGTCGAACATGGATTCTTAGGTTTTGCAGGCAACTGCCTTAACTACTAAGCCATCTCTACAGCCCTGCTTTACTTTTTAATAGCATCCAGTCAAAGTAATCTACTTCCTGAATTGTTTCTCTAAATTGTTCAATGAGAGTGTATTAGTTTGGGTTTCTCCAGAAGCAAACAGAATTTTGCAAGGTGATCCCCAGGAAACATCAGTAAGGTTGAGAGACAGAAAGAAAGGTAGCCATCACAGTACATCAGGAAGGCAATCACCACTGCAGACAATTAGCACTGAATTCTGCTGAGGCACTCTGGGAAGTGGTATAGAACACTTCCTGACTATGAGCCCATGTGAACCAGAATATTTATGCACCTAGCATTAGTTCAAGGCTATTCTTTTTGCAAGCATGACTTCCTTAGCCCTTCTGGCCTATTGCATATGCAGTGTAAATCTCAGAGGAAGATAAACAATGGAACACAAGGACTGGTTGCTTGCTGGTCATTGGGCTGGTTCATACAAACTGATGTGTAAGGAGAGGGAGCCATGGAGAGGACACCATTATAGGGTAGCACCTACTGTAGAGGACTTTGGAGGGATAGGCTTGACTATTTCCTTCCTACATTAAAGTTATTTGGGCCCAACATCAATCTGTATCCTTCTAGCTGCTAATCTAAAATAAATTCTCTAGCTGGACTGGTTTACTCATTCATTCTGCTTTTGCTTCTACCATCTTTTCATGTGGAAATCAGCTTGTTACTTTTGCATTTCCTATCCTTGCTGAATTATTTATCAATTTCTTCATAGCCAACCACTTCATAACTTAGTATTCTAAAACAACAAATATCTGCTTTTTCCATAATTCTGTTGGTCAGAAAATTCCAGCCGGACTTGATGGACATTTCTCCATGGAGGGTCAGTTGGGCCTATTCATGTGGAATTTTCAAGATGGTCTCTCTTCTCTCACACCCTGCATGTGCATGGCCTTTCATTGTTCTACAGCCTAATGTAGATTTCTTAACTGTATGACAAATGTGGTCTAAGAAGGAGGCAGTGGAAAACATGAGTCCTTACAAGGCCTATGTAGCCAAAAGTCCCAGAATGTTACTTAAGTCTCATTCTATTGGTCAAAAAAAAGTCACATGCTTGGGCTAGATTCAAGGGGTAGGGGAAGTAGGGTATAGGGGTACTTAGATACTATCTACTATGGCTATTCCCTCTTTCTACTTATTGCAAAACCAGGACACATTTCTTATCCTACTTTATATAAAAAGCCATTTGCATCATGCCAGTCCAAAGGGGTTAGCTATTCCATACCCTCACCTAAACTAATAGGGCATCTATTATTAGCCACACTTGTTATTGTGCCTTAAATCATTTACTGTCTTGTGACTCCTTTCTTGATACTTATTGCTGGCTCTTCCAGGACAGAAAATGCAGGGTAGAGTTCCAAGAGCACATTGGACAGTTTGGAGCATGTGATATAGTCCCCATGCAAGTTTGTACACAAAGGACAGCGCAGTAAGGGTTGGGTAGGGAGAGTGACCAGAATATATATGCCCTTGTGTTAAGATGTAAAGTAGTAAAATCCATTTCAAGCTTATTCTTATAGAGTTTTCTCACCTAGAGCCTTCAACTACACATTCTAAAGAACAAGTGTTTCTAAAATCCTTTCAGCATGAGAGAGATTTAGATGACATGCACATATACATGCAGGAATGTTCCCATTTGTGAATGGAATTGGTGATTAATCAAGCAAAGTTTCTCTTTCCCTAACACCACTAGCCCCACCATGATGTGTCAAGCATTGGCCTTTTAGCTTTTATTTTGTTTTATTTATTTTTAAGTATTTTTATTTTTATTTATTTATGAGAGAGAGAGAAAGGTAGAAAGAAAGAAAAGAAAGAAAAGAAAAGAAAAGAAAGAAAGAAAGAAAGAAAGAAAGAAAGAAAGAAAGAAAGAAAAATGGGTGCCAGGTCCTCTAGCTACTGCAGACGAGCTCCAGATGCATGTACCACCTTGTGCATCTTGGCTTATGTGAGTAGTGGGGAATCAAACCTGGGTCCTTAGGCTTTGCAGGCAAGTGCCTTAACTGCTAACCCATCTCTCTAGCCCTTTATTTTTAGTTTTTACTCTATTATTTGAGAGAAAGAGGCAGATAGATAGAGAGAGAGAGAGAGAGAGAGAAGGAGAGAAAATAGGCACATAAGGGCCTCTAGCCACTGCACAATGACTTTAGGTGCATATGCCACCTTGGGCATCTGGTTTTATGTGCATACTAGGTAATAAAACCTGTGTCCTTTGGCAGGCAAGTACCTTAATTCAGCCTTATTTTTTTTATTTTTTTTAAATGAATGAATGTATGTGTGTGTACACAGGTATATGACTATGCAGGTGGAGGACAGAAGACAACCTTGGGTATCATCTTCAAGAATGCTGTCTATGTTTTATTTTTATTTTTATTAATTTATTGGAGAGAGAGATAAAAAGACAGAGGGAAAGGGAGGGAGACAGAGAGAAAGAAAGAGAGAGAATGGGTGTACCAGGGCCTCCAGCCACTGCAAACAAACTCCAGATGCATGCGCCACCTTGCGCATCTGGCTTATGTGGGTCCTAGGGAATCGACCCTGGATCCTTTGGCTTTACATGCAAGCACCTTGACCACTAAGCCATCTCTCCAGCCCTGTCTACCATTTTTTTTAAAAAAGTTTATTTATTTAGTATGAGAGAGAGAGAGAGAGAAAGAATGAGCAACACCAGGGCCTCCAGCCACTGCAAACAAACTCCAGACATATGCACAACCTTGTGCATATAGCTTATGTGGGTCCTAGGGAATTGAGCTTGGGTCCTTTGACTTTGCAGGCAAGCACCTTAACTGCTAAGCCATCATGCCAGCCCTGTCTACCTTTTCTTTAAAAAAATTTATTCATTTATTTATTTCAGAGAGGTAAAGAGTGAGGGAAGAAGGGAGAGAGAGAGAAAAAAAATGTGTGTGCCAGGGCCTTTGGCCACTGAAACAAACTCCAGATGCATTCACTACTTTATGCATCTGACTTATGTAGGTACTGGGGAATTGAACTGGGTCCTTAGGCTTCACAGGCAAGTGCCTTAACCACTAAGCCATCTCTCCAGCCCCTGTCAGCCCTTTTTTGAGATAGGGTCTCTCATTGGCCTGGAGCTCAATTAGGCTGGACTGGCTGTCCAATGGGCCCCAGGGATCCTTCTATCTCTGCCTCCACACCACTGGAATTACAAACACTCACCTCCCTGCCAGAGCCTCTTTTTTTTTAATTGAAACATTTATTATATGAATGCATTACAAGTTGGTCATATTTCCATTAGGTTATATTCTTAATCTCCCTCTCGCCCACTCCTATTCTACTAAAGACTCTCCTCAGTGGGATTATCAGTGATCATGGTGGGGTCATGAATGTACCAGCCAGTCTCTGTGTTGGAGAGCATGCTATGTCTCCTTTAGTGTTGAGCTCTTAGCAACCTCTGCTTTTTCTGCACAGCCTCTTTTTTTGTATGATTTATTTGGGAGAGAGAGAGAAAGAGGTGGGTGGGGAAACAGGCACACCAGGGCCATTAGCCCCTGCAGAAGAACTCCAGACACATGTACCACCTTGTGCATCTGGCTTACGTAGGTCCTGGGGAATTGAACCTGAGTCCTTAGGCTTCGTAGGCAAACATCTTAACCATTAAGTCATCTCTCCATCCCTTGCATAGCCTCTTTAACATGCAAGTGGGAGACGAAGTTGGGAAGGAAAGGGTGTAATTTAAATTTCACATCTTAGTGGAAATCAACTGATGAAAACACTGTTTCTCTTTCTCTCATAGAAGAAATAGACAACATGAATGTGCTGAGAGACCAGTGGTCACTAGTGTTGAAGAAAGAACTGAGAAGGAGGGATCCCTTATGGATGAGTCAACCCCTTTCACTTCAGACAGGCAGTGGTCCAGGAGACATACCAAATGGTGCTGTAACCTGGACATTTGCTCATGGACAGCAGAGAAAAATGGAAACATGAGCCAAGGGAAGATTCCAGAATGCACGACCATGCTTGTGTGTGGATTGGAAGTTAGCGGATGGATATCCCTTCAAGTCTCTGGGGTCTAGTCTCCTATGTTGTAACTGAACTCTTATTAGGTTTCCAAAAGCAAAGTAAGCATGTGGGAAAATGGATCACCATACCCCTAGGATGTATGTTAGTTTTTTTTTTTTTCTACAAACACTGAAGTGAAATCTGTAGACAACTTGGATAAGTTGAAGAGCCAAAGATTGACAAGACTTCTCATTGTTTCTACTGATTGGCCGGGGTATTTCTATAGCTCCTGGAACATGATCTTCCTACAGATCCATCCTACTTTTCAACTAAACATCATGAGTAGTTCCTCTGGATCAAAACATTTTTGTATTACCTGTGTCAAAGATGATGGTTTGAGCATATTCATGGTGATAACTAGCAACATTTTTTTTTTTTTTTGCATTGATGGCTGGCACTTGGTTCTTAGAGATTTGTAATGGTTGTTCTCTGCAGTAAGAAGGCAGAAGAGAGCATAGAGTCTTCTATGGTTTATGTCTAGGCTTAAAATTTTCCTCTGTCACAAGCTGTGTGACCTTGAACACATTTAAAACCTTTACTAAGATGTGTGAAAACATTTCCTTGTCTGCCAAATGACAGTAGCAGCTTTCAAGCCCCAGGATTTTTGTAATAGAGAAGTAAATATATGCCAATTTTCTAGAACATTTCCTGACACAAAGTTGTCTTTAATAAATGAATTTAAAACAAGGGTGTTTCTTGTTGTCAGCTGACCATTTCATCATACCACTGTGTCTGTAACTGTGTGCATGTGTGTTCCACTAGGCATCTGAAAACATGAATAGGCACCTGAGACTCCTAAAGACAGAGAAGAAATCTAGAGTATGTAGTATTACTGGCCATCCTGTTAATTGAGGAGGATCTTTTGGTGGCACTTTAGGGGATTCATAAAGAAGATGAGACATTAAAGCTGTAACTGAGAGGAATCTTGTTTTATAGTTGAAATAACAGGTGAGCGGGTTGTGAAACATGGCTTGTTTCTGGATGGAACTGTGTCTTCTTCTTAGAAAGTCCAATCCCAACTTATAGACCTGGAATTCCTCACGCTACATCATTGCATGCTAAGCTTATAAAGAAACCTCTTTTCTTTTGGACAGTCCTTATCTATTGAGTTGTCCTTTTTGTCATTCCCCTCAGTCCCAACCACACAGAGACTCGATCCCCAGATGGGAGCCTCTGTAAACAGTCTCTCTTGTTCCATCTTTATCCCTTGACCAAACTTCTTGTACAATCAATCATGCCTCCAAAAATAAATCGAGAGTAATTGTTCCAATCACCTTCCTCTCCTCAAAGACTACTTGTTGGTTGATGACACTACAGAATTTGCAGTGTCCTTCAACACTGGTGGAGCAAACATCTCTTCATTGACTCCAATTTACCTGAAGCACCCCGATGAGGGCATCTTTATTTGTCCTTTTCAGTTAGTCGTTTGTCAGAAAGCCAGGATCGAGGGATTTCAGAAAGAACAAAAAGAACTTATTTGTCTTTTCAAAAGTCCTCTCCAAAAACTGAAGAGGGAAAAAAAGTGCTTGGATAAAATCAACTTAAAGAAAGATGAATATCACACTAACCTGGGAATTTACTGGAAATGAACACCCCTTTTCTGAAAGTAGGTATATTCTCGAGTTTCATTTTACTAATTATGGTATGTCCCCACTGCCAAGGGTGGATGCTTCCAAGGAAAGGAGAGGCAAATGTCTTAGCATTTTCTTTGTTTTACGTTGCTCTGGAAAATTCAACAAAAGGCCATTCTTGATGATAATCAGAAATGTTTTTGAAAAATGGCCCCTTTTACTATTTGGTTGTGGTAACACAAATGTTTGGTAGTCATTAAATCTTGTCCAAGCAGCATTCATAAAAATGAATAAATGTTGTTATTTCTCAACATGGTTAAAGTTATGTGGGAAGTCACCAGTGGAGAAATGGAAGTTAAGTTTGCTTTCTGAATGCAGCCAGTAACAAGCTGTGGCTTTATCTCTACTTTTTGGGGGGTGAAGGGTTTGCACAATCCTTTTACTGAGTTTTTAATCGAGTTGCTATTCCACTCTTCCTTTTATGGAGCCATAGAAGTGTCTGTAATGAAAGATTAAAATGGTCCTGTGCAGTGGCTCTGCCCAAATAAAATATGACAGGTCTCTCATAGGGCCTATATGTAAGCAGAGGCAGCTTGGGAACAAGTGATGTTAAGCTCTCTGCCATGCATACTGATGACAGATTGTATGGGTTATCTTGGATGCTATAAAAAAAAAAAAAGATAGGGGTTTGTGTGTGTGTGTGTGCAAGAGAGAGAGAGAGATTTCTTTCTCCTAAATGATTATGAACCTCACACATGGCAAGTAATGAAACAAACAGGCTCAGATTTCCCATAGCAGAGGTAACACACACACACACACACACACACACACACACACATTTACACACTGACAGGCTAATGGCTACTTTCCCAAAGAGTGGTTAGAAAGAAGTAGTAAATGGGACTGTGTTGATGCCAGGAGAAGACCCTGGGCAAAGATCAAGATACCCAGCAACATATCGGATAACACATAATTGGCGGGTCACAGCCAAATGAGTGTAGTCACGCATCTCTGGGCAGGCCTTTGCTGGCGATAAAGACACTTGTAAACAATTCAGTCCCAGAGCATGGCAATAATATGTTGATCCGGCGTGTAATGAGGTGTTCCTGGAATCAATAAGCAGTCATAGAGAGCAGGGAGCAAGGGCAGCGGCTGGCTTTTTGATGACCTTTTCTCACCACCGAGGACCCTATCTCCCCTGAAGAGGACTTTTCTCATTTTGCAGCAAGCTCAGAGTGTCAGAACTTCCATTCGCAGCCAGCAAATGAACAGCCAGGCCCTGCATGCTAATGAAGTCCAGGCTATTTTGCACCTTTTCATCCGCACATTATGCTCTTGACTCTGGAGAAGGTGGGAATTAGGCCGGACCCCGGTGTCAGACTGCCTGATGGCTCGGCTCCGGAAAACTGGTAATTGAAGCTGATGACTGATGCGAGGGAGGCCTGAATTTGGAAATAAACAGTTTCAAGCACTGCATGTCATTTCTAGAGAGACTGCTGAGAGAATGGAAATGAGCTCCGTTTCTTGAATCTAATGCAGTTTCTCAGCAGGAAAAACACCGTCTTTTAGACAACAATGCCAGTCATTAAGATTTAAATGTTCTGGCGATAATAGACGTACTGGCCTTGGTGTTCACAAACTGCACTTATGTAAATGTCTTTCAACACCCAGATCTACATTTAATCCACGCCCAAGAAGATAACTGTGTGGGAAAGCAGAACCAAATGCTACTCAGAGCCTATAAATATCATTCAGAAGAAAGAGAGAGAGGGAAACACTAAGTGTTCTCTAACATGTCACATCGCATTGCCTGTCAGCAACAGGGAAAGCAGCAACTTCCTGTTGAAACAATGGAAGGACAGGAAAACACCCAGAAGACATTCTTTGGCTAATTAATTTTGCACCACTGTGTTTCATTCCAAAGGACATCATACCTTTGCATGGGGGAAAGGTAAGGGTGTGGAAAGGCAACAATATCCCCTACTTATCTGTAGGGCCAATGTTTGGACAGTGAATCTCCATGTTTCATGTAATCGAAACTCAAATCTAGGCCCTCTCACTTGTAATTTTTAGAAAGAAGTTCGCTTGTCTATAAGTTTTGTCTGTAAGTTTCTTCATATTGCTATAATGCCATAGAACCCTAGTGAAGCAATGTGCTTCTCATGTGGCTGGCCCTGCTGCTGAGATTAATTGCACATTGTTTGCTATATGCAAAAAGAAGGGTTTGAAGCCCAAACACAGGCTTGTGCATTTTAAGAGGTCTTAAAAATCATTTTTACTAGACATGCCTCCAGCCTGGTTCTTTCTGTGCAGGTAAACACCTTCAGGGAGAAAATTATGAGTCTTGCAAAGAGGAGAATGAGGCCACTGTTATTTATCATGGGGGGCTGCCAGTGACTCATGCATCACCATTCCTTTCTCTTGTTTCACTTTCCTTCCCCACCAGAAGTGAGGTTTTGATATTTCAGGCCTCTATCAATTTAATAGTGACATACAAGATTCTCACAGGCACTCTCTGGTTTGTTAGCAAGATCAAGGATATGAGCACAACTTGAGATGCCTTGGGTGTTATTGTCACTTTGGTTTAAAGGTAGCAAACCTATCTCGCAAAGGATCAACACTGAATTATTTCAACATTTCAAAAATATAGATAAGTAATGCATTTCTAATAGCGTACTTGTGGGTACCAGATAGATCAATGAATATTCAGCAATTCCTTGCATGAAATATGTGAAACTCAACAAGAAATAGATTAAGTTTTAAACACGTGTGCTCTTGTGTTCTTTCCCTTCCTCCTTCCCCCTCCCTCCCCTCTCTCTTTCTCTCTGCAGGCGTGCAGGCTCACCTACCCTTCATTGTGACTCTATTGCTCCATTCTGACTTTATTCCTGTGTCTCAGCAGATTTTCCAAGTCATAATGATGGAAAAGAGAGAGAAAATTGAAGTCACTAGTATCTGATAATGATAACTACAGGGTTTCCATGCATGGCAACACATATACTAGGAATTCAATAGTCATATAATGATTCTTTCCTTGTTCAGAATAGCATTAATATTTTTTAATTTATTATTTCTTTTGCAAGCAGAGGGAAGGAGAGAGTCAGAGAAAGAGAGAGATACCAGGGCCTCTTTGCCGCTGCATATGAACTCTAGATGCATGCACTACTTTGTGCATCTGGCTTTATGTGGGTACTAGAGAATCAAACTGTGAACCATCAGGCTTCTCAAGCAAGCACCTTTAATCACTGGGCAATCTCTCCAGCCCAGCATTTATATTTTTTGAGAATCTTTTGTATGTATTTCATCATTAGACTGTCATCATAAGTCTAACAAAGATCCATTTTATTAACATAGAAGAAAAGAAAGACAGAAATCATGTGATTTTTTTAAAAATAAGAGTAACAGCAAATACAATGGCGAAGTCAGGATCAGAACTTTCTGTTTTTAAGCATTTGTCATTGTTCTTTTCTATAAATTCACACTCCTTTGTGTAGCTAAATGTTAGTAAAGAATGCTGTGCAATGTTAGGTTATTTCTGCTTTCAACATTCACAAATGTTACCTCTTCTGTTGCTGTTAGGAGGTTGAAATTATTCTTACTTGGAATCAAAGTTTGTAGCTCCTATTGTCCTGAAAAGACTAGCCAGAGCAAGAGTTTTTCAGTCTTTGTTGGGCACTGATGAGAATGTCTACAGTCTACCATTCCTTTCTTTTTTCTTTTTTTTTAAATTTATTTATTTATTTTTACAGTTAGTTTGGTACCATTATTAGGCTCATCCGTGACCTACCCCCTCCCCTTGGCCCCTCCTTGTTGAGGTATACGGGTCATGCAATGTGGAGTTAGCCCACAGTTATGGGTAAGCTAAATGTCTCTGCATATCATGACCCAACATGTGGCTCTGACATTCTTTCCACCCCCTCTTCCGCAAAATTTCCCTGAGCCATGTTGGATTCATTTTTGGTCTGCTTCAGTGATGAGGTGTTGGGGGCCTCTGAGGCTCTGGCTCTCTGATTTGAGTTGATTTTTCTCTGTGCTGATCTCCTTCCCCCTTGTGCCATCCCTTTTGTGTGGAGACTTGTATGACTTTTCCTGGGGGGTCTATGCCTATTCACACCAAATAGAGAAGGAAATAACAGACCAAAGAAAAAATTCCACCCAAGTTCAGCTTGATGAACCAGTGAGTTTATTTTGGGCTACTTATTGGAGAATGGGTGACTGAGGCAGCTCTATCACCAAAGAGCCTCACACCAGTAGGGGTGATGGCTCATTAAAACTTCATCCCTGGGACACCCATTCCCAGTCAACATTCCACCTCTTTCCCACCTCTAGCACCAGGTACCACCCGGGCATGATTGTATGCAGTTGGGAATAGGCAGGAGAGAGTGATCAGAGTTTTCACAAGTGTTTGGCAGCCCCAACCCCTTTTAGGAAGGAATGTTAATTGTCCCAATGTTGTGAGGGTCTCCTGAGAAAATCACAGCTGCTGTGATTTTTACAGAGCAATGGTCAGGTCACAACTGGAAGACAGAGTTCCACATCAACACTAATTTCCAAATAAAAAGAAGTTCCTCTGCATGGTTTAAGGGTCAAGGACAAGAGTAGGGTGGCTCTGGTTCAAAAATTCTGGCTCCATCATTGTTTTACTCAACAGAGAAGCAGACTGGAAGAAGGAAGAGGCTCTGACATGCAGTGACAAGGAAGGGAAGAAATACCAAGACTATTCAGTGAAAACAAGTTGCAGAGGGATACATAGGATATTATGTTACCTTTGTGTGTTTCTTTTTACTGCATGTGTAGGTATACACATACAATGTTTATGCACACCGTGAATATAGTACAGGTATGGGTGTGTTTAGGTAGAAAGATTTATACTTGTCTAGAAAGGCATGTATCACACAAATTATCATTACTTTTGGGACTTGAAGAAGACTACCAAAGGCTTTTATCTTTGGGCTTGTCTGTAACAATTTACTTAAATGTATACTTTTATTTCAGTATTGTTGAACAACAATGCTCAATAAGTCTCATATTTCTGCATGCCTTGTGAGCACAGGTACTGACAATATTTGTTACTATCTTTTAAAAGTTTAAAAAATATTTTCTTGGCAATTTAATTTTTTTAATTTTATTTTTATTAATTTATTAGAGAGAGAGAGAGAGAGAGAGAGAGAGAGAGAGAGAGAAAGAGAGAGAATGGGCGGGCCAGGGCCTCCAGCCACTGCAAATGAACTCCAGATGCATGCACCCCCCTTGTGCATCTGGCTTATGTGGGTCCTGGGGAATCGAACCGAGGTCCTTTGGCTTTGCAGGCAAATGCCTTAAGCACTAAGCAATATCTCCAGCCCTCTTGGCAATTTAAATGCAAGTGCTGCTCTCACTGCTAGCCTGAGAACCTCCTCCAGGGAGATGGTGGTAACACTAAGGAAACTCAAAATTCATCAAAGCAGAAATTCAGAGGATGCAGATAATTTAACACAAAAGGAGACTTATAAGACTCAGGGAACAGCACAGAAGAGGGGACAGAAAGATTGTAAGATCCACAGAGTGGGAAGGAATACTATGAGGCACTATTCACCCCCAGTCCCCCCCCCCACCCACAGAGACTGACTGGTGCATTCATAACCACACAATGAATACCAACAACCTCACTGAGGAAGGCCTTCAGTGGAATAGGGTTGGGGGAGAGGGAATTTAAGAGTATAACCTGACAGGAAAATGACTAACATATAATATATTCTTATAATAAAGTTTATAATTAATAAAAATGCATTAAAATATCTTTCAAATTTTATTCTTAAAAATATTTTAAATGAAAGCTGGGTGTGGTGGCACATGCCTTTAATCCCAATACTCAGGAGACAGAGGTAGGAGGATCACTGTGAGTTTGAGGCCACCCTGAGAATACAGAGTGAATTCCAGGTCAACCTGGCCTAGAGTGAGACCCTACCTTGAAAAACCCATTAAAAAATATTTTAAATGGGGGCTGGAGAGAGGGCTTAGTGACTAAGACACTTGCCTGCAAAGCAAGATGCACAAGGTAGTGCATGCATCTGGAGTTCATTTGCAGGGGCTGAGGGCCCTGGAGTACTCATTATCTCTTTCATTATCTGCCTCTTTCTCTCTCCCAAATAAACAAATAAAAATAAAATATTAAGGGGCTGGAGAGATGGCTTAGCAGTTAAGGTGCAGGCCTGTGAAGCTTAAGGACCCAGGTTTGATTCTCCAGGTCCCACATAAGCCAGATGCACATGGTGACACATGCATCTGGAATTCGTTTGCAGTGGCTAGAGGTCCTGGCATGCCCATTCTCACTCTCTTCCTCTCTCCCTCTCTCTGTCTCAAATAAATAAATAAAATTTTAAAAAAGAAAATATTTAAAACTGGAAATCATAAATCTTAGATGTATTAATGAGGTACCATGTGATAGTTTGATACATGTATATATTGTGGAATGTTTAACTTAGGTTAAACATATCTATCTCTTCCAACATTTATCACTTGTTTATGGTGAAAACATTCCAAGTCACTTCTTCTAGCTTTTTGAAATATATAGTATATTATTATGCTACAGTTAGTCTATTGTACAATTGCACACCAGAACTTACTCCTGTCTCCCTGGAACTTCCCCTCATTGGTTAACATCTCATTCCTCCCTCTTCTCTATTCTTCCCAGCCTCTGGAAATCACTCCTCTACTCTCAACTTCCATGAGATCAACTATTTCTTCTAGGATGTTGGTATAGTATTCAATCTTGGGAGATGGAGAGGTTGCCCCTCTGAAGAGGGAAGATTTGTTTCCTGTCCAATAAAATAGAGGCAATGTGTTCTTCCAGGGCAAAGCTTGAGCAGGGTTTGCTTATGGTCACTTAAAAGTTGGAGGCTTCAGAGTGGAGAGATTACTCAGTGGTTAAGGCACTTGCCTGCAACGTTTAACAACCTGGGTAAGATTCCCCAATACCCATGTAAAGCTAGATGCACAAAGTGGTGCATGCATCTGAAGGGTCCCTGGTGCCCATTCTCTCTCTCTGCTTCTGTCACTGGTTATAAATAAATATATATATGTATTTTTTAAAACTTGGGTGTTTCTTAAGCTAGAATTTCTCAGGTCTGTTGCAAAACCCATGGGCATTAACCTCCATGTCACCCAGTGGTACTTCAGTGTCAGTGGGATCTGATGGACCTTTTTAAACATGCAAACTTATGGTTCCTGGGAGTCATAAAAGTCCTTACCTAACAGAAGTTTTGTGTTTTCTACCAGAAACTATGAAATCGTGGCAGGGCAAACTCTCAGGCTCTTGACAGTTCACCTTATGAGAGCCAGTTATATAAATACTGGAAAGCATGCAAGTAATAACAGTACCATTGCATCTTCACAAAATTGACCCACTCATGTCACCAACACAAGATAAAGGAAAACAACTGTGGTGGATTGAATAGATGGCCCCCAATATATTCAGATTTTTGTTTGTAGTCTGCATCTGCAGCCACCTGGCTGGAGGCAGTGTCACTGGGTGGATCTTAAGGTGTGGTGGTGGGTTTCAGATTTCAATCTAAAGATATGCAAAGTGTGCCTAGCTGGAGTTCCTGAAGTGTGCTGTGGCTTTTGGCTTTAGGCTTGTGCTTCTCTCTCTCTCTGCTTGGACCTGTGAAGGCAGGCCAGCTTCTTCTGCCATTTATGGAACTTCCCCTGGATCTATAAGCTTCAATAAATATCCCTTCCTCCATAACTGTGCCTGGTCTGGAAGTTTACCCATTGCATCTAAATCACCTAATGCAGCAACTGCAGCTCCCACTGTGAGGTCTTCTTTACATAAAAGACCAATGACAGGGGACTTTAAGTATGCCAGTGCTCCCCTCACAAATCTGTTTCTTATAGTCTTAGTGAAGGGCACATCTTCTGGACGCTCCTATTGGCAAATCCACCCCAGCATTCCAAGTTCTCTGAGCTTTTTAATCCCTTCATTGACATTAAGCCAAGGGATATCAGGCAGCTCGAGCTCACTCACAGTAGACCATCTTTGGATCCATACTTCAGCCAACCAATCAAATAATCTCTTTGCACCCCTTCCAACTGCATGCGCTGCATTGTTAAATCTAAAATCTCTGCTCAATGGGCCTATTCTATTTCTATTTCTTATGTTCCTTCCTCCATCATCCCACACCCTTAAAATCCATTCCCACACATATTCCCCATGCTTCTGCCTGTACAAGTTAGAAAATTCCTGAAGTTCTTTAGGGGTATACCTCACCTCCTCCTGTGTCACACTTTCTATCTCACCTTTAGGGGCTGCCTAGCCTTCCAGCTGGTTATAGGCCTAGAGGCAAAGATGGGTGGGAACTGAGAAGCACCAGCACTTCCTGTTGATTCCTCAGACAAAGAGGGATGAATTCCTTCAGGCAAGGGTGGGGAGGGTAATACTTCAGGATGTGGGGGTGGGGATACAACTGCTGCTAAGGGAGGGTAGGTCATATTTTCATCCAAAACATCTTCTTCAGAATCTAACACTTCAATGTCCCCAGGTTCTTCAGGGTCTTCCCATACATCACCATCCCAAGTCACAGGATCCCACTTTTTTCAAATCAGTGCCTTCACTTTAATTTCTGATAGTTGGTGAGGCTGGGATTTGAGTTTACATTGCAAGTTAGCCAATCTCACAATGAGATCTTGGGTTTGGTTTTCTGCAATCTGAGCCCTGTTCTGGCTAGAGAGGAGACTCTCCTCCAGGGCACCTTTAGAAACCTTGAGATCATGTATGTGGGACTTAAGCTTGGAATTTTCCTTTTTGAGCTTCTGCTGTTCCCTCACTAGTTTATCCAGAGATGCTAAAAGCAACCAACCAGCCTCATCATTGGTCTTCCTTTTCCACAAATATTCAAATGTTTTAAATACAGAGTCACTAAATTCCTTGCTCTTCACGAGACATGACTCAGGGTCACCAAATACATCTATCTCACGGAGTTCTTTAAATAGTGCACACCATGGTTTATTAGTACCCCCCTTATTTCCAGTAAAAGTGCTCTCCTTATCACCAGTAGGGCCTTTAGTAGCATTGAAGTTGGAGATCCAACCCCAGATAGCACTAAGCCCACTAGAGAAATCCGTCCTTACAATTCTGTTTCTCTAGAACCACTTCTGGTACCAAAATCTGTATTAGTCAGGGTTCTCTAGAGGAACAGAACTGCTAGAATGAATTATTTTAAAAAGGGGATTTATTAGATCGGCTACAGTAGCCCAATAGCAGTTGCAGGCCTGAGAATCACCGAACCTGGTAGCTACTCAGTCTACATGGCCAGAGGCCTCAGCAGTCCCGACCCCGCACTGCAGATGGTGCTGGAAAGCCTGGAGGCTTCCTGAGGAGCCACTGGGTTTCAGTCCATGCGAGTCTTTAGTTGATGCTGGCCTTTAGTCTGCACTGGTCTTCAATCCATGCTGGAAAGTAACGAGCAGCTCCGGCAGCCAAGTGGAAGGAAGGAAGGAAGGAAGGAAGGAAGGAAGGAAGCAAGCAAGCAAGGAAGGGGCTCTTTTTACCCAGAGCTTCCTTATATCAAGTCCCCCTCTGAGCGGGGCTACTCACTCTGGAGGAAGGGCTCACTCTGGGGGAAAGACTTCCTCCTTTAGTTGATCCTTCCTAGAAGCAACCTCTGAGAATCACCCAAAGGGGATTTATGTGGATTACTAAATAGATCAAGTTGACAACACCTTAACTATCACAAAAACCTTGCTGGTATTACAGAGGTCCACTTATGTTCTCTCAGTCAATGCTCTCTCAAGGGTAACCACATTCCTTTCTAAAAGCATGGGTTAGTTTTGCTCATTTTTCAACTTAACATAAATTGAATCATATATTATGGATTCTTTCATGTCCAGATTTTTTTTCCAAGTAACAAGATGTTTACAAAACATTCATCCATATTATTGCATGTAGTTCATTGTCATTGTTGTATGGTATTCCATTGTGTCAGTAAACTGTAATATAGATATATTGTGTCCAGGTTTTTACTATGCAAGAATGTATTGAAGGAGAACATACTTGCATATTGTTATACAGTTTTTATTACAGAGTCTTCAGTTATGAACACAAGTAAAAGCAATGGTGTAATGATCCCCTGAGCACCCAGGGTCCAGATTCAAGTACCAACTTCCAGCTTTTTGTTATCATTAAATTACAGTTCTAATGTCATAATACTTTAAAAGGTATAGGCTATCTTTATTCTCCCCTGAGTTACTTTCAAGACCAAGGTACAGCGTTCTCCCCTGTATCTAGAAACCCCTGTAATGAAAGAATAATACCGACTCACTCTCATGACAGCCTCTTCCCATCTGTGGCTTTAACTTCTGTTTATATCTGGTTAACATCCAAGTTTATTTCTTTAGCCATAAGCCCTTTAATAAACTTGTCTTCTCTTATTGGCCATCAAGTAAGACTGAGAGTCCTCTGAAGCAGACCTTAGAGATCTACAAAGAGCCACTCCTATGGGAAATGAGTAAGGAGATGGGGAAACAGGATGGGACAGAGGAAAGGAAACCAGTGAGGTGTGGTAGCACCCAATGATATGCAGGTTTCTGAGTCTCCATGTGGCTTTTCATCCACCCTCTAGAGCACATGCATTTTACCACTTCTTATTCATTTGCTCCTATTAACATAATGTAATTGATATATTACATAATGACTAGTGTGATATTCTGCAGGATTCCAACCAGTCAAGGTTTCTATTGACTACAGAGTACTTAGACTTAGGCCTAAGGAAGTGTGCTAGACTTCTTATTGCTGTGACAAAATACTTGACACACAGCTTAATTCAGGAAGGGTTATTTTTGGGCACATTGTTTCAGAGGTTTCCATCAAGTATGGCGACAGAGCAAAGGGGAGCAGAGCAGCTCACAACGTGGTAGCCAGGGAAGAGAGAGAGTGCCTGTGCCAGCTAGCTTTTCCCTTTTATTCTACTTGGCCCACATTCATTGAGAGTCTTTCCCCTTAGCTAATCCACTTTCAAAACACCCTCACAGACACATCCAGAGGTATACTTTACTAATCTCCCAGGTGCTTCTCAAGCCAATCAAGTTTGCAATCAAGATTCAGCGTAACAGGGAGGGAGAATTTATCTAACCATGGACCAAGACTCTAAATGAATCCATCTCAGGTGGATAAAAACTGCTTGTAGCTCTCATTCTTGACAAGTATGGAACAGAATATAGTCTCCTGACCAGGATGTCGCATTAATCCACCACAGTGAAGGTCCCACAGTTATCTCAGCAACTTTGACTGCAGCTCCGATTGGTTGCACACTTTGCCCACTGTCACCCGCTAGTACCCATCTAGTGTACGTAGGGCTGGATTGGTGAACTAGATGATGATGTACGAGGGACCACTTCTCCTTCCCTGAGATCTTTGAGGGTAGAAATCTCTTTTGTCTTTCCCTCCAATATGACGTCATTTGATGTAATGTTTTGACTATGGAAAGAGGAGGCCGTATGTGGGAATTTCATATTTTCATATGACCTTCTCCACTGTGATAGCTCAGCATTCCAAGGATGAAGAGCCAATAGGAGGATTGTATCAACTACCAAACACATCATTCATTCATTCATTATTATTATTTTTTTTTTTTGAGACAAGGTCTTGCTCTAGCCCAGGCTGACCTGAAATTCACTATGTAGGCTGGCCTTGAAGTCATAGCGATCCTCCTACCTCTGCCTCCTGAGTGCTGGGATTAAAGGTGTGTGCTCCTATACCCAGCTCAAACACATCCATTCTGTACCATCAAGTAAGCCAGTGGAGCTAGAGGCCCCATAAAACTCAGGGCCAGGGTCCTAATTATACCTAACGGCCCAACCTAATAGAAATTCCAGAATAATGCTTTGGCTCTCTGGGTGTGTTTTAATCCATTTGTACTGCTGTTACAAAATATCCTAAGTGAATAAGTTATAAAGAACAAAAATTCAGCTTCTCACAGTTCTGAAGACTGGAAAGTCCAAGGCCAAGACTCAGTGTATAGTGAGTGATGCTTTTGTAACTCCCTGATGTCTTCTCTCACAGGGAAAAGGAGGCCTCTTCGGTATCCTTGATATATGGGCATTGCTTCCATTGGTGAGGACAGAGCCATCATGCCTTAATTACATCCTCAAAGGCACCACTTCTTAGTACTATCACAGTGTGGATTAGAAGCATGAATTTTTCAGGGACACAAATAGTCAAACCATAGTCCTGCCACCCTCACTGTTTCTGAGATGTAGAGTGCATGCTGGGCTTGCTGTGCTGTTCAGGTTACCTGGTCAAGACTGAGACACTCATTTGTCAGTGGCTAGAGTTCTTAGTTGAGTCCTTTTCTAAGAATTGTCATTAGCTGAAAAGAACAATCTGCTTAAGTTATGACTTTGTGTCTATAAATTTTATCTCCCTGGTAAATAATCATATTTCCATTTGAATATTTTCTTGTACTTTGTTTCTTTCTCTCCCCCTGCCCCCCTTATTTTTGGTGGTATTAGGGATTGAACCCAGGCCCTCATGACTGCTAGGCAAGTATTTTTCCTCTGAGGTATACCCCAGTCTTGAATCTTATTTTCTCTTCCCTTCCCTTCCAATGCCACCCCTGCCACCCTTTGAAACAGAGTCTCATGAAGCCCAAGCTGGTCCTGAACTCACTGTGTAGCCAAGGCTGGCCTCCTGCTCCTCCTGCTGCTACCCCTACTCCTCCTGGAGTGCTGGGATTACAGACATCTGCACCAAACCTGGTCTGTATTTTTTTTTTCTTTGAAAAAACTTGGTCAAGTCTTTTGTCCATTTTAGAGATTGGGTTGGGCTGGGGAGATTGCTCAGTGATCAAAGACATTTGCCAAGACTGCTAGCCCAGACTCAATTCCCCAGTGTCCACATAAAGCCAGATACACAATGTGGCACATGTGTCTGAAGTTTGTTTGCAGTGGCAAGAGGCTCTGGAATGATCATATTTACTCTCTCTTTGAAATAAATAAATAAGTAAACAAAGTAAGAAAATTAATATAGGAAAAGATTGGGTTGTTTGATGTTTTGTTATTGTTTTATAGAACCACTTTCCGAATTCTGTATATGAGTCCTTTGTCAGTAGATTGAATATTTTCTCCTGGTATGTGTCTTGTCTTCTCAAATTCTTCATTCCTTCCCTTCCTTTCTCTTCCACTCCCTTCTTTTCATTCTTTTCTCCCTCCACCCCAGGGGTTAGCACAGGACCCTGTGATGTCTAAGCATCTACTTTACTGCTGACTTACTCCTCCAGGCTCTTTTTACCTTTTTTGTGATGTTTTAAAATAAGTAAAAGGTTTACATTTTAATGAAAGTCCAATTTATCAGCTTTTTAAAATTTATGGCCTCTAATTTTGTATGCTGCTTAAGAAATCTTTCCTGTCATAGAGATAGGGTTCTATATTTTATTTTAGGAAATTTGTAAATTATAACTTTCTCATGTAGGTCCATCCATGATCCATTTTTGAATTAATTTTTATGGATAGAATGAGATAGGAATTTATTTTTAAAAGATTAATTGTAAAATGCTACATGCTATTTTTTCAAAATATTTTCCTTTCATCTTTGGGCTATTTTGGCAACTTTTCTGAAAACTAATTGACTATGTACCTGAGGATACACACACACATATATATATATATATTATATTTGCTTTTTATTTGTTTTCTGAGGGTCTATTTTTTACCATAGCCTGTTACACTGGTCTATTTGTATCTCTTTGCACCAATAGCCCCACTGTTAATTAGTATAGTTTTATGGTTAAGCCTTGAAATCCGGTGTTGACAGATAGCTTCCTACTTTGTTATATTTCCCCCTCAATTGTTTTTCCTAATTTAGATCATTTGCACTTCTGTATACATTGTAAAGGCAGCTTGTTGGTTTCTGAAGTAAGTTCTGTTGAAGTTTTGACTAGAATTGTGTAGAGAGAATGGATCAGTGTGGAGTGAAGTTCCATCTTTACAGTACTGAGCCTGCTAACCCATGAAAATGGTGTATCTCTCCTCTTACTGAGAACATAATTTTTCAGCAATATTTTATTGTAGTGTCAATGTGTTGCACTTATTTTGTTACATTCATTCCTAGGTACTTGAAGCTTTTGATACTACTACAAATGGAACTTAAAAATTCTTTTCTAATTATTTGTTTGTTGTGTATAGAAATACAATTATTTTTGTCTATTGTGATAATCTAACACTCTTACTAGATAGAGTTCTAGCTCTCACTAGTTCTAGTAGATCACAAATATTTTTGGATTTTCAACACACACGATCAAAAGATAAAGATAGGTCTTTTGTTTTGTACTGCCTCTTTGCTTGTGGGCTTTGTCTTTTGGATCCTATGTGTTTATTTTTCTCAAGTCCTTGTTGCATCTTGAAGATCAGCTCATCAGTGTTTTCATATTGCCTGTCTGAATCCAGTATGCTTTAGTGTGGTTTGTCTCCAAGGCTTCACTCACAATAAGATGAAAAATCTGGCTGGAGAGATGGCTTAGTGGTTAAGGCACTTGCCTGTGGGCCTAAGGACCCAGGTTCAATTCCCCAGTATCCACATAAAGCCAGATGCAAAAAGTGACACAATGACTCTGGAGTTTGTTTGCAGAGGCAACAGGCTCTGGTGTGCCCATTCTCTCTCTCTCTTTCTCTCCCCTTGAAAATAAACAAAGACATTTAAAAAAATATAGCAGATACTGTATAGATTGAGGAGCAGGTTGGAAGGAGGAAGATGGAGATTTGGGATTTGGACTCATTGAATTTAAAATGTTTATTTGCTTTACTCTTCAGGCCATTGGGAGGAGCAGACACTGGAGAGGTTAGACTGGTTTGTTAGCCATCAGCATGTATGTGAGGTTGATATGTGACAAAAAACTGGCATCGCCCATGACCGTGAATAGAATGAGAGAGAACAAAAAGGAGGACAGAGCCTGGGTGAACAGTGCTGAAAAGTGTTTTGGGTTTGCTAATCAGGAAGTCATTTACGAGAGCACACCGAGTGAAATTATGAACGTCTTCTGGGGTTCATAAGGGCAGGACAATGGGCTAGGAAGAGGAAAAGAAAGAAAATGAGGGGTTTGGGTGGTGGAGTAGGGATTACAAGGCAGTTGACAATGGGTAAGAACTGAATGAGAAATAATGACGCAGTGTGTAGGTCATTCTTTATCAAATGAGACAACATTCTAAAAATACTTGCGGCAGAACAAGTCAAAGAGCACATGAGGGCTTATTTTTTTAAGTTAATTTTTATTTATTTATTTGAGAGAGAGAAAGGCAGAGAGAGGGGGAGAGAGAGAGAATGGGTATGCCAGTGTATACAGCCACTGCAAACAAACTCCAGATGCATGAGCCACCTTGTGTATCTGGCTTACATGGGTCCTGGGGAATCGAACCTAGGTCCTTTGGCTTTGCAGGCGAACCCTTAACCACACCTTAACCACTAAGCCATGTCTCCAGCCCCTTTTGTGTTTTTCTGATGGTTAACTTTCCCAACTTTCCTTCCTTGCCATTTCCTATGTTACAGTGACTACATATTTAGAAAATCTTTTGTTTAATGTAATACAAGGCCAGATACTTGCATGTCATTTTTCTAGCTGAAAATAGTTTTCCCTTTCTGAATATGAATACACCACTTCAATTAAAAGACAAAAAAAATGAGGTCCACATGGGAATAATTGTGTGTATGAGACGAAAGCCTTATCAAATATTAAACCATATGTGGGTAGCATGCATGTGCACGTACACATACACACACACACACACACACAAAACCAAACTCAACACCTGAGTCTTCCTTTTATCCCAGTAATAAGGGTGACAAACTCTTTGAAATCTCTGGATTCCATGTAAATGACCAAGGCAGTTAGGTAGCCAATGATCTTCAAAGCAGGCGTCCTTCTAACAAATGCTCGCCTTGATTTCATTATTTCTAAAGGCTGACTGATGCTAGAAAGAACAACATAAGTAAAAAAATAAAAAATAAAAAATAAAAAAAAGAAAAAAGAAAAGAAAAACACCCTCTTTGATTTCCCCCTTGTTGTGTATCTTAGAGTGAGGATATGATACTGGACCAATTTTCTGGTCACTTAGGGGACTTCAGACGTTCTCTGTTGACACTGAAATCAGAAGTGGAGCTTTAAGACAAGTTGGTGGATGGAGTAGGGACAAGCTGTGTTATGGGGTTAGGTGTCCCTATGTTCCACTATCTGTTACTTAGTCTTTCTGACCTTGGGAGATGAAGCTTTCTAAGAGTAAGTTAGAGGCTGAGGGTGGCGGCTCAGGGGTAGGGCAAGGGCTTAGCATGCACAAGACCCTGGAGTTAATTCCCAGCACCACAACCAAAAAACAAAAACAAACAAGAAAAGTAAAAAAAAAAAATGATCACAGACAGCCAGTCAGTTATTCTGACTCAAGATCAATTACTATTTTAATGTTAAACTTTTTAATTCTTTAATTTTTAAAAAAAATTAGAGAGGGAGGGAGAATATGTCCACGCCTGGACCTCTTGCTATTGCAAGCAAACTCCAGACACACGTACCACCACTCTGAGTCTTGTTTTATGTGGGTACTGGGGAATTGAACCCAGGCCTGGAGGTTTTGCAAGCAAGTACCTTCTGAGCCACCTCCCCAGGCCCTAATTTTAATTTTTAATGCTGCAAAGTTGAATGTTTCAGTATCTAATGTAATGTTTCAGTTTTTAATTTGTAATATTTAGAAGAAACCCATCTAAAAAGTATTTCTACAAAACCTTGATTCCTACAGTCCCTCAAGCTCCTCACCATTATACGGAAGCCTGTGTATCTTAAAGATATCCCATAAGCAAAGACTCGTAGGACCTTCTCTCTCTTTTGCTATGCTTAGGTAAAGAAACTAGAGAGGTTTCAGCATTTGTGGAATACAAATAAAGCAAATCAGATGACTTACTCAGGAATTTCCTGACAATTTAGGAAGGAGTACAGGTAAGTTGGTTGGGGATACAAAGAAAGCCAGTGTGTTTTGAGGAAAGCCGAAGATATTAGGATTAATATTTCCATTATGGAGAAGTTTTCTCTAATCCTTAAGTACAAAAAATTTTTTAAGGGCTGGAGAGATGGCTTAGCGGTTAAGCGCTTGCCTGTGAAGCCTAAGGACCCCGGTTCAAGGCTTGATTCCCCAGGACCCACGTTAGCCAGATGCACAAGGGGGCGCACGCATCTGGAGTTCGTATGCAGTGGCTGGAGGCCCTGGCACGCCCATTCTCTTTGTCTCTCTCTCTCTCTCTCTCTCTCTCTGCCTCTTTCTGTCTCTGTCTGTCACTTTCAAATAAATAAGTAAAAATAAACAAAAAATTAAAAAAAGATTTTTTTAAATATTTTACTCATTTATTTGATAGAAAGAGAAAGAGGCAGATAGAGATAGTGAGAGAATGCGCACATCAGAGCCTCTAGCCACTGTAAGTGCAAACAGACTCCAGATACACGAGCCACTTTGTGCATCTGGCTTTGCGTGGGTACTGGGAATGGAAGCTGGGTCGTTTAGCTTTGTAGGCAAGCACCTTAACCTCTAAGTCATCTCTCTAGCCTGAAAGTTCAGGAATTTTTTTCTTTAAATTTGAAGACTGGAAATAGTATTGGGGGACTTGGGAGATAGCTCAGCACTTAAAGGTACTTGTTTACATAGCCTGCCAGCATGGGTTCAATTCCCTAGTACTCACATAAAGCCAGATGTACAAGGTGGCACATGTCTCTGAAGTTCATTTGCAGAGGCAAGAAATTCTGGAGTGTCTATATTCTCTCTCTCTTTCTGCTTGCAAATACATAAATAAATAAATAAAAAGAAAATAGGATTAGGCAAACTTACCTGTATGTCAAGTAATAGAAAAATTAATTATATATAATATAAACCATATTATATATAATTATATATTGTATATATAAATAAAAAATATATTTGAGGCAAGCCCAAAAACCTCACCTTTTTTTTTCATGTGAGAGAGAGAGAGAGGGAGGGAGAGAATTGGTGCGCCAGGGCCTCCAGTCACTGTAATCAAATGCTAGACATCTGTGAGCCCTTGTGTGCATGTGAGACATTGTGTGCTTGTGTCACTGTGCTTCTGGCTTACATGGGACCTGGAGAGTCAAACATGAGTCCTTAGGCTTCAGAGGCAAGCACTTTAACCACTAAGCCATCTCTCCAGCTTTTAGTAATATATTTTTAATTATTATTTTAAAAGGCTTCATACTTACTAAGCTTTCTAACTGTGCTTGTGTCTTTAACACTTTTATGATGGTCTTCTGTTGCTTAATAAGGAAAGCACACTTGATCTTACGACAAACTCATTTAGTACACATGGAACCACCATAGGCCCTGTTGACATGTTTTTTTTTAATTTTTAATTTTTTCATTTTAATCAATCTAAGACAGACTTTAGGCCTCACAATACAAACCCCTTGAGGCCTGCCTGGACATGTACCATGTGCTGATTTTGTTGCTTTCCTGACCTTCTTGGTAAATACGTAAAAAATTCTATTACCAGGGGTTCAGGACTGCCTAGTTTTGTTACAGGTTATATTGCAGGAAACCTTATGGCCATATGTCATAAATGTTGAGCCTTTCTGAGTACCTCTAAACACCATCTCTGGAAGAGGAAAAGGAGAGGGCATACTGACAATTGATAATATATTAATATCCAAGGAGAAATTGTTGGTGTTGTTATTTTAATATCACTACAGAAGACACAAAAGGACGTGGAGCTTTAATTGTTTGGGCAAGAGGGATTTATATTTGAGTTTACACACTGATCCAATTGGTGAATACTGGAAGAATGACAGCTCTGACTCGATTCTGCCCAATAGAAACATAGAGAGAAGCAAATATATAACTTAATATTTTTTAATTATCCTAAAAACTAGAGAGACAGATAAAAACCCACTTCATACCTCAGTTAGAACAACAGATTAAAATATTTTTATTTTGACACATAATGTAAAAGTTATTGAGATATTTTGTGATTTTTTTCTTGTTCTAATTCTTTGAATTCCAGTTATATTTAAAGTACTACTCAATTCAAACACTATATTTTCAGGGGGTGAAAAGATATGTATGCTTATAACAAATAAAATTTTTCTTAACACACACCTTTAGTTTTAAATTTTAAGTTAATTAAACTAGAAAATAAATCTAGTCTGCTTCACTCACATTAACCATACATGTTCAGCAGTTGAGGTTGTTGGCTACCTTTTTTTTTTTTTTTTTTTTTTTTTTTTACAAAATGCTATACTTTTCAGCACAGCTTCAATCAGGCGATCTCCTTAATATTTTCACGTGATCCAAGCCTATCACTAGTCCTCCAGTGAGACCTTATGGGTGAGAATATTTACTGTTGAGGACTGAATTGTATTCTTCCCAAATTCTCACTGAAGTTCAACCCCTTGAAGCTCACGATGGGGATTTTTATGGAGAGAGGGCATTTAAAGAATTAACGTAAAGATGGAGCCATCTGACTGGTGTTTTCTAGAAGAGAAAACCTGAACACACAGAGACACCAGAGGTGCTGATGCACAAAGACAAGACAAGCCACAGTGACAAGGGAGCAGGCCACCTGCAGGCCCAGGAGGACAGCCAGCCAGACCAGTAGCTTCTGCAGCTTAAACTCCTGTACTGTGTTAGCCTATTGTACCGTGTTCTCACAGCACCAGCAAACCGAGATAGCAACCTACTAAGTGGAGGGGTAAAGTTCAAATAAGCACTTTACTATTTCAGAATCTACCTTCTGTTCAATTTAGCCATCAGCTTCTTATTCTGAGGTCCCACAGATCCTTAAAGTGTGGCTTTCAGAAAACCGTCTTAAGGAAAACAGTTCTCAGGCTGTTTCTCCGTTTGTTGTTGATGATGACATTGTTTGTTTTTTAACTGGTGTTGTATCCAAGTTCTTTACCAGCCAGTTGCCTTGGATGTTGTGTATATTTTCCATTTGGAAAGTGGGGAGTGAATGAGGAGTCACACCCTAAATCTGTAAACACACAGCTTTGAGGTTCAAAGTGAAGTGTGCATCCATCAGGTGGGGCCTCTTGCCTTTGTCCATCAATGGCGCTGAGCCTCTTCATGATCACCAAAGTTTGCTAATAACATTTATGTCTATGCTAATACAATCAGAAAATTATGCAGACTGCCTATTTCCTCCCAGAGAGAACAGGGTGATCAGCCATTAGTGATTCACACTGATGAGCTTCCACTAATTGCGCAGAATGTAATTAGTGATTATATAATATTTGAGCTCTTGCAACTGTCATTAATGTCCGCAATTCACCAGAGATGGGCCCTGCTGAATGGAGTATGATTGCCGCATGCTAAATCCAGTTAATCCGGGGTATGTTAATCAGCTCCCGGTGCACTTTAGGCAGTGGTTAAAAGCACTAGTGACCTCAGGAAAAAAACCTGCCATCTACCGAAGTCTGAATTGATACAATAGAGATCCTTTTCAAAAGAGGAATTTAATAATTAAACGGCCTGGAAAACCGGAGGGCAGAGTTATTGCATAGTTTTAACCCATTTAAAATTTTCTGTAACAGATACAACGATCAAAATGTATTGGTGCTGGCATTAACTTATGATGCACTAGACTACTGACTCAGGTTGTTAAAAGTTATGCGGCTTTTGTCATGTGGCTAAGAACTGAATTAAGAATAGTTATTAAGGGTCTGGGGAGATGACTCAGTGGCTAAGAGTGCTTGCTATGCAAGCATGAGGACATGAGTTCAATCCCCTGGTGCACATGAAAAATGCTGGGTGTGGCCAAACATGCCTGTAACCCCGGCCCTGACAGGGACAGAGACAGGATCACTAGGGCTCACTGGTTAGCAAGTCTAACTAAAGAGAAATAAGGTTTAAAGGTTACAGAGCAGGATACTTGAAGGTCCCTGCATGTGTGCATGTCTGTGCAAATATATCTGTACACACATATGTATCTACCGTGCATGTGCATGCACCACAATACCACAACACACACACATACTCACCCACCCCTAGTTCTTGGACTGGGGATAGAGAACAAATATTCTTAGCATCTGTGAGAACCTGAGTTTGATAGCATCAGGGAAAAGGAAGAAGAGATAGTTTCTTCTAAGAGGAAAGATGGCTAATGCTCTGGAGAGTACAGTTTGGGGTAGAGGAGTCATTTTATGGAATAAAAGTTTAGAATAAATAGTATTATAGTCTGAGTAGCCTTGATCCAAGTTTCGTAGGACCAGAAGTGTTCAGGGTTTGAATATTTTTCATATTTTTTAGTATTTACATATATGTAATGAGCTATCTTGGAGATGGGGCCCAGGTCCTTGTATGGAACTAATTCATATTCTCCCTCCCTCCCTCTCTCTCTCTCTCTATTTTTTCAAGGTAGTATCTCACTCAAGCCCAGGCCAAATTCACTATGTAGTCTTAGGGTGGCCTCAAACTCATGATGATCTTCTTACCTCTGCCTCCCGAGTGCTGGGATTAAAGGTATGTGCCACCATGCCCGGCTTATATTTTCTCTTAAAATTTTTATTTATTTATTTATTTGAGAGAGAGAGACAAAGAGAGAATGGACAGGCCAGGGCCTCTAGCCATTGCAAATGAACTCCAGACACATTCACCACCTTGTGCATCTGGCTTATGTGGGTCCTGGGGAATTGAGCCTAGATCCTTTGGCTTTATAGGCAAGTGCCTTAACCACTAAGCCATCTCTCCAGCCCTAATTTATACTTTCTATATACTACATGCACATAAAGTGAAGGTAATTTTATAAGTATCTTTAATGCACCTGTGTTTTGACTGTGACCTGTCATAAATAGGTCAGATGTGTAACTTTCCATTTGTAGTATCATGCCAGTACCTCAAAAAGTTTTGAATTTGGAGCATTTTGGATTTCAGATTTTCAGGTTAAGGATGCTCAGTCTGTATGATATATTTGGCCTCCTGTAATAAATAGATGGTGAATTTTAAAGTGGGTTCATAGGGTAATACATTTCGTAATCTCCTGAGTCAGACTAGATATTTTGGGAGGGAGTTTATAGTAGATGCTATGGGTATTTTCTCTTGTTTCTTTTCCTTTCCTTGAGTACATCTGTAGTTGCAGGGGATAATTCTCATCTATCCTGCAAACCTCCCAACTCATATATATTCATCTCCCTGCATTTCTTCACCTGGTTTTCTCCAGAATGCCATGAGCTTAGTCAATTCACCTGTAGGACAACATACAAATGGTAAGTGTTCAGCAAATTTGGGGTAAACCTTAAAAACAAGGAGATGGGAGTTGGATAAATATCCTAGATCCTTCTTCCCTGGGTGGGGCCATTATGAGAGTTCCATGCTATTGTAGTATACTTGTTTGTTTATTTCTTTACTTACTTACTTATATGGATGTGTGTATACCCTGGCACATGTGTGGAGGTCAGAGGAAAACCTCAGAGTATAGGTCCTCACTTTGTTTGAGACAGCATCTCTCCTGCAAATGCCAGACTAGCTGGCCCATGAGCTTTGGGAGTCTCCTGACTTGCCCCCACCTTGCCATATGCACGTTGGACTATAGATACATACCACCACCACGTCCTGCTTTCTGTGGGTTTTGGAAGATCTGAACTCCATTCATCAGGCTTGAATAGCAAGTGCTTTTAAACACTAAGCCATCTCCCACCCCCACACTACTATAGATTAGATTTTAAGCATCACCCAAACGAGTTCAGGATGTAGCTCAGTGGTAAAGCACTTGCCTAACATGCCCCAGGAGTCTGGTTCAATCCCCAGCACCACACACTGACTCATATGTACATATACACTCACGCTCACATACATACATAGATGGAGTTTAAATGCTTTTCTAGAGACCCATGTGTTAAAAGCTTATTCTGCAGTGTACTGGCAGATGGCGGAAGCTTTAGGAGATAGAGGGGAGGTCCTTTGGTCATTGAGGGGCATGCTTTTGAAGGGGATGATGCTACTTCTTTCTCTTCCTCTCTTTTCTGTCCTAGCTGTGAGAGCCTTTGTTCTGCCACACCTCCCCCCTCCCCATGAAGTATTGTTTTGCTTCAGGCTCAAAAGCAAGTGAGCCAATTGGTTGTGGACTGAAACCTCCACACCTGTGAGCCAAAAACAAACCTTTCCTCATTGTGAGCTATCTCAGATCTCTGTTATAGGGCTGAAAGTTGAGGAACATGCACACATATGCTTTCAGAGCAGTCCTAACCACTACTGAACACCATTTGCCCCTGAGTGACCTACTCATGAATGCTGTCTTTACTGCCCTTTTTCTCCCCTCATTTCACTTTCCAACTCACATTCCCCAAAGCCACCTCCTACACAAACTACTTGTTCCAGAGCCTGCTTTTGGAAGAACTGAACTAAAAAGTCTTCCCTTCCATCCTATCCTAATACTCATTCCCTTTGAAATGATGTAACAAATTGCAATGACTTCAGGTATCCTCTTATGGACTTAGAAAATCCCAATAAGGTCTTTCTTAGATTAAGTGTTTACCAATGAGTTCATGTGAGTCGAAATCTTTTATAGCAATGATAATTTGTGGATTGTTGAAAAACAGGTTAAACAGCTGTTTTCAATGTAGAATTTGTACAAGCTTACAAATTTCCAAGGCTGCTTATGACTTAGGTGATTTCCTCTTATTTATATATTTTATGTAAATAACAATGCTGCCAGCATCCTTGCCTTGCATGGTGCTTCCTAGTGGTTGTTTAACTATGTCAAAGTCCTTCAGGTATGGTTCACTGGAGCCTGGAAAACTTCTGCTGAACAATAGCTATTACAGTGATATTCACAACCACGCACTCTGTGGCAGGCTCTGGGCTAAGCTTTTTACTATAAGAACTATCACTACCCCAGTTGTTACAAATGAGGAAATATGGCATAAAAAGGATAGGTGGGACTGGGAAGATAGCTTAGTCAGTAAAGCCTTTGCAAGCATGAGGACCTGAGTTTGATCTCTGGATACCCAAATTTAAAAATTGCTGGGCAGGGATGGAGAGATGGCTTAGTGGTTAAGGCACTTGCCTGCGAAGCCTAAGGACCCATGTTCTACTCTCCAGATCCCATGTAAGCCAGACAGATGCACAAAAGTGAGGCAAGCGCAAGGTCATACATGCCCAATAGGTGGCACAAGTGTCTGAAGTTTGATTTCAGTGGCTGAGGCCCTGGGAACCAATTCTTTCTTTCTCTCTCTCTCTCTGTCTCTCTCTTAAAAATAAATACTGGGGGCTGGAGGGATCACTTAGTGGTTAAGGCATTTGCCTGCAAGGCCAAAGGACTTAGGTTCAATTTCCCAGGACCTACTTTAGCCAGATGCACAAGAGGGCGCACATGTACTGGAGTTTGTTTTCAGTGGCTGGAGGCCCTGGCGTGCCCATTCTCTCACTCTATGTCTGTCTTTCTCTGTCAAATAAATAAATAAATAAATAATAGTTTTTAAAATGCTGGGCATGGTGGGGAGATATAGACAAGAGGATCCCTGGGACTCCCTGACAGCCTGTCTAGTCCAATTGGCTAGGGGCAGAATAATGAGACACTGTCTCAAAAAAAAAAAAAAAAAAAAAAAAGGTGACTGGCATTTCTGAGGACTGATACTCGGGGTTGTCCCCTGACTTTACATGCACATACACACACATGCAAGCTCATACATGTACTCTATCCCACAATTATGCATACACACATGCACAGAAAAGTGAGGTGAAGTCTTGTCTAAAGGCACCTGATCCCAATGATGTTCAAACATCCCCATAGTCTAAGGTCTTTTAACTGAGCCATAATACCAAAAAACACATAATGGCATAGAACAAACTTTCACACTGCAAAAGATGGCATTGGGCCTAGCAAAGAAATAGTTCACCAATGTAAGATTTAAAACAAACAGGGAAGACAACAAATTCTGTAGCTCCAAATCCCATAACGAACCAGTGATTAGTCTCTGGAGTTCTAATTCCGCCCCTCCAGCTAGGCTACTCACAGTCCCAGAAAGCTTCAGCCAGTGCCCGTGGATTTCCTTGGCAGCCATCCCATAGTCCTGTCATCTCGGTTGGGTCTCCACTGCAGCCCACGGCTTATCTTCATGGCTCCATTGGGTCTCCACGCAGGTAATAAGCCTGCTTCACACTACCCATGGCCATTTCCAAAAAACAAACCATGTTGCAAATTCAATGACCCTTCTTTCCTGCTTTGTTTGTTTTGGAGGTAGGGTCTCACTCTAGCCCAGGCTGACCTGGAATTCACTTTGTAGTCTCAGGGTGGCCTTGATCTCATGGTGATCCTCCTACCTCTGCCTCCTGAGTGCTGGGGTTAAAGGTGTGTGCCACCATGTCCAGCTTCTTTGCTGCATTTTTTATATTCCATAGTATCAAGTGGGCTACCAATTTGTTAATCCAGGGGGGAATAAAGCAGACTTTGAAGAACAAGGGAGGTGTGGAAATGAATTTAACCATATTAGAACTCTTCTCTTTTCTCTAAATCCAAATGATGCTCTTCATAAAACCACCTTACAATTTCATTTGTAAAAACATTCTTTAAGAGAAAAATACGTAAACCAGATCATATTTTATACTTTGTTTTTAAGCTGAATCCAAACTTCACTTAGATCCTAGTTACTTTCTTTATAACTACCAAGTTCTCTTTCAAAAAACTTTTATTTACTGTGTGTGTGCACTGCCTCTAGATCAGAGGGCAACTTGAAGGTGTCTGTGCTCCATCTTCTTTGTTTTTGGTTGTTGTTGTTTTTTAATTTATTTGAGAGAGACAGAGAGAGAGAGAGAGAGAGAGAGAGAGAGAGAGAGAGAGAGACAGAGACAGAGACAGAGACAGAGAGAATGGGAGTGCAAACACACTCCAGATGCGTGCGCCCCCTTGTGCATCTGGCTAACATGGGTCCTGGGGAATCGAGCCTCGAACTGGGGTACTTAGGCTTCACAGGTAGGTGCTTAACCTCTAAGCCATCTCTCCAGCCCTCCACCTTCTTCTTCTTTTTTTTTTTTTTTCTTTTTTCGAGGTAGGGTCTCACTGTAGCTCAGGCTGACCTGGAATTCACTCTGTACTCTCAGGGTAGCCTTGAACTCACGGCAATCCTCCTACCTCTGCCACCCAAGTGCTAGGATTAAAGGCGTGTGCCACCACACTCTGCTCCATCTTCTTTTTTGAAAGAGGGTCTCTTTCCACTGCAAACAAATGTCAGACTAGCTATCCTGTGAGCCTGGGATTCTCTTGGCTCCGCCTCCCATTGTTATAGGGACATTGGGATTATAGATGGCATGTACCACTTTATATGGGTGCTGGAGAATTCAACCCTGGGCCAGCAGGCCAGCCCCAAGTTTACTTGATCTTTAAGCTTTGTCGCAAACACATCCTTTGAACAATGCATCGTAGCCACAGCATCACATCTATAAAGCCATTGTAAAGACACCTAAGCAGGACTATCTTTTGAGAAGCCCACACCCATGTCTTGGATGTGTGCTGTCTTTTCCCTAGATGTCTATCCATCTTTCTAAACCTGCACTTAAATCTAACTCTTATCTTTCTTTAATAAAATGCTAACTTTGCCTCACTCTGACTCATGCTAAAATTCTTTTCTGTGGCCTAGTCTGTACGAGGGTTCCTAAAGGATAGGGGAACTGAGGGCAACAGGGCTGGCATGAATGGCCCCAGTGCAGCTGACAAAGTCCACAAACTATTGGCAGTCCCTCGTCATCACAGAAAAGCCCAGAAATCTGGAACCCTTTTAGTTTGTCTGTTCTTTCAGCCACACTGTCACTCTGTGTGGTTCAAAAGATTTTATTTTCATTGATAGCTTTCATAAGTATAGATGATAAACCATGATAATTCCCACTTATCCTTATCCCATCCCCCCCAAATCAAGTCCACCCTCCACTGAATCCCTTCTTTTTTCCAATAAGTCTCTCTTCTATTATGGTGTCATCATTTTTCCCTCCTATTATGGTGGTCTTGTGTAGGTAGTGTCAGGCACCGTGAGGCCATGAATATCAAGGCCTTTTTTGTGCGTGTGTCTGGAAGATTGCATTGTAAGCAGTTCTACCCTTCCCTCGGCTCTTACATTCTTCCCCTCACCTCATCCTCAATGGACTGAACCTTGAAGGGTGTGATAGAGATGTCTCAGTGCTAAACACTCCACTGTCATTTCTTCCTAGCCCTATGGTGACTTTTGAGTTACCCCAGTGGTCACTACCATCTGTAAAGAGAAGCTTCTCTAACCAAAAGTGAGAGTAGCATTAATATATGGGTATAAACATTTAAAAAGTGCTTGAGGACAGTTTGGTGGGCACTATATATATATATATATATATATATATATATATATATATATATATATATATGGCTACATAACAGCAGGTATTATTCCCCTAGGGCTCATGACTCCCCCCAACCATAGGCTTTTGGCTGGGATTTTAGTACCAAGCATGTATTCCCTCTCATGAGCAGGCCTCCAGTCCAATTAGAAAGCAATTGGTTTCCTCCATAATAGACATTCCACTATTGAACCAGTTGGCACATTTGGCCTGGTTGACGAATTTTAAGGCTTGAGGGATCCACTGCTGTTTAACATCACTGATGACTTCTGTCTTCCAAAAGGCTGCATACAGCATAGCTCTTTCCACCTTTCTGACAGCTATTCAACTGGGAGGAGGGTACCAGCTCAGCTTCAGCTTGATTTCTCAGTGATCTGCACCCCAAGCATGTGGAATCTTTAGCAATAGGGTCTTACCATCTAGTTCTGGTGGGCAACTAAGAGTTTTGGCAATGGCCTATAATGTTTTGGGGGCATCAGGGACCTCCCTGGCCAACAGCTCACTGGAAGGTATCCAACCTCTGGCACTGAAATTTTTCTAATAGCAACTTATGGATTGTGGGTGCACCATTATCCATGTTCATAGGATACTTCTGCCCATATTCTCTCTCGCTTGTAAACATATATTATTGGCTAGCAAAAAAGTAGTTTCCGTATGGCTTATTCATATATTAAACTTTGATTAACCCCACTCCTACCTTTCCTTTACTCTATCATTTCCCCTGATCACATTTATACCATTTCACGCCCAGAATCTGTTCCTCTACTTACATATCTAGAATACCCTCCCCTTGAGCCCTTTCCTCTCCTCCCTCCCTTATAGCCCCTTTCTAGCTTCCTGGCCTTTACTACTAACTTTTACTTCACCTCACATACAAATCTAAATATTTGTAGTGAGGATCCATACATGAGAGAGAACATATGGCATTTGACTTTCTGGGCGTGGGTGACCTCACTTTGTATAATCCTTTCCAGATCCACCCATTTCCCTGCAAAGTTCACAATTTCACTTTTCTTTACCCTGAATAGAACTCCATTGTATAAATGTACTGCATCATCATTATCCATTCATTAGGACATTTAGGCTGATTCCATTTCTTAGGTATCGTGAATGGAGCAGCAGTAAACATGGATGAGCAAGCATCTTTAAGGTAGTGAATCCTTAGGGTAAATGCAAGGAGTGGTTTAGCTGGGTTATATGGTAAATCTATTTTTAGTGGTCTCAGGAACCTCCACACTGATTTCCACAATGGCTGTACCAGTTTACATTCCCACCAACAATGCAAATGGGTTCCTGTTTTTCCATATCCTCACCAGCATTTACTGTCATTTGTTTTCTTGATGACAACCATTCTGACAGGAGTGAGATGGAATATCAAAGTAGTTTTAATTTGCATTTCCCTGATGTCTAAGGATGTGGCACATGTTTTTAGATATTTACTGGTCATCTGTACTTTTTCTTTCGAGACCTCTCTATTCAGTACCCTTGTTTTCCTCTAGCAGTTTCAGAGCTTTAGGTCTGATGTTAAGGTCTTTAATCCATTTAGACTTGATTCTTGTGCATGGTGAGCACTAAGGATCTATTTTCATCCTTTTGTATAGATACCCAGTTTTCCCAGCAGTATTTGTTAAAGAGGCTGTCTTTTCTCCAGTGAACATTTTTGGCATTTTTGTCAAAAATCAGATGGCTGTAGCTGGGTCCTCTATTCTGTTCCATTGATCCACATGTCTGTTTTTGTGCCAGTACCATGCTGTTTTTCTTACTATGGCTCTGTAATATATCAGGTATGCTGCTACTGCAAGCCTTATTTTTGTGGCTCAGAATTTCTTTGGCTATTCAAGGTTTTTTTTGTGTGTGCTTAGTTCAGAAGATTTTTATAGACATTTTCACACTCATTGAAAATGTTACAGATTCCGGGCTGGAGAGATGGCTTAGCAGTTAAGCGCTTGCCTGTGAAGCTTAAGGACCCTGGTTCGAGGCTCGATTCCCCAGGACCCATGTTAGCCAGATGCACAAGGGGGCCCAGGCATCTGGAGTTCGTTTGCAGTGGCTGGAGGCCCTGGCGTGCCCATTCTCTCTCTCTCTCTCTCTCTGCCTCTTTCTCTCTCTGTCTGTCTCTCTGAAATGAATAAATAAAAATTGAATAAAAAATTTAAAAAAATGTTACAGATTCCATCATATTTTATGTGTTTTTAAAATTTAACCTCATAGGTAACATTTCATGATCCTTTTTTTTTTTTCTTTAGCATCTTGCTAAGAATGATTCAGGAAATATATATAAAATGTTACCTATTTGTTTTGTTCACTCTACTGTAATCCTTTCTTTAAAACAAAAACCACCAATTCAGCCATCCCAATAGTGATAGCACTTATAGAGTTCTTCTGGAAACATTTATTTAGTTATTTGCTACTGGGAATATAATGGCTTATGGGCTTATAAAAGCCAGCCCTTGGTGTACTTTATTATTGAAATTGAACCTAGCAAGTATTGCAAAGTGAGGCATGTGGGGAGTATTTGTGTGGTAGTTTGAATAGATGGCCCCCAATATATTCAGTTCTTTATTGTTTGTAGTTTGCATTCTGCAGCCACCTGGCTGGAGGCAATGTCACTGGGTAGATCTTTAGGTGTGGTGGTGGGTTTCAGATTTCAATCTAAAGATATGCAAAGTGTGCCTAGCTGGAGTTCCTGAAGTGTGCTGTGGCTTTTGGCTTTAGGCTTGTACTTCTCTCTGCTTGGGCCTGTGAAGGCAGGCCAGCTTCTTCTGCCATTATGGAACTTCCCCTGGATCTGTAAGCTTCAATAAATCCCTTCCTCCATAACTGTGTCTGGTCTGGAAGTTTATCTCAGTGAACCTGAAGCTGTCTGCTACAGAACTTGGTACCAGGAGTGGGGTGAGATGAACCTGACCATATGGATGTTGATCTTCTGGAACCTTTGTTTTGGAGAAATGGGCATGGACTTGGTGTTTGCAACTGAAGATGTCTTCTGGAGTGGTAAGCCAACTTTTATGGACTATTCTGATGAGAGTCTGAGAATGCTAAGTGCAGATAGCATTGAACTTCGAGGCTTGGCTTATGAGCTTTCTAAGTGGAAGGAAAGACTGCAGAGGACTTTGTTGGAACTGGGCTACTGGCGTAAAGGCTGGCTGCGTCCTGCTGCCCAGGCCCAGAGAGTTTGATCAAGGTTAAATTTGTAATGGACTGATGTGCTTGGCTAAAGATTGGACTGAGAGATTTAAGATTTTAAGCTGGAAAACCTCAAACAAGTTAAAAATACAGGCACTGAGACTGGTTTTAGGTTACTGAATCTGCTATTGTCAAACACATTAGCAATCTTAAAGGAAGATGGTCCAATTGCTTTACCATGGAAAGGATGCCTGAGGAAAGACTATCATAGAAATGCAAACACTTTTGGAAAGAGTTGACTGGAGAAGGAACCTGCTTTTCAAGGTTATTATTTGTTTTGTCTGTGAATTAAGAATATGGCTGTGTCCTGTACACCTGGTATTGGATTCAGAAGCATGAAAAATGTGAGCAGTGGTTGTGAATTGCACATGGTTCCAGGAGCTGCTGCTGAGATGTGGTATGAGGTGGGGCCTGATGCCCTGATAGGCTGAAAGAACCTTTGGAAGATGGACCGTGGTTTGCATGAAGACCTGAAGATGTTTTGTATATACCAGGACAATGCAAGGGCTACCATAGAGTGCACTGCTGGCCTAAGATGGAAGTGTGCCGTGGCTACTCTGCCCAGCTGGAGGGGCAGAATTGGAAAATCTGGAGACTGTCAGTCCCTGGTTGTATTGAACTTGAACTGTAGAAGTTTGATGTTTGTTTGATGGTGGTTGAGTTTACATTGTTTTAGTCTCTCCTTGCTATGCCTTATACCAGTTGAAAATGTTTACTCTGTGCCTTTATATGTTAGAAGTGTTTAACTTGTTTGATTTTACAGGTCTTAATATCTTAAATTGGTCAAGACTGTGGGAACCCTTGAAATTGAACTGTGTACAATTTACAATGTGTAATGGTTATAAATCTATTGGGGGCCAGGGGCGGAATGTGGTAGTTTGAATAGATGGCCCCCAATATATTCAGTTCTTATTGTTTGTAGTTTGCATTCTGCAGCCACCTGGCTGGAGGCAATGTCACTGGGTGGATCTTAAGGTGTGGTGGTGGGTTTCAGATTTCAATCTAAAGATATGCAAAGTGTGCCTAGCTGGAGTTCCTGAAGTGTGCTGTGGCTTTTGGCTTTTTGGCTTGTACTTCTCTCTCTCTGCTTGGGCCTGTGAAGGCAGGCCAGCTTCTTCTGCCACTATGGAACTTCCCCTGGATCTGTAAGCTTCAATAAATCCCTTCCTCCATAACTGTGTCTGGTCTGGAAGTTTATCTCAGTGAACCTGAAGCTGTCTGCTACAATTTGCAGTCATTTTATGGAAAACCCTACAAAGACAAAATTGTAATGCATGCAACTTTAAATTCTGAGTGTTGATTGCTATGCATTTCCAAGTGTGGCTAAAAAAGAAAAGCATTTTAACTTGCTGTTGTATTTTTCTCTCTGTATCATACACTGCCCTTTTTACTGTAGCAAAGCCTTGACCAATGCAAAGTATTGTGTGATGTATGAAAATTTGTAGTATATGGTATACATGTATGCATGTGCATGTGCAAGCCAGTGGTTTGGGTCAGGTGTCTTCCTCAGTTGTCAGCTGTCTTCCTCGGTCACTCTCTACCTTATTATTATTTTCTATTTGGAGAGTAGGCCTCATCTATAGCTCACTGACTCAGCTGGACTAGGTAGCCAGTAAACCCTAAGGATCTTCCTGTCTCTGCCTCCCCAGCATTGGCATTATAGACACACTTCCATGCTTGGCATTTTGTGTGGATTTAGGGTAAACTCAGGTACTCATTGCTTGTGTGAAAAGCACTTTACCCACTGAGCCATCCCGCCAGCTCCAAAGTAGATTTGTTTAAAACCACAATATATATATTTTTCTTTTTTAAATTTATTTTTATTTGAGACAGAGAAATAGAGAGAGAATTAGTGTGACAGGGCCTCTAGCCACTGCAAACGAATTCCAGACACATGCACCACCTTGTGCATTTGGCTTATGTGGGACCTGGAAAATTGAACCTGGGTCCTTAGGCTTCGTGGGAAAGCACCTTAATGGCCAAGCCATCTCTCCAGCCCCAAAGTTGATTTTTAAGGAATATTTTTCAGTAAGCTGAGTAAAACTTCAATAAAATACTGGGTTATCTTACAGCTTTCCACATTACTGAAAAATCTTAAAGACATATGACTTTAATACACTGAGTCCTACTTCCTACTTGTATATACATTTTTGGTAATTACTATGGCTTTATATTACCTTTGACTGACATTTTCAAATTTTCAAACTATAACATGCATGGAGAGGTCATTGTTTTCTTTTTTTTTTTTTTTTTTTTTTGGTTTTTCAAGGTAGGGTCTCACTCTAGCCCCAGGCTGACCTGGAATTCACTATGGAGTCTCAGGGTGGCCTCGAACTCACGGTGATCCTCCTACCTCTGCCTCCCGAGTACTGGCATTAAAGGCGTGTGCCACCACGCCCGGCTGAAGTCATTGTTTTGACAATGATTATGGTTGTACAGTCTTACTACTAGTAGTCTTTTTTTTTTTTTTTTTTTTTTCGCTTTTCAAGGTAGGGTCTCATTTTAGCCTAGGCTGACCTGGAATTCACTACATAGTCTCAGGGTGGCCTTGAGCTCACAATGATCTTCCTACCTCTGCCTCTTGAGTGTAGGATTAAAGGCATGTGCCACCACACCCAGCTAGTGGTCTTTTTTAAAGATAAATTCAGTATTGCCGGCTTAATTTTTTTCATACCAACTAGATTGTTGTAATACACATGTAATTATACGTATATCATTATTTTTATTTTATAATGATGCTAATGAAAGATAATGGGAATGAAAGGGTTAGTTCTAGCACTTTTTTCTTTCCTTGTGCTTGTTATATTAGTATTATTTCCAACCTATGATTTGCTGGCTATAACAGGAGAGTTAATGTAGTTGAAGCCAGATTTATATAATCTGTACTTTTATTTAATGAGACTTACAAAAGTGCTCCTTATTGTAATAGCTTGAAGGCCAGGAAGTGAGCACACCACTCAACAGTGTGGAGTGGTGGGATTCCCTGGTTCCCTTGGGAACCTCAGGTATCACTAAGACACAGACCTCAATGGCACCAATGCCAATCACATAATATGTTTCAGTAGGTTTAATCACTTTAATTTTTGGATAACAAAACTTATAAATAGGAGTTCTAATATTTTCTTTCTTAATCTTTGAATTGGCATGCATATTCCACTTAGGAGACTTGGGCTAAGGTTATGTGTGTACATCTCTGTGTGTGGCTGTGGGGTGGCAGAAGATAATCAGTATTGACAGACCATTTTCTAGTGCCATGCACTGTGTTGTGTGAGTTTCTTGATAATGTTAAAGCAGGTCAGGTCGCATCTACTGCATATTTATCAGGATGCTACTGGTACACATAACGGGCAGAAACCTAATGAGTTGGGTGCCCTTACTTACCTATTTTTTTCCTTTCATGATAGATTTTTACACTGTATCCCAGGCTGGCCTCTAACTCATGATCCTCCTGCCTCTGCTCCCTGAGTGCTGGGATCACAGACAAGCACTGTCATGCCCAGCCTCCTTACCTCTCACAGTTGAAGAAGCTAAGTAGTTCCTTGACTTACTTATATAGGAGAGGGATAGCTTTCAATACCCAGAAGCACACAGATTTGCTCAACCCTTCCTTCAAACCCAGTCCCACTATCTTTGCTTTAAATACTTCTGATGTTTTATTTTTTTAATTAATTAATTAATTTGTTTGAGAGACAGAGAGAGAGAGTGAGTGAGAGAAGAAGAAAGAGAGAGAGAAAGAGAGAATGGGTGCACCAGGTCCTCTAGCTGCTGAAAATGAACTCCAGACACATACACCACCTTGTGTGTATGTGCACACCAGTGTCTTTTACCACTGCAAATGAATGTCTGCCTGGTGGCTAGGGAACAGAACCCAGACCAGCAGGCTATGCAAGCAAGCACCCTTACCTGCTGAACCACCACCCTAGCCTCCTGATTTTAAACTATTAAAGCCTTTTGTTTTTTAATTAGTACTTTAAAATATAATGGGCATCCGGGCTGGAGAGATGGCTTAGTGGTTAAGTGCTTGCCTGTGAGGCCTAAGGATCCCAGTTTGAGGCTCGATTCCCCAGGACCCACGTTAGCCAGATGCACAAGCGGGCACACACATCTGGAGTTCGTTTGCAGTGGCTGGAGGCCCTGGAGCACCCATTCTCTCTCTCTCTCTGTGCCTCTTTCTCTTTTTGTCTGTCACTCTCAAATAAATAAATAAAAATAAGCAAAAAATTAAAAAAAATAAAAAATAACGGGCATCCATGTAAAATATGCAATAGCTTACCAATCACCTGTGTCCGTGATTGGTTACTTCAAAGGGGGCAAGAACCCTTCCCTCGTCTTCAGGAAAGTCCTATAGCTAGTATCTAGTATACTGTCTGACAGACCAGTCATGTGGGACTTTGTTGAATGAGTGAGTGAATGAATTGATTTGGCTCTGGAGGACAGTAAACAGAGGAGTCTGTCTAAATATATAACTTTGTTCTTATCATAGTATATAAACATCCTTTAAACTTCTTTCCATTCTAAACAAATAAGTTGTCTGACCTCAGAGCATGATAACATCTTTCTTTACCTTTGACTAATTTTACTTGACTATTGTCTTGAGGGAGGCTTCTCCTCACACTTTGGAATTTCTAAGTAGGTGACTACAATACTAGCTTGAAGTCCCATCATGAACATGAGTGAAGAGGTGGCTAACCCCTGAGAATCTTGGATATTTTCTCAAAAACATTTGGGATTTTAATCTGATGTTTGAGTGCTGCTATGGGATATAGTTACAAAAGAATTGCGAACACTCAGCATATCTTCCCTCCCTCACTGAAATGGAGCATTGTTGGGTTTTCCACCTATCAACCTTACAGAGGGGTGAATTTCAGCAATGTTGCATGACTTTCTACCATACTGAGTGGACATCACTGATTGAGAGGGTATGAATAGTAAAAGTTTTTGAGGAGTTTCTTTTCAAACTGAGATGCAACCCTAAGGACTACTTCGTAAGACAGACATGCTCTTGTTTCTTTGATTCTCGTCTGGAAGAGATTCTGTATGAAGACATTGTGGAATCAGAGGGCTCTGTCCATAATCCCTGGAGGCAACACCTGTATGTTTAGAATGACAATGGATCCCTGGGGAGCTCTTTCCTCTCCCTTGGCTTAGATCGCTACAGTTGTCCCCTTGTGTCCACCAACAACAGACTTTTCAAAATTCTAAAAGAAGAATTATGTCTATTCTAAGCACATCAAGACTTTGTTCTTATCAATATTCCTTAGCAATATAAGAAAACAGCTATTCAGGTAGCATTCATTTGTGTTGGATATTGTAAGTAATCTCCCAGATGATTTAAAGCATACAAGGCGTGTGCTTACATTCTATGCAAATACTGTGCCATTTTACTTAAAGGATTAAACATGCATGGATTTGGGTATCCAAGGGGGTCCTGGAGCTGATTCCCCACAGATACTGGGAGAGGACTTTACCACACAGGATCTATAGCTAAATCTAAAACAGAGTAAATAGATAGCAACAGCCAAGATCTGTTGTAGCAATTGTAGCATTTTCAAGAATGGAGGAATGTCTGCACAACACGGGAAGGAATGTGTTAAAATCTATCTGGCTGGATTAAGGGTCTCCTGGCCTGTGAGCTCTGCCAGTGAGATTCTTTTCCTTTGTCTCAGCATGCCCCCAGCTGGCAGACGGAGTTTAAAATTTGCTTTCAAATATCTTGGCCTGGCTACAGGATCTGGTGTTTAAAAGGAAAAGAGGTACATGAAGATTTCCCCAGCCTGCGGCACTCTGGGCAAATAATAATCTTCTCGGGATGATCTCTGGGCTGTTGGAACACGCGAGGATTAACTATTCAAATAAAATTCCTTCTGTGTTTGAGAACAAGCAATTCATTCAAGCACAGTTTATCTGCCCCAGGCTGTGGTCTTTTGCATTTTTTGCATCACCGTTTTCTCACTCTCTCCATTCCTCCCCCACCCTCCCAGGGGAACTGAAGAGTGGACATGAATCACAGTCAGGGCCTCTCTGGCCGCTCTGTTGCAATCTGAATGGCTTAGTCAGTGGGCCCATCATGAGTGGGGAAAGTTTTCATTCTGAGTTTAGGGAACGTGACAGATACTGTCAGGACCCTGCCCACACTCTCTTAGCCCACCCCTGGAGGTGGCCTGCAGCTTATTTGCCCAGTAAGCTTTATTCTGTCTGAGAGTGTTGGCTGTGCTCAAATGGAGCAGACCACAGTTGTCCTGGAATTAATGCCCCAGGAACCACCCTAATCTACAAGGGGTAAGAATTAATGAAAAAGTTCCAGGTGCCCATTCAATCACTTAACCAGTGCACACTAGTTCTCCCTTGCCCGACTGTCATCACTTATGGTTCTGCCTGGATAGCTACCCAGGAAGCTTCCTGATTGCCCCAGCTCACTCAGACTCAAGCCTCTATCTCTGGTTCTGACTTGGGGAAAACACACACCAAGGCACCTGACACCAGTGCAGGATTTGGGGATTCAGGAGGGGTCCCCCATGTTTATGAACCCCAAGTTTGGGTCCTGTCCTATTCATAACAAAGAATTGATAAAAACAGACTCAAGAAGAATAAATTATGAATGATTGAGTTTATTTAGGGAGAAATCACAAATTATGGGGGTTATTTAAGGGAAATTGGGATCTAGAAAAGAGGTTAGAACAGAGTCATAAGCATGTGGGAAGTAGGAAACACACATGCTTTTTAAATTTTTATTTATTTATTTAAGAGAGAGAGAGAAATAAAAGGAGAGAGAGAGAGAGAGAGAGAGAGAGAATGGACACATCAGGGCCTCTAGCCACTGCAAATGAACTCCAGAAACATGCGCCACCTTGTGCATCTGGCTTATGTGGGTCCTGGGGATTCGAACCCAGGTCCTTTGGCTTTGCAGGCAAGTGCCTTAACCGCTAAGCCATCTCTCCAGCCCACACATTCTTATAGAAGGCACAGCATAGTTCATGAGGCTCATTTAAGAGAATGGAGGTCTTGAGGTAAAGAGGCAGGAGCAGAGCCATAAGCATGTGGAAAATAAGACCTATGTAGAGATTTAGAAGAAACACGCACTCGTGTGGAAGTCACAGCATGTCTGTAAGGCTCATTTAAGAGAAGTTGCAGGAGCAGAGCCTTAAACACATGGGAAGACAGAACCGAGGTGCTTCAGTAGGGAAATTTAGAAGAGACACAGCATCTGCCCTGTGCTTCTCCATGGAAGAAAGCTAAGAGGGCAAATGGTGGTGGCTTCAGGAAGAACAGCACAGGGAAAATGTTCAAGCAGAGACCAAGAAATTCAGATGAGAAATGAATATTAAAGAGAGTTTTATCATGGTTGCCCTGAGTTTAGAGAACTTATACAGGTTTCAGGCCTAGAGTTTAGAGGAAATACCCATGTGATAGATCTAGAGTGTAAGGGAAATACACATGTGGTTGATTCAGAGATCAGAGGAAAATCATACATGTAATTAAAGTGAGAAGTTACCCCAAAGTACAAAGCAGAAGAACCACCCAGACCAAGAAGCAGTATTCTGCTCTCCTCACCACACCCAGCCTGGCTCATGTGCATACAAGGAAAGATGATAGGGGTAGGATGAGGAGGAACAGAGAGAGTGGAAACAGCACGGATGAGCCTTTATGGCTGATTGAAAATGGATTCTTTCATCAGATTCAGGTGCATAAGAGGAAGACCTGATTGGTTTGTAGATTTGAAGGACAGGCTCCAGAGTCAGCCCACCCCTGTAGCGAAGGCCACCCATCTAAGTAGCATGCCAGACTGTTGGTAGCAGGAGGCACTGTAGCTGTTCTAAATGAGTCTCAATCAGACATGAATTCCATTCCTGCCAAGCTGTGGTGGCATCGGTTCCCCCTTTGGGCTTCTGTCCCTGCCTAAAAGAGGCTAGCTTTCTCCCATGTCTCTTATAGCACCATGGTGGGAGCTGCCAAAGTAGGCCAGAGAGGCAGTGGGCAGGATGTAGCTCAGTTGGTACAGTGTTTACCTGGCATACACTAAGCCCTGGGTTCAATCCTCAGCACCATATACACGGAGTATAGGAATGTACTTCTGTAATTCCAGCACTCAGGAGGTAGAGGCAGCAGATTCAGAAGGGTTCAGAAGCTCAAAGTCATCCTTGGCTACATAACATGTTCAAGGCCAGTTAGGCTACATGAGACACCATCTCAAAAAAAAAAAAAAAAAAATAAATATATATATATATATATATATATACATATAGTTCTCTGTGCCCTCCACCCTGGGGGTGGGCATTGTCTATACCTTCTCTCCTCCTTTAAAATTGGTTCTTTTTTAATATTTTATTTACTTATGAGATAGAGAAAGAAGCAGATATTATGTGTATGTACACACACACACACACACACACACACACGGAGAAAGAGAGAGAGAATGGGCATTCCAGGGCCTTCAGCTACTGCAAACGAACTCCAGACACATGCACCACCTTGTACATCTGGCTTATGTGGGTCCGGGACAATCAAACCAGGGTCCTTTGGCTTTGCAGGCAAGGGCCTTAACCACTAAGTCATCTCTCCAGCTCGGTTCTTGGTTTTTGTTTCTGGTTGACAGCCAGTATGGTCCCAGCAGGACAATCTCTGGCAGGGCTCCCGAGTGCATACCCAGGGTGCCCATCGTGGAGAGATCAGTGCAGGCTGATAATCCTGCCCTGGTTTTGTCCATCAAACACTGAGCAGGTGGTATGACAGGCTGATGAGCTCTTTGTTGATTGGTCTATCCAGAGGTGCACTGGTCATCTCTCCACGGAGATACTGTTCTGATTTGCCCAAAGATTCTTTAAGTCTACAGGCCTTGGCAAATAGAAGATCAACAATTACATTGCCAACCTGGGCTCTTCGTGTCTTCTTTTTTATTTCTTCGTGTCTTCCTAAGGAAGATAATACAGGCTGTCTAGGGTAATCTCTTAAAAACAATTTGAGGCTTCTTTCTAGGAGGAGTCTATCATACAAAGATTCATCATATTAGTTCCTATCTTAATGAATACCTGAGGTGGGCCACTTTAAAAGAATGGAGGCTCAGAGGTCTAGAATTGCAAATTCTAGGGGCCTGTGGTAAAGGCCTTTTTTTGATGACAGTTCTGAGGCAGCAGGAACACCATGATAAGACACAAAGAGGGCACGTGCCTATGCATGTCTCTTCTGGGCCACCTCAGTGACCTTATTTATTCCTAATCATACCTCCCAAAGTATCACCTCTAAGCATTATAGTTGAATTAGCTTTTCATCCTCTTGCTATCTCAAAATGGTAATCAAATTTCTACACATGAAAGCTTCAGGGACAAACTCTATCCAGTCCATAGCAATCACCTCTAAAAAACTTGTTGTATGAAAAGATCTGGAGAAACCCTGTGACAGCAATGTTTCTCTCACCATTATGACCTAAAAATAATTACAGTGCAGAACAGGTAGTACTGATTTTAGTTAAAGTGATTTATATAAACTCATATTCATGCTATGAAAAATAAATAACATGTATAAGCTATTGTTTAATCTCTACTAAAATTAAACATATGAATATAAATAATTTCATTTTTAGTGAACAATTCAAGAGAAATGATGGGATTTATCCATAAAAATACATATTAAGACCCATATTTTGACCTCAAAATGTATCACAAAGCAAAAGTAACTAAAGTAATGTGGTCTGATGTAAGGATAGACACATAGGCCAATGGAATGGAAATGTATGTCTATTGTTACCAGGCTTTCAACAAGAATGTCAAGACCATTTTGTGGGGAGTCAGAATGGTCTTTTCAAAGAATGGTCCAGGGACAACTGGAGAGCCATACTCAAGAGGTTGAAGTCAGACATTATTTATAATAACCAAAAATGAAAACAACCCAAATGTTCACCAACAGAGAACTGACTAAACAGCATGCAATACCCACACAGGGCAGTATTATTTGATGCAAAAGAATGAAGTACTGATACACATTGAAACATGGGTGAATATTGAAAGCATTAAACCTCATAAAAGAAAGACCACAGATATGACTTAATATGAAATGTCAAGAATAGGTTCATCATTAGAGGCAAAAAAAAAAAAAAATGAGTTAGGGCTGGAGGGATGGCTTAGCGGCTAAAGGTTTGCCTGCAAAGCCAAAGGTCCCAGGTTCGATTCCCCAGGACCCATGTTAGCCAGGTGCACAAGGGGGTAAACACATCTGGAGTTTGTTTGCAGTGGCTGGAGGCCCTGGCATACCCATTCTCTCTCTCTCTCTTTCCTTTTCCCTCTTTCTGTGTCAAATAAGTAAATAAATAAAAAAAATATTTAAAAATGAGTTAGTTGTTGCTTTGGGTTGGAGTGTTTGTACAGGTGAATTCACAGTTGAAAAATAAAGGTTCCAGGGGTTCCTTCTTCAGGTGACTTAAATGCACTATGACTGAGTGTGACAATGATTGTACTCACCTAGGACTATATCCCAAACCATTCCATTTGTATACTTTAAAATGGGTGAGTCCTACAGTGTGATCACTAAATCTCAATAACAGTGTTGAAAGGGGTTGGAGAGATGGCTTAGCGGCTAAGGACCTTGCCTGTAAAGCCCAAGGTCCCAGGTTCAATTTTTCAGGGCCCACATAAGCCAGATGCACAAGGTGGTGCATGCATCTGGAGTTTGCTTGCATCAGCTGGAGACCCTGGCATGCCCATTCACTCTCTCTCTCTCTCTCAAATAAATAAATAAGTAAATATTTTTTTTAAAAAGTGCTCAAAGGAAGAGGGTAAGTAGCAGCATATTTATAGCAGCCACTAATTGGAAACAAGCCAAATTCTCCCGTATATTACAACAGATGAAATGTGCCCTGTCGTTCAATGGAATCTTATTCATCCAGCGACAAGGAAGGGTGAGTGCCTGATTGCTATACACCATGGCATGGATGAGCCTCTTAGGCATTCTGGCAGGAGAAAGAAGCTACATGAAGGCCTATGCAAAGTGTAGAGCAGTTTATATGACATCCTGTGTACCATCCAGGCCCTCCCCTTCTTTAGGATAGAAGTACTCATTGCCCCAGAACTGTAGAGCGGTTTATGTGACGTTCTGTGTGCCATCCAGGCCCTCTCCCTCTTTAGGATAGAAATGCTCATTGTCACAAGGGCCAGAAATATTTACAACTGGCAATTTGGAGCATGGTCACCTTACTGTGCTGTTGCCCTTAGATGAAAAGAACCACCTTGCCCAGGTCACAGTCCATCCTGGAGACAGTCCACATTCAACGATTGGTCAGGGTGGGGCATCCTCGCTCCAATGTAGGGCCACTCTGCAAGGCCATCCCAGTCCAAGGGCCCTGTGGGATTGTCCAAGGCCTGGTGGTCACTTTCTGGTTCAGCTTCTCCCTGCTTCTCTCACACCTTCACTTTTATGAAGAGCCCTTCCTAAAGACACACCAATCTCCATTTTAGCCTCTGTTTTCTGGGAAATTGACCAGTAATCATTAAGTTCAGGAAAGTTTAAGCAAAACTAATTGCTGATGGTTACCTTGGGGCAGGAGGCAGGCGTAGGCAGTTATCATCTGGATCCAGATGCCATGGCCCGCTGTCTTTGTCCTCCTCCTCATGGAGATGCTCTGCTTCACATGTTCTTCATTCATTCTTAGCTGCAGTTGTAGACAACACTCCTCACATCCCAGGGCTGGAAGGACCACAGCAGTACACTCACACTGCAGACAGCTTCCGAGAAGCTCCAGAAGTACCGCTCCAAGCCTTGAGGGCTCCCTCCCTGCTTCCAGGGAGTACCTGCCCTAGAATGGCCACAGGTGCTCTACTGTGCAGGGGCAGGGGCGTCCATGAGCCCCTTTCCTCTTAGTCCCTTCTGCCATGTGAAGCCACCTTGGCAGTGCTGTCTCTGGAGAACAAATGTTCACCACATGCTGACCCTGCTGGGCCTTGTTTTTCACTTTCCAGCCTCCAGAACTGTGAGCAATACATTTTCACTTTTTATGAACTCCCCAGGTTTGGATATCTTGTTACAGAAGCAGGAATGGACTAAGATACTGCGGTTCTTCTGGTGGGCAATTCTGAGGCTGTTGGCATGGCTTCAAGAAGGCCTCAGCCCAGATGTTCACAGTGGTGATTGGTTCAGTGCCGAGCCCTGGGCTGACCTTCACTCTGTCCATGTCCTCATCAGGCCACCTCTCCTATTCACTTTCCAAAATTAACTGCTCACATATGGGCCTTTGTCTCAGGCTGACCTAGGGAAAGCAGATCTTACACACTAAGGCACTGTGTGTATATACAAATAAGTCAACAAATAAATGTATAGTGTGCTGGGCACCAGGCGTGGTGGCTCATGCCTTTAATCCCAGCACTTGGGAGGCAGAGGGAGGAAGATTGCCATGAGTTTGAGGCCATCCTGGAGCTATAGAGGGTATTCCAGGTCAGCCTGGGCTAGAGTGAGACTCCAAAAATGTCAACAACAAAAAAATGTACAGTGTAAAGTAAAAGGTTCATTCATGACCTGAATTTGCACTCTATGTTAATCTATGTATGTCTACATATATATCCTAATTTTGCACTTATTTATTATTGTATACAATTATTAGGTAATTTCTAGGTTTTTGCTATTTCAGACAGTATTCCACACTTGAATTTTTTTTTTGTTTTGGTTTTTTGAGGTAGGGTCTTGCTGTGGCTCAGGCTGACCTGGACTTCACTATATAGTCTCAGGGTGATCTCTAGCCACTGCAAATGATCCTCCTATCTCTGACTCCAAAGTACTCGGACTAAAGGCATGTGCCACTATGCTCTGCTAAGCTAATAGTTTTTACAGCATTGCTTAGCAGGAATTAATCAACTTCTGGAGGTGTCACAAACTCCACTCTGAGTGGTAGCAGGAAGTGTCATTTCTCTCATCCATGTTCTAACTATGCCTGACCCTGCTTAGCTTCCAAGATCAGACAAGATCAGGTACATTCATGCTGGTGTGGCTATAGACTGGAAGTGTCGTTTCTATCTCAACAGTTAATGTTGTACAAAGCTATAGGCCTTGTCTGGGATCCTGTGGGGAACTCTTGACTATAAGTTGCACCATGGAGCTTATGTCCCTTAAGGCATTTGTGAGTTCTATAAACTTACCAGATGGTGTGCCCATAGATGAGCTCATTGGATGCTGGTGCCCATGGATGGGCTCTTGGGGGAGATGCCTTGCCTGTTGGCCAAGAGAATTCTCAAGAGGAGGTGGCAGCTGGGAGTTGTTAGCACCATCACGTCCAACAGCTGGGAGATGGTTCATGGCCTCATGCAGGGGTCTTGGCTGTGTACCATAGCTCAGATATTGAGTATTAATGACCTTTCTAGTATATTCTCTGTGTAATATATGGGTATTACCAATTTTTAGCCCACACCTTTGCTATCTGCTCAGTCCATCTCATTTCCAAATACTTTGATGAAGATGTATGAGAATAAATATTTCATGTGACAATAGAATTGGCACTGAAGACATAAGGCACCATTAGGCATTTCATAGTAACTAATAGTCCTTAACAAGTCATGTCCTTTCAGAGCACCATACAAACTAATTACCACAGTCACCTGAGGTCCCGGGGGGACTAAGATCATGGTAATTCTTTCCACTTCCCAGTCCCTGCAGGTTGCTATTCCTGCATCCCTTATCACTCCCATCTCAGGCCCTTTGTGCTTTCTTCATGCCCCCTTGCTCTCTGCTTCCCTCTGTTGGTCACTAATATAAGTTGCCCCACAGATCTTTTGGGAAGTTCTCAGGGCATTGCAAACTCAGAATCCTGAGTGCATCTGAAACCTCTGGGGAATAGTGAAGGAAGTCTTTCCTCTGCTTTTTCTCCTCAGAGTACTCCTGGGATTGCTGTTCTATTCCTCTGAGTAGCCTACCTTCCCTGTTCAGTTTCTGTCCTAGACCATACATCAAAACTGGTTTGCACTGGAATGAGCTTGAGGAAGGATTTATAGTAGCCTGATTTTCATTCTCCTAGCTGAGCAGCAAAGCTAGAGAGGTGACTGCAAACCCTTTGATCCCATTTCTTTTTACCTTTGGTGATGCTGCAGTGGGGAAAAGTAGTGTTGACCTTCCTGGTTGCTATGAAGCTTTGGGAAGCTGAGCTAAGAAGGCACCCAGGACAATGCTTGTCATGTAGGAGGAGCTTCATACATGCTCAGGTTTCTTTTTTTTTTCTTTTTGGTTTTTTGAGGTAGGGTCTCACTCTAGCCCAGGCTGACCTGGAATTCACTATGGAGTCTCAGGGTGGCCTCGAACTCACGGCGATCCTCCTACCTCTGCCTCCCGAGTGCTGGGATTAAAGGCGTGCGCCACCACGCCCGGCTGTCATGCTCAGGTTTCTTGATAAAAATGGACTTAAAAAATTACTGGGATGGAGAGATGGCTTAAGGCGCTTGCCTGCAAAGCCTAAGGACCCAGGTTCAACTCCCCATAACCCACGTAAGCCAGATGTACATGATAGCGCATGTGTCTGGAGTTCGTTTGCAGTGGCTACAGGCCCTGGTGCATCTATTCTCTCTTTCTTCCTCTTTATCTCTCTGTTCTTTCTCTCTTAAATAAATAAAATTTAAAAAACTAAAAAAAAAAAAAAGAAACTTTTTGTTTGCACACAGAGAGAGACAGAAAGAAGAGAGGGAGAGAATGGGTGTGCCAGGATCTCTAGCCACTGCAAATGAACTCCAGATATATGTGCCACTTTGGGCATCTGGCTTTACATGGGTACTGGGGAATTGAACCCAGATCATTAGGCTTTGCAGGCAAGCACCTTAACTGCTGAGACATCTCTCCATCAGCAAATGGACTTTTTAAAGGCCCAAGGGTGTAGCTCAGTGGTAGAGTACTTGTTTGGCATGTGTGGTAAGACCCTGACAGGTCTTGTCTATAGCAGAAAGAAAGGAAAAGAAAGAAAAAAAGAAAGAAAGAAAGAAAGAAAGAAAGAAAGAAAGAAAGAAAGAAAGAAAAGGAGAAAAAAAGAAGGAAGGAAGGGTGGGGGGAGAAAGGAAGACTGATTACCAATTTTTCTATTTAATGTTAAATATGTTTGACCTGAAAAGGACAACTTTGATGAGCACTGGAAAAGTCTACCATAGTGCTGATACACCCAGAAAATTGGAGGCAGGCAGAATATAGCCCATCTTACTACAAGTTGTGTAGTCTTCAGGGTTGGATAGAACTGGATTGGAATTCTTCTAACCCTCCTGTATCTCAATCTCGTTGATAAAATGGGTAAGCAGTATGTCCATCATAGGGCCATCCATTTAAGTGGAGAAGCAGAGTTCAGTAGATTCTAGAACAAGACTGTGTGGCATCAAGTCCCAGAACTACCACCTATCCATCATATAACTGCAGGATTAACTTAATCTCTCTGAGTCTCAATTTTCTCAACTATCAAATGGGATAGCAGTGACATTTATTTTGTCAAGTGAGTTAATATCTATGATTGGCACATGAATAAACATCCAAAACATAAAATGTTTAGTTATAAGATTATATTATTATTAATATTCATGTTTATACATAGTAGCTATTGTGAAGGTTAACTTTCATTGTCAACTTGAGGGGATGTAAAAGTCACCATGGAAATACCTAGGTGTGTCTACAAAGGTATGTCCAGAAAAGTTTAAATGATGAGAGAAGAACCACTCTGAATGCAAGCAGCACCATCCCATGGCTGGGATCTCCCACCGAGTAAAAAGGAGAAAGCAAGCTGAGCCCCAGGATTTATCTCTCTATTTGTTGACTGTAATCCCAAACAAACCCTTCCTTCCTTGTTGCTTTGGTTAGGTAACTTGTCCCAGCAATGAGAAAAGCAACTAATAAAGTTACTGAGTATTCAGAAAAAATTAAGATGATGAAAATTGCACACAAACATTATATTTTAGGAATTTAATTTAGTGTAACTGAAAATATTAGTTTAAAATTTTTTTTTTACCCCAAATCTGAAATACTATAAGTCTCCATGATCTGTGTCATTTCAAAGCTGAAAGGTTGAGGAAGCTGTATACTGGTTTATGCTGTTGACACATGGCTGGTAATAAAAAATACTTAGTTCTTTCCCTAGGATTAATGTTGAATCATGCAGGTTTTACATTATGATATTTCTTTAGGAACAATACTGTTTATAGTATAAAGTGTCACAGGTTTTCATATAAAAACCACTTGAGGGCTAGAGAGATGGCTTAGCAGTTAAGGTGCTTGCCTGTGAAACCTAAGGACACATGTTTGACTCTCCAGATCCCATGTAAACCAGACTCACAAAGGCAAGGCAAGCACAAGGTCACACATGCCCACTAGGGGTGGTGCAAGTGTCTGGAGTTCAGTTGCAGTGGCCGAGGCCTTCATATTCCCTGTCCCTCTCTCTTAACATAAAAATTTAAAAAAAATTTAAAGGCCTTGAACGTTGCATGACATAGAGAAGGAATTCATGAATTGAAATCACTATGAAGGCATTATCTTCAGTTAGGAACCAAGCAAATAACTTTAGCTCCCACAAAACTTGAGTTCTCTTCTACCAACTGCAATGACTCCCATGAAGAAGTTAGACACATAATAGCACAACCCCAATATTAGTATCTAGAGTGGAGACTTCTCTACAAGGTTCTTACCAGAGTCATTGGGTACCATTTCTGTCTTCTTGCTGCATACACAGCTTGATCCCCTGACCACATGCTACAAACTGCATCATTGGGGTATAGTTTTTCCCTTGCATATGTTACTTTGCCTAGCAGAGCACCTGGTACATAATAATTACTTTTGACAAATAGTTTCTGAAGTTTTTAGAAAGGGTCAAGGTTGCATGTGACAGTGTTACCCATCCAGGACGCTTGCATTATTTGTCCATGTATCGATGCTCCTGTGGACATCACCTGGGTGGCTAATCCATCTGAGAGTGAGAATGATGTCTCTCCCTTTCCACTCTGGCCTCAGGTAGGCCAACCACAGGGTCCATACTCAGCCTCTGAAACAGCCCCTTGAAATAGCCTGGCATCCAGATGTTGTAGTTACCTTCTCACTGCTGGGACAAACATCCAACTAAAGCAGCTTATGGGAGGAAGGGGTTTATTTCAGGCTTGCTGATTCCAGGGGAACCATCATCATGGAGGAGGAATCAGGCAGACACCATCATACATCCAAAGCAGGGAGACAAAAACCAGCAGCCAGCAACAGAGAGCACGAACAGCCAGAGCTCAAGCTGGCTCTCTATACAGCTCTTAGGGCTGGATTCAAGATCTACCCCCTAGTGACGCACCTACTCCAGCAGGGCTGCACCTGCTGAAGACCAAATGGGAAGCTTAATCAAAAACACCTCAGGCTATGGGGGACTTTCATTTACATCCAAACCACCGTGCCAGGGTACTAATGTCTGGGTTCCCTTAGGAGCAGACCCTGGGATGAGAGTTTGTGGGCAAGTGTTTGGGAAGTGATGTAGGAACACACCAGTAGACTGTAGGGGTCATGAAACAGGAGAGGGAACGTGAGCCAAGAAGAGGATGTTATCAAGTCAGCCACCCCCTGTGAACACCCAGTAGATGCTAAAGATCCAGAGATGGTGGAACACATGCAGCCAGGTCTTCTCAACTGCTGGAGTTGAAGTCTGAAATGTCCCCTACAGGACCATTATGTTTGGTTTCCAGCTGGTGGTAGTGTTTTGGGAAGTTGAGAAATCTTTGGGATTGTGGTCCTAGCTAACAGAAGTGGGACATTGGTGGCGGGTCTTTAACCACTGAGCAATCTCCTCAGCCTTTAGAAATTTTCCTTTTTTCAGCCTTCCATCTCACCACCATTTCACCCTCAGAGCCAGCATGGTGGAATTACAGAAGCCTAGCCCAGCTTTTCGCATGGGATCTGGGGATAGAGCTCAGGTACTCCAGCTTGAGCAGAGAATGATTTATCCACCAAGCCATATCTCCAGCCGGGGTAGTAAAGGTTATATCTGCTTCTGGTGCTGGCCTACACTTTCTGGTCTCTGGTCAGCCAAGATGTGAAGGGCCCCTACCAAATGCTGTCACTACCATGAACTCCACCATGCCTTCTCCACCACAATGAACTGAAATCCTAAGCCAAAACATGTCTTGCCTCCTATTAAGTTGTGTCTATCAGGTATTTTGTCACAGTGATGAGCAAAGTAAAGAGTACACCACCTAACAGACAAGAATTGAGCCTACTTATCCAGAAAGTTGCATTTTCCAGTAGTTAAGGGCCCACCTGCTAATAATAATTCCTGGATAAATCTGTTTTGCTCCTCATTGTCCATGCAGGCTGAGCTAAACAAGGCCAAAGAAGAGAGTGACTGTGACTTTAAGTAGGAAGTTGACCGCTGGAATGGTAACGATAAATGTCAAGGTGTGGACAGAATACTTATATACCAGAATGCTTGTAGCTCTATTCATTAGGGGAAAAAAAAGTCCACATAGAAATATCTAAACATACTTAGGTTTTAGAATGTTGTGTTCTGGTTATATATTGCCATGTGACAGTATGCCCAAATTTTCTGGCCTAGACTCCAACTACCATTTGACAACCACTTGTGGTTTCTGTAGGTTCGGAATCTAGGAAGTCTTTGTTAAGCACTTTTCCATATGCCTGTCACCAGGTAGTGTCAATAACTGGCACAGAATATAGATGGCTGGGATAGCTATAGATGGCCAAGAATTTCTTTCTTTCTTTTTAAAATATTTATTTATTTTAACAGGGAAAGAGATCGAGAGAGAGAGAGAGAGGGAGAGAATAGGTGCGCCAGGGTCTCCAGTGGCTGCAAATGAACTCTAGACGCATGTGCCCCCTTGTGCATCTGGCTAACGTGGGTCCTGGGGAATTGAACCAGGGTCCTTTGGCTCTGTAGGAAAATGCCTTCACTGCTAAGCCATCCCTCCAGCCCATTTATTTCTTTCTCTGTGGGCTTGTTTAGGCTTCCTCACGTCATGGTGGCCTCTAGGCTATTGGTCTACCAACATGAGAATTGAAGGTCTGTAATAACTAGTATTTCAGCACTCTAGATGGAAGCTGCATTATGACCTTGCCTTGGAAGTCACTTCTGCTGGATGGATTATTATATTATAATCCTGTTGATTATGAATGAGTCATAAAAATGTTCAGATTGAAAAGCAAATGAATTAGACTTCACTTGTTGACCAAAGAGTGGCGGGGCTTAGAAGATAACAATGAAGTGGGCACCTTTGAAAAATAAACCTGCTGTCGATGTGCACATTAGTGTGTGTACTAATAAATTTTACCATCTTTTAAAAAATATCTTTATTTATTTGCAAGGAGAGAGAGAGAGAGAGAAAGAAAGAAAGAGAGAGAGGGGAGAGAGAATGGGTCCACCAGGGTCTCTAGCCACTGCAAACAAATTCCAGATGCATGCACCACTTTGTGCATTTGGCTTAATGTGGGTACTGGGGAATTGAACCCTGGTCGTTAGGCATTGCAGGCAAGCACCTTAACTGCTGAGCCATCTTTCCAGCCCAAATTTTTCCATCCTTTAACACTTATGTCCACAGAATAGAAAATGAGCATGGGTTAGCACAAATGACTAATAAAATATGCAGAAATGTACAAATTTGGCAGCTGTCTTGAGGCTGTCTGCCTTCAACAACTGTCAGTGTACCTGTGTAGACTTCAGCCAGCAGAGTGAATGCTTATCTATGCATTCTTAGAGGAGAGGGTATTGGCTAATGATTATCAGCAGCTCTGGAAATGAAGAAACTCCGTGGCACAATAAAAACTCTAATTGCTTGGCAACAGTGTTTAGGTCTCATTAGGTAGATCTGTAACAGCTTCAAGAGAAATAAACTCCTGTGTCAATAGATAACAAGGCATGAAATAGGTTATTTCCTTTTTGAAAGGTATGAAAGCTTCCAATTGCCTGATATATTCGCTTAGTAGATTATTTTCTGTCATCTCAGTTAATTGAATTTTATCCCTTGCTCTTAAAATGCTTTCCTTCAAAATAAGGTTACAAAGTTCAGAAAAGTCATATTTGAAATCATGGTCACAGAAGACAGAAATCAACCTTATCTAGAAAAAATATTCAGGAGGAAATTAAAAAAAAAAAACACCCTCAAACTTTTAAAACAATCATCTTTTCCCTAAGGACTTGAGTCATTTGCCACTTAAATAAATTTCTTCCTAAGGAATTCCATCAAATATTTCATTATAAAAAGATTTATTTATTTATTTATTTATGAGCATGTATGCATGTGTGTGTGCATATGAACGTTCCAGGGTCTCTTGCCACTGCAAACAAATGCCAGACACTTGCATCACTTTTAGCATCTGGTTTTATGTTGGTTGCTGGGAAATTGAACCTGGGTTGGCATACTTTGAAGGCAATCACCTTTAGCCACTGAGCCATCTTCCCAGCCCATTTATTTTAGTTAATGGGGGAAAAAAAATCAAGTCTGGCTCCTATACACATTTGATTTTTTTTGGGCTGAAGGGATGGCTTAGCGGTTAAGGCATTTGCCTGCAAAGCCAAAGGACCCAGGTTTTATTCCCCAGGACCCATGTTAGCCAGATGCACAAGGGGGCGCACGCGTCTGGAGTTCGTTTGCAGTGGCTGGAGGCCCTGGCGCGCCCATTCTCTCCTCTCTCTATCTCTCTCTCTCTTTCTCTGTCACATAAATAAATAAAAATAAAATATTTTTTAAAAATTTGATTTTTAATACGTTTGATTGTATCACACCTTGTGTGTGTTGCATTCGATGTGTGTACACATGTGTGGAGGCTAAAGTTTGAAGTCAGGTGTTTTCCTTGGTTGCTACCCATCTTATTTATTGAGACAGCATCTCTTGCTTGAACCCAGAGCTCGCTGTCTTGGCTAGTCTAGCTAGGCAGCTTAACCCAGGGAGTTTCCTATCTCTACCTCTTAAATCCTGGAATTCCAAGCAGGCCACCATGACTGCATGGAGTCTTACATGGATGCTGGGGATTCGAACTCAGGTCCTCAAGCTTGTCCGGCACTTTACTGACTGAGCCATCTCCTTAGTTCACACTTTCAATCTGTCTATATTTCAAGCCTACTTTCTCATTCTTTGTAAACTCTTAAGTCTTCCTAGATTATGCATACCATAAGTACAACATTCCCACACATCCTTACATAATACACAGTTAGATAGAAGGTGGACCAAATAAAAACAGGCCAAGTACTTGTAATGGCCCACGTCTGGATTTCCAAGACTTACAAGTCCTTGACCCTACTATTTGTCACTTTCACTCTCAGCTTTGAAAGAAGCCCTTTCTTAGGATAAAGGCACAGAAGTGCTGAATAGTCTCCTGCCTGACACAAATATGTCCCCTTGTTTGTTTCGCTGACAACTTTTTGGACCATAGTGTCAGGAGCTTAGAAGCACCCCTGGGAAAGGCAAAGCGAGCAAGAATTATCCCAGAAATCCTCCACGTTAGAGTGTGACATTTTGGTGCCACCCCCCAAAAATGTCTCATGTAGGAGGTGGGGCCCATTTGTGTGTCTGCGTATGCCTCTTACTCTTGTTTTACTAGTGAACACCTGGAAGGATATGGGAAAAAGAGATGAGAATTTCAGCCCTTGACTAGAATGTTTTTCTTAGCATGATGGCTCTGTGGGAAGTGGCTGTCAAATCTGAAGCCATGGCCAACCGTATGGAGGACACGTATGGTGGAGCAAACACTGGCAGTACCACCCATGTCCTCTTGCCCCCACCACTTTTGCTCATGGCACATGGGTGTTAGGCAAATGGGGGGGCACAGATCAAGCAAACAAGAGGCAGGAAGCTTCCAGAAGCTAATATGACTGGGAGTACCTCAACCAGTGACAGACAGGAGGGGGCAAATCAACAGCCAAGCTCTCGCAGCTGGGACAACTCTGGGGCATACTCTATGTGATCTCCCAGATGTCTGTAGGGGCGCTGAGCCCCTGCCTCCCACAGTAGTCACATGCTCATAGTGCACCTTGTGGTGACTTCCTTTTCTTCTCTGTCTCAGCTCTCTATTTCTCCACTGTCCTTTCTGGAGTCAATTCCCAAATAATTTATATTTAATATAACTTTTGTGACAGGCTCTGGAGGGAATTCAGCTTGTTTGCCTTTGAGAAGGTGGTACAATCAATGTTAGGTGAGTTCACTTAATGAAGATGGGGGTCAGTCCACATGGAATAAATTAGGGTTGGCTATGAAATTCCTGGTTTCTTGTCTCTACTGTCCAGCAGGTCCTGTGTGGTCTACCTGCATGTTAAGTGTCCAGGCTCTGAAGTTAGACTGCACATATTTCTAGATTCAGTCAGCAAGACTTGGATAACCCTGGGAACTCTACTCCATCCTGGAGCCATATCCCTGGATTGAGTAAAAAAAAAAAAAAAAGGCCCATTTAGTGATTTATAAAGCTGTAGCTAAAGCAACTTTTCAAAGTAGGGGTCCTAGAAAGGTCTGGGAGAGTGGACAAATTGCTCTACTTATCTCAGCGTTAGTTAGGCAGGAGCTGAATCAGAGGTCAATATCTGGGATTCTCTTGTAATAAGCAGGTGTCCAGAGAGCATAGATTTTCTGCTATGTAAGCTCAACTCTCCCTTTATTGTTGGCTTATATCAGGTCAATTTCAAGCCCGTCAAAACATATTATGGTGAAGCCAATCTTAAACTAAACCCTACACACGGCACTTCTGGAAGTCAGAGCTGGTCCTGCACAGCATTCTGTCTCCTCCTCCCACCCTCATCTCCTTTTTTCCCCTTCTGTCATGTTAAGAAAAAAAATACCCTACCAGCAGCAGCGTAGCACACATGCCGCCCTCTGGAGATAGTCATCATGTTTATTCATCATTTGCTGTCGCAGTACTGGAAAATGATGGAAGGTGGGTGAGATGCCTCTGGTCTGGGGACTCATTACACAAAGTACAATCTGGTACCAGTGTAGTGGTCACCACGTATGATATGACCACAGGGTGTCCAGATATCTGGCCAAACACTATTCTGGATGTTTCCATAAAGGTGTTTTGCATGTAATTAGTATGTAGATTGGTGGGCTGAGTATAGCATATTATCTTCCTTAGTGTGGGTGTACCTCTTTTAATTAGTTGAGACCAGGATAGAACAAAAAGGCTGTCCTTCCCTGAGCAAGAGAATTCTTCCTGCTCAGTGATGATCTGGAACACTGGCTTTTTCCTGCCTTTGGACTTGAACTACAGCATCAGCTCTCTTGGGGGTCAGGTCCTCATCTTTGGACTGTAGCTAAACCATTGGCTCTCCCAGATCTCTAGCTTGCTGATTTGCTCTGAAGATCTTGGGACTTGTCAATTTCCATATGTTCTGAGTCAGTTCCATGTATTAAATCTCTTATGTCTGCATATGTTCATCAAGGCCAGGAGTGCAGTCTAGTGTTATCTCTTGGCACTCCCAAGATCCAGGCATATCTTCTGTGGGAAGAGGTTGAGCATTAACAAGTGACTGGCTTGGAGGGTGTGTGGAGGAGTACTGGGTAGCATGGGGATGGTGTCAGGGAGTCTGGACAGGGGATTAAAAGGACAGACTAGGGGAGGGAAGAATGGGTGAACCAGAAATTGGGGATGGGCTGAGCTCAACTAGTGGCATGGGAAATTTGCCAGGTCATTGTGTACTGTTGTGTAGGTACATATATGCTGGTATTTGAGGTATGCCTGAGGGAGGGGAGTGCATTTTATTTTGGAAAACAATTTATGAAGAATTAAATGGATACATTAGTATCTTTACAACTTTGCTTTGTATTGGAATGTTTAAATATATATATACTATATATATGTATATATGTACATATATGTATATGTACATATATATTGGTGGCACCTGGGTAATCCCAGTATTTGGGAGGCTGAGGCAGGAGGATCAGGAATTTGGGGCCAGCCTGAAGTAGCAAGACCCTTTTTCAAAAAACTAACAAAAATATGCCAAAAAAAGTACCTTTCTGGGGCAGGAGAGATGGCTTAGTGGTTAAGGCACTTGCCTGCAAAGCCAAAAGACCCAGATTCGATTCCTCAGGACCCATGTAAACCAGTTGCACCAAGTGGTGCATGTGTCTGGAATTCATTTGCAGTGACTGAAGGCCCTGGCACACCCATTCTCTCTCTCTCTCCCTCTCCCCCCCTCAAATACATAAATTTTAAAAAAGACATTTTAAAAAGTACGTTTCTGTGTTCTACCTATGAAACTTCTGATTGAGTAATGCAGGGAGTGTTCTTAAGCTTGATGTAATCAGGCTAAAATGGTTATACACCCAGCTCTAAATTCATTAAAAAAAATTTTTTTTTTGTTCATTTTTATTTATTTAGTTATTTGAGAGTGACAGACAGAGAAAGAGGCAGATAGAGAGAGAGAGACTGGGTGCGCCAGGGCCTCCAGCCACTGCAAACTCCAGATGCGTGCGCCCCCTTGTGCATCTGGCTAAGGTGGGTCCTGGGGAGTCAAGCCTTAAACCGGGATACTTAGGCTTCACAGGCAAGCGCTTAACCGCTAAGCCATCTCTCCAGCCCTAAATTCATTCTTGATGGCAAAGCTATAAGGTGCACAGCCAACATTCAATGGCTACGCTATTGTTTGGTGTTCACCAGATTGCTAAACACAGCCTGCAAAACTTTCCTTTTTCAAGGTAGATTCTTCCATACTTCAAGGTGAAGCTGTAGGCCAGTGGAGATCGGGGTGCAGGGGTGGGGTCATAAAGACCTTAATCCAGTAGTTTTCAGCCATGGCTTACAATTAGAAGAACCTGGGGAGCCAGGCATGGTGGCACATGCCTTTAATTCCAGCACTAGGCAGGCAGAGGTAGGAGGACCACTGTGAGTTCGAGGCCAGCCTAGAATTACAGAGTGAGCTTCATGTCAGCCGAGGCTAGAGTGCAACCCTACCTTGAAAAAAATTGGGATGACTCAGTGGTTAAGGTGTTTGCCTGCAAAGCCTAGGGCCCCGGGTTTGATTCCCCAGTAAAGCCAGATGCACATGCATCTGGAGTGTTTGCAGTGGCTGGAGGTCCTGGTGTTCTCATTCTCTCTCTCTTTCTCTTCTTGTAAATAAATAAATAAATAGATAAAATATTTTTAAAAATACCTAAGGCTATGGGGGGACATACATTTATATTCAAACCACTAAAGACAGCTAAGTCATTTATCAGTTTGTGCCACTCCAAGTATGTTTCCTGAGTCTTGTGGGGGACAACCTCACAATGAATCTGAAGCTTATGTCCTTTCAACAAAATAAACCAAGAAAGAATAACCTGGGAGTTTTCAAAAAAAAATCTTTAAAATTGGGCTGGAGAGATGGCTTAGCGGTTAAGGCACTTGCCTTTGAAGCATAAGAACCCTGATTCGATTCCCTGGTACCCACGTAAGCTAGATGCACAAGGTGACGTATGCATCTGTTGTTTGTTTGCAGTGGCTCGAGGCCCTGGTGCACCCCTTCTCTCTCACTCTATCTGTCTCTTTCTCTCTTCCCTTTTCTCTCTCACAAATAATAAATAAATAAAATATTTTTAAAAATACTGAAACTCAGAATGTGCAGAAACTGCCCCCACCCAGCGCTTCTTGCTGAAGCTTTCTGGACATCATGCCCTGCAGCCTGAATTGATCACCACAGCCTTATGCCTCCCATGCTCAATCTTTCTCTCCTCCTGCTTTCATGAGAACTGTCTTCCTACAAATGGAACCAGTTGTGTCAGACTCTGCCAGGCAGATGGGCCCCTACGGTTCAGTCCCATCTGCAAAGCTTCTGTCTGCAGGTCTCCTAACCCTCTCCCATCTTTGTTCAGTCTTCTAGAAATGTGTGGCAATCTCACAAATTTCTAATGCTTTCCCAACTCTATTTGCTTTACTGTTACCTGGTTTTATTATTTTTTTAATGAATGACAATTTCATACATGTATACAATGTATTTTGATCCCACTCTTCTCAATTATCTCCCCTCCCTCCTCTCACTATAACCTTTCTTCTTCCCATTAGATTCCCATCCTACGTGTTCATGCATTGTTTTATGTTTGTTTGTACTGACCAAGTTACGTAAATTGCTACATTCATAAACTCACAATAGATGTGGTTGCCTGCACAAAATTAAGCCTGTCAATATGTAAGTATAGATGAGAGAGGGGTCCATGAGACCCCACACCTACCAGAATGATTAGTGGCAATGGATGATTGCTGCTTAAGGGGGAGTCATGTCCTTCCCTGGTATAGCCTCTGGTGGGCTGCTCATTCTCCTCTAAATAACTTCTCACACATAATCATGCAAGCAACCTATTTTCATTTTTATTTATTTAGTTTTCAAGGTAGGGTCTCACTGTAACCCAGGCTGATGTGGAATTCACTATGTAGTTTCAGGGTGGCTTTGAACTCACTGTGATTCCCTTACCTCTGCCTCCCAAGTGCTGGGATTAAAGGCGTGCTCCACCACCCCTGGCCTGTTTTCATTTTTAAAATGAAACATTAGTATTTTAACAGTATCTCAGAAGGCTATGGAGATAGAAAGAGCATGTCTCACCCACCATATTTTAAGTTTTTTTTTTTTTTTTAATTCTAGAGAGCACGAGAGAAAGAGAGGGGAAGAGAGAGAAAGAGAGAGAGAGAGACAGAGAGAGAGACACAGAGAGAATCGACATGATAGGGCCTCAGCCACTGGAATCGAACTCCAGACACTTGCACCACCTAGTGGGTATGTGCAACCTTGTGCTTGCCTCACTGGTTTATGTGGGATCTGGAGAGTCAAACATGGGTCCTTAGGCTTCACAGGCAAGTACCTTAACTGCTAAGCCATCTCTCCAGCCCCTCATCTACCATCTTGAGTTGCAAAAGCTCAGGATATTTAAAATATTTTAGAATTTTTTTTTAAGTTAGCTGGCTGGTGGTGACTCCCAGCTATGAGGACACTTCTAGGCATCAGTGAATGATGTGTACACTGGGGATTCTTTTTTCTTTTTTCTTTTTTTTTTTTTTTGAGGTAGGGTCTTGAGGTAGGGCCCAGGCAGTCCTGGAATTCACTATGTAGTCTCAGGCTGGCCTCACATTCATGGCAATCCTCCTACCTCTGCCTCCCTTGTGCTGTGATTAAAGGCATGTGCCACCATATCCTGCTTATACATTGAGGATTCTTTTGAGAGATTTGTTGGTGGCACCAGCCTACCGATTACTGGATAACTTGGCTGTTTTTTAATTTTTATTTTTATTGATAACTTCTATACTTACAGACAACAAACCATGGTATTTCTCTTCCCTCCCCTCCCTTGGCTGTTTAATCATGCTATACCGTAGGAAGAGGGATGTACTCTAGAATCACATAGTTGTGGGTTCCAACTCCAGTTCCGTGAAAATTAGTAACTTTTGTAGGGCTGTTTCATTATGTAAGAAGTAATGCCAAGTGTGGTGGCTCATGTCTACAATCACAACTCTTGGGAGTTTGAGGTAAGAGGATTGCCATGAGTTCAAGGCCAGCCTGGGCTATGAGATATAGTGAGCTATAGGCCAACCTGGAATAAAGAGTGAGTCCCTATCTCCAAACAAACAAACAAACCCAAAAACATTATGATGAAAATGTAGATAATTTCATTTGACTTGTGAGAATTTATGTCTCCTATGGGGAGAGTTTAGGTACAGTGCCTGCCCCAGGTCATTTTTCTATTTCACAATTGTCTCTGAGAACTTGCAAGTGAACCTAAACTTGCCACCTACATCAGATAAATTCTTATTTTATTCTGTGATAAGATACCAAAGCAAGAAATTGCATTTTCAAAGGAATTTAGTAAGCAAATATATTATGATATCCTAAGCAGGACACAAAAGTCTCTTTCCCATATGGAAGGAAGCTTGGCCATGTACTCATTTTGTTAGTAATTTGATTTCATGGGCAAACTTGAGCATATGGTTTTACTTTCTTGGGTATAATGGCATGTGTTGTTCCTTCTATTGTTTGATTTTTTTTTTCCTAGTGATTCCTACAATATTGTCTCTGCCATTTCACACCATAGGAAAAGGACTGAGTCAAACTTAAGGATATTTCTAATCAGTGTCTATAATGTGATGAACCTCCAGCTGTTGGTTGTTGGCAGGATTCTCATAAGACTTCCCAGCAGACGTGATGCTGAGATTGTAACTTCAGCAAGTAGACATCCCGTATGCTCTTTCAGTAAGGATTGTGTAGATAGGGACAGTGGGGCAGGGGTTGTGGAGTAGCCAGATGTCCCAAACTACTTTTCTTGTCTTACACACACAATCTTTTTTAAAATATTGTATTTTATTTATTTATTTAGAGAGAAAGAGACACACAGAAAGAGAGAGAAAGAGAGAGAGAGAGAGAGAGAGAGAGAGAGAGAGAGAGAGAGAGAGAATGGGCATGCCAGGGCCATCAGCCACTGCAAATGAACTCCCAGACTCATGCGACATCTAGTGCATCTGGCTTACGTGGGTCCTGAAGAATTGAACCTGGGTCCTTTGGATTTGCAGGGAAGTGCCTTAACTGCTAAGCCATCTCACCAACCCGAGAATCTTTCTTTCTTTTTTTCCTCTGTGGCATACTACAGTGCTCAAGTCCAAAGACTTTGGAGAAAGCTGCTTGACTGAATCCCCTGGGCTGTGCATATCTGAGCCTCCAGCTCCTCATATGTGATCTGGATATGGTGGTCCCTACCCGGTTTGGCTGGATAATTGAAGAGAACACTGCAGGACTTACTACGTGGTGCTATGCTAGCAGCCATTGCTGCTATCAAGAGGGCCAGAAATGGTTAGAAGTGAGAAACCCCCATCAGATGATTTACCTCAGTAATTCTTTCTGCTATAGGAATTATTCATGGAAGAGATGGGATTTGACAGGTGACATGAAGTATGGGGAGTGTTGATGTGTTGACCCTGGGAACTGGTGTAGACTCTGGATTTAAAAAAAATGAAGGCCCTAAGCCTTCTAACGCTGTGTAGATTCTAGTGTCCAGTTTCAGCTTACCCTCAAATGTCCATGTGGAGCCAACATGATGTAGCAACCCCCAGATTTTAGCAGGCTCAGAATGTTAAGGTTTGAATGTTTGTGTTCCACTGAATTCATGTGTTGGAGTCTTAATCCCCAATGCAATGGAATTTGGTGATGGGACCTTTGGATATAATCAGAGTTAGATTAGCCCAGGAGAATAGAGGCCCTCTCATCAGATTAATGCCCTTAGAAAGAAGAAGGGAGGGCTGGAAAGATTGCTGAGCAGTTAAAGGAGTGTCTTGAAAAGCCTGATGGCCAAGGTTCAATTCCCCAGTACCCATGTAATGCCAGATGCACAAAGTGGTACATGTATCTGGAGTTCATTTGCAGTGGCAGGAGGCCCTGGCACACCTATACTCACACACACTCTCCCTGCCTGCCTCTTTCTCCTTGTCTCTCTCTCTCTCAAATAAATAAATGAAAATAGTTTTTAAAAGTAGAAGAGAATTTTCCTCTTCTCTCTGTCATGGAACTATATAGCAAGAAGATGTGTCCATCTGTGAGCCAAGAAGGAGGCCTCACTGGGATCTGAATTGGCTGGCATGTGGATCTTGGACATCTCAGCCTCCATAAAGATGTTTCCCCTTGAAACTTCTATTGTTTTGGATACCAAGTGTATGGCATTTTTTTATACAGCAGAAACTAAAACAGAAATGCTAATGAAATAATTTTCCTGTTAGTACTATTTTTGAAAAGTGGTATAGGCTTTCTATTTTAAAAGATGGGCTCTTGGGCTAGAAACATTGCTTAGTGGTTAAAGCACTTGCTTGTGAAGCTTGAAGGCCCAGTGTTCAATTCCTTAGTACCTATGTAAAGCAAGATGCAAAAAGTGGCACATGGATCTGGAGTTTGTCTGCAATGGGAAAAGACCCTGGCGTGCCCATTTTCAATTTCATTCTCTCATTCATTCTCTGTCTCCTTGCAAGTAAATAAAAATATCTTTTAAAAGATGAGATCTCTCTCTAATGAATAAATTTAAAAAATTAAAAAAATAAAAAGTCAAGGCCAGCCTAAGACTACATAGTGAATTCCAGGTCAGCCTGGGCTAGAATGAGACCCTACCTTGAAACAACCAAAAAAATAAAAAATAAATAAAAAAGATAGGATCTTACTTTCATGTTTTTTTTTTTTTTTTTTGTTTTTTGGGTTTGTTTGGTGTCTGTATGTGTGTGTAGAGTATGTGTGGTGCAATGTGGTATATGTGTGGAATGATGTATGTGGTACATGCATGTATGTATGTGCTGGTGCAGTGCCCTATGAGTTCTTCTGTGGCACCTATGTATTGGCCTTTGGCAACTGGAGTAGAACATCAGGTATCCCCCTCCATCGGGCACATACCTGTTTTTCCTCGTGATGGAAACTTACTGATTCTTGAGCTGGCCTCTGGAGTTTGTCCTTTGCAAACACCGGTGATTCTCTGGTCTTTACTCCCCACAGGATTGGGGTCACAGACATGCACGGACATGTCCAGCTGTTTATGTGGGTTCTGAAGATTCGAACTTGGGAGGTCTCAGGCCCTCTTAGGTCCTCATGCTTGCGCAAGAAGAACATAACTGTTGAGCCATCTCTCCAGCCCTTATTTTCCTATTTTGAGGTTTGTAAAATGTATTTTTGGTCCATGGTTGGTGAATTCACAGATGAGAGGGTTGGTGTGTTAATTATGTCCTAAGTGCAGAAGAGCACTAGGTCTCATATTAGCAGTGTCTCTTAAACTTTTAAAGAAAAGCGATCCTTCCATATGAAAGTATGTTCAAATGATTAAGGAAAGCATAAAATAATAGAAGCAAATATGGAATATCAATAAATAAATGGAAGTCAGTTTTTAAAAAGTTATCCCAACTCCATGGCCCACCAGGTATCCAGCTGAGTTTTAAGTTTTTAGTGTGCAACTTTTACTCAGCCTTCCTGAGCACATGACTTACCTCACTCCTTCTGTCTAGAAGTCCAATGCACTACCAATTGCAACACAGAGCCAGGTTCTCTTCCCTTTCGGTACCCTGCTTTCCTTCCCAAATTTCCATAGTATCCCTTCTCATTCCTGCATTTGTTCAAGTCTCCACTGACCATTCTGTTGAAAGCGAAATGTGGTTGGTGTGAGAGTGAAATGTCCCCATCTCACACCTAGACCTCAGCTGGTGGGGAGTTGGAGCCTTGCTAGATGAGATATGTCAATGGGAAAGGACCTCAGGGGTTATTAGCCCAGTCCTATTGTGTGTTAGCTATCTAAACTTTAAGACTACTTCTTTCTTGCTGCTGGGACAAGATGTGATGGCCTTACTGCCTGATTTGCCATGCTTTCCCCTCCACAATGAAGCTTCCCTTTGAAACTGTAAGCTGAAACAAACTTTCCTCTCATAAGCTGCTTCCGGTTGAGTGTTTTGTCCAGAAATGAAAAGGTAACTGCTACACAAGATAAATGAAAAGTCAGTCTCTAAAGAAAGCCAAGAATGGAGTAAGAAGACTTAAGAGACACTTTGTCACTTCCTCCTTTAGATTGTCACTGGTGGTGTGTAGCATGGGACAGTAGTGCAGCTCAGAGACTCTGTCTGAGTGAATCCTGGCTCTAGCACTTGCATTCTACATGAATAAGTAGAGCACATTGCACCAAGTCCCATTCTGAACAAAGTTTCACATCTCAGCATCTTGGCACAATGAGAGTTTACTTGTTTCTTACATAAAATCCAAAGGGACCCTCCAGCATGTGGTGATGTCCAAATGATCACTATTTTAAAGTCCTTGGCTATTAATCTCAATGGTGATATTGTCTCTAGGTCCAGTTTTACTGCCTTATTTTGCTTCTGGTTATGGATTATATTTCCTAATTCCTTGTGCATTTGCAATTTTTTGATTGTATGTTCTTTTGTTCTGGAAGGCATGGCAGCAGAAGGTGGTTGGTCACATTGCATACAGAAAGTGGGGCCGGACTATAAAAGCTCAGGGCTCAACTTCAGTAACCCACTTCCTTCAGGAGGGCTCCATTTCCTAAGGTTCTACAACCTTCCAAAACAGCACCAGGAGCTGGGAACCAAGTATTCAAATACATGAGCCTATGGGAGCCAGTTCACATTCAAACCACAGCACTAATCCTATGCAAGCTCCTGACTGTCCAGCTAGATCCCAGTCTCCAGGGATTGTGCTAGTCGACCTCATAGATTTTGGCTTTGCATAGGTGCAGGGTAGTATTTAGCCAAAGGTTTAAGGTTTTTTTTTTTTATGTAGCTGTACAGAGCTTGTTCTCTGCATACCTTGATCCCCTTCAGCACCCTACCTTTCATATTCCAGCCCAGTGAAACCACAGTCTGCTTGATCTCCACCTCTCCATGATGAGGTCTTGAAAGTTTCTTTGGGTTGACAGGTGGGATACCCATGGGCCCTGGCTTGTGTGTTTCCCTTCCCTCAGAGCCACAGTGCTGCATTCCAAGGTATGAAAATAGTTTCCTAGTGGGTGATAGTGGCAGGGCTCATCTGGAACTTACTCCTCCATCAGGGTGGGAAGCAGAAGTTATCTTCTTTGAATTTGGAAAAAGTCAGTTCCTCTTCTACTCTCTTCACATCTGCCCAGGGTCTGGTGCAAGCAGACTGGAGAGCAGGTCAAGGAAGGGTCTTGGAAGAGACCTTGTGCTGTGGGGAGCATCAAAGACTTATGGGGGTAATGGCATGTGGCATGGGGCTCTATGTACAAGACCCCTCTCATGGCAGGATGGCTTTTTCTTTCATAGAAAAGTGGGGAGGAACAGGAGGAGGTCCAGAGCAGAACATCTGAGGATCAGACCCAGTTTCATCACTTATAAGCTGTGGGATGTTGGACAAGTCACTGAGATGGTCTAGACTTTCATTTTATCATCAGGAGACATGGCCCTTGAGCTGTGGGACATCAATGAGCTCATGGCTTTGAATGTGTCTTATAAAACCATGAAGCTTCATAACATAAAGAGTTTTGCCTCTTAGGGAATCCAACTGAGGTATAGGGTGTTTGATTTTCCCATGGCTCTGGTGTCCCTTTGGAGAAATGCCAGATTGCTGAAAGAAGCAACTGCTGGAGAATAAGAGGGAAGCTCCTGCTAAGACTTATTCAATCCATTTGTTCCCTCAGACCATCACAAAACCAAATCTCTCCTCTTGGGTATATATTTGTGGTAATCTTTGACCCAGAAAATAAATAGGCAGCACCAAGGCTCACAGGCACCCTGGAAAGGCTTTCTAAGGCTTCCCTGGACTGTTTCTGTGTCACAGGGCCACTGGCACCAAAGTTCAGGCTGTGTGATGGTTTATAGTGATCTTTAATTTGACAGGACCTAGAATCACCTGTGAGGGATTATCTAGGTTAGATTAGCTTCTGGACAGACCTGGGAGGGATTATCTTGATTGGGTAGTGGAGGAGGGATGACCCACTTTAACTGTGACTGGCATCATTCCATGGGCAGGGGTCCTGGACTACATAAAAGGTAGAGAACTGAGCCGGGCGTGGTGGCGTGTGCCTTTAATCTCAGCATTCGGGAGGCAGAAGTAGGAGGATGGCAGTGACTTGGAGGCCACCCTGAGACTACGTAGTGAATTCCAGGTCAGCCTGGTCTAGAACGAGATCCTACCTCGATAAGCAAACAACAACAACAACAAAGTAGAGAATTGGCTTCCTCACTGTGGGCTGAATGTAAGCAGCTGCCTCAAGCGACTACTACCACCATGTCTTCCCTGCCATGATGGACTGTCACCTGCAACTGCAAGCTGAAATCAAAATCAACCCTTCTTTTCTTTTTTTCTTTAATGTGTTTATATTTATTTATTTATTTATTTGAGAGTGAGTGACAGAGAGAGAAAGAGGCAGATTATATATATATATATATATATATATATATATATATATATCAGATATATATATGTATATACACATCTCTCTCTCTCTCTCTCTCTCTATATATATATATATATATAGAGAGAGAGAGAGAGAGAGAGAATGGGCACGCCAGGGCTTCCAGCCACTGCAAACGAACTCCAGATGCGTGCGCCCCCTTGTGCATCTGGCTAATATGGGTCCTGGGGAATCGAGCCTCGAACCAGGGTCCTTAGGCTTCCCAGGCAAGCACTTAACCACTAAGCTATCTCTCCAGCCCATCAACCCTTCTTTTCTTAAACTGATTTTTGTCCCCTATTTTGTCCCAGGAACAACAAGGTGACTGAGCTAGGCTGCTTTGCTTTGGCCCCTGCAGATGCGGCGCTCATCTCTCGGCACGGATTTGGCTTCTCTTCCATCATTCCATCATGACCCAGAGACTGTAGCACAAGAGTGGATACACAGTTGCCTGCAGGGTCCTGAGGCTAAACAATGAGGACCACCAAGGAAAGGTGCCAGTTTGGCCTCCACGGTCGACCCCAGAGGCTTTATCAGTGGAATCAGGCCATATGTCTTCACTATACAAATTTTTGGTCATAGAGTGAAGGAGAATATAGAATCTGGAAAACGTCATGATCTAACTCCTGTTCAAAGCTATAATTCTGGACTTAATAGAAGAGGAAATTTTGTTACTGAATAATGTTAGTTGGCAAGGCAGAAAGCAAAGTAGGTTTCAGAAAACAGATACTTTAAAAATATTTTTATTTATTTATGAGAGAGAGAGAGAGAGAATGGGTACACCAGGGCCTCTAGCCACTGCAAATGAACTCCAGATGCATGCACCACCTTGTGCATCTGGCTTATGTGGGGCCTGAAGAATTAAACCTGGGTCCTTAGGCTTCACAGGTAAGTGCCTTAACCACTAAGCAATCTCTCCAGCCCTAAAACATATTTTATTTTTATTTATTTATTTGAGGAGGGAAAGAGGCAGATAGAGAAAGAGAGAATGGGTGCACCAGGTCCTCCAGCCACTACAAACAAACTCAAGATGCATGCGCCACTTTGTATATCTGGCATACATAGGTCCTGGGGAATCAAACTGGGTCCTTTGGCTTTGCAGGCAAGCACCTTAATTGCTAAGTCATCTTTTTAAATTTTTAAAAAAAATTTATTTGTGTGTGTGTGTGTGTGTGTGTGTGTGTGGGGGAGAGAGAGAGAGAGAGAGAGAAAGAGAGAGAGAGGGACTCCAGATACATGTGCCACTGTTTATCGGGCTTTATGTGGGTACTGGAGAATTGAACTAGGGTCATTAGTCTTTGCAGGCAAGCACCGTTATTGTTGAGCCATCTCTTCAGCCTGAAAAGAGATTTTTTTTTCTAGGTCAGGTCTCACTCTAGCCCAGGCTGACCTGGAATTCACTATGTAGTCTCAGGGTGGCCTTGAACTTATGGCGATCCTCCTACCTCTGCCTCCTGAGTGCTGGGATTAAAGGTGTGAGGCACCACGCCCAGCTGAAAAGAGGTACTTTTAACTTGCATATAGACTTCTTGAGAGTTTAATGGGTTAATTTTTGCATCTTCCATGCTTCTCTCACAGAGATTAAACAAGAAAGAGCCAGGGTGAATGAGAGAAGACAGATTCTTTATAGAATTTTTTATTTTTTATTTTTGCAGCATTCTCATTAACCTTTCTCGAACCCAAGTTCACATTATTCCTAGTTGTATTTTTTTCTTGTTTCAAAAGTAAAAAGTTAACTCTAACTTAACATAATTAAACACCCTTCCCAATGTTGACAGCACAGCCTTGAGCAGCTGGCTCTCATAACTGGCTCAAAAAAAAAAAAAAAATCTGCCTTTGCAAATTAAAAAGGTAACCAGGGCTTGGAGAGGACAAATAATTGAGTGAAGGTTTTCACATCTCATAATTTTAATTATGTAATTACTCTCCCAGTGTCCACTGATGTATTTCACTCTCATTCTCCACTGGGTAGGGGAGGGTCTACATTCCAGAAATAAGACTTTCCACTTTATTTGATTTAACAGACACAGGGGAACTGTCCAAGGAGCAACTGCAGGGAGGGTTACTTCAAGTATAGCACAAAGTGAAATGTTTTGAGTCTTGAAGGTCCTTGGGGCACATACATTGGCTAAGCCTCTCTCCCTCTCTGAGTGAAAACACACATTGTCTTCTTGAGATTCCACAAGAACATGAACTTTGAGCTACTCATTGGACACATAGAAAACCAGGATTTCTACTGAATTATATACCAAGTAGCTTTTCATGCTGAGAGCAATGGCTCTTCCCTCACCAAATCAGAACTTTGCTTTCCTGAGGACTAATTATATATCCTAAAGTATCATCAGATACCAAGATCAAAACCGTCCCTTCATTGCTAGAGTTTATAGTTAAGTGCAAGAAAATTATATTGGTGCTAATTATTGAACATCTATACACATGTGAGGTGCTATTTTCATTTAATCCAGAGAAAACTTCTGACGGGGCACCAATCCATTTTAGAGATGTGGGAAGTGACACTGAGAGAGATGTAACTTGCTCAAGATCAGAGAGTTAGCAATCGGTACAGCTGCATATGTAGACACGGGCACACATGTCACTAGGCAAGATGTGGCCATAGTCGCTGGGTCACCCAGACTGGAGGTCATGACAGCTGAGCGGGGGAAAGGTCATATTTGATAAAATGTAACAGCAGGCCTCAAGGGGGAGGTGATGGCTCAGTGGGAGCTTAGAAAGGGAGGAGGGAGTCATCAGGTGGAGGCCGGGGACAGGTGACAAGGGGATATTTCTGGTCCACACTTCCACAGGCTGAGTTGTCCTTGTTACTGAGACCCCTGGTCTACGTGAGGATAAGCAGGCTTGTTGTACTCTGTGTCCTTCTTCCATCTGTGATTACTGACTCAAAAATGAAAAAAAAAAAAAAAAAAAAAAAGAAAGAAAGAAAAAGAAAAAAAGTTGGTTTCTGTAACCTAAAAAAACAAACAAACATGGGACTGGAGAAATAAAGACACTTACTTGCAAAGCATGATGGCCTGGGTTGAATTCCCCACTACCCATGTAAAGCTAGATGCACAAAGTGTCTGGAGCTCATTCACAGTGGCAAGAGGCTCTGGCACACCCATACTCCCTCTCTCTTTCTCTCTATGTGTGGATCTGCCTCTCTGTCCCCCTCTCTATCTATCTCTCAAGTAAATAAATAAAAATATTTTAAAAAATGTTAATCAGATGATATCTACAAGGAAGGAGAGGTCAGCGGAAAGTTCTGGAAATAACAATATTGAGAATATATTTAGGAAAAGCAGTGATTAACAATGCCCTTGAGTAAATAGTTGGTGGGAATAAAGATGGAAAGGCAAGAGATCTCACAGGCTGAACCCTCTCCATTGTACCCTCAAAACCAAATCTTGTATGCTGCCTAAGATTTTGTTGTTATTACTTTTGCAATGTCTTTTTATGATAGAGCAGACATATCGAAATTTGCTACCTCACCCATCCAAAATATGCAGGTCAGTGGTATTAGTATCTTAATAATGTCATCTGTCACCTGCCTCCACAGTCCTTTCCACTTGTAAACTGCAACTCCTACTATTAAACAACTTCTCATTCCCCTTCCTCCTGGCCCTGGAAACCACCATCCTGCTTTCCATCTGTATGAATTTGACGACTCTATGTCATCCCGCCATGTGAGGATCATCACCTAGCATTTGTTCTACTCAGTACACAGCCTTTAAGACTGTACTTCTTTTAAAGACAGACAATATTTTAATTTATATATCACATTTCCTCATCTGTCATATGTTGATTGCATTTGGTTTGCTGTCACCTTTCAGCTATTGCTCCCAGGGCATACTTGCAATCATTTTCTGTATAGAAATAAATAAAATTGAAGAAATAAAATTGATGAAAAATGTAATACTTTTATTATAAAAATGTAATATTTTTGTGCTTTTGTGTGTATGTATATGTGCATGCATGTGTGTTGCCATACATGTGGGGGAATGGATGCATCTGTACACATGTGGGCATGTGCGTGGAGGCCAGAGATGGATATTGGATATGTTACTCAATCACGCTCCATCTTATTCTGTGAGGCAGGGTCTCTCCTTGAATCTATAGATCACCAATTTGGCTAGATTAGCTAGACAGTAAGCCCAAGGATTTTCTGTTTCCTGGGTGCTGGGATTACAAGTGGGTGAAGCCATGCCTGGCATTTACATAGGTACTAGGGATTTGAACTCAGATCCTCATGCTTACAAGTCATGCACACTACCCATTGGGCTATTTCCCCAGTTTCTACTTTTAATGTTTTAATTTATTTGTTGAGAGAGAGAGAGAGAGAGAGAGAAATGGGCTTCCTGCCACTGCAAGTGAACCCCAGGTGCACGTGCCACGTTTTGCATCTAGTTTTATGTAGGTACTGGGGAATTGAACCTAGGCCATCAGGCTTTGCAAGCTAGCACCTTTAACTGCTGAGCCATCTCTACAGTTCCTAATGTGTTTTCTTTTAAAGGAAATAATACACAGTGGTATATCATTTTACATTTCTACCAACAGTGCATAAATTTCTACTTCTCCACATTAGGGGAGGAACAATTTCTTCGGAAGAAGGAAATCTGCATCGTGGAAGGAGGGATAGATGCAAAAAAAAAAAAAAAGATTTGTGGATTCTATCATATCTCTGCCAGATCAACTAAATACACTAATATTTATATGAGTGATCTGAGGAAAACTTAAAATTCCCTAATATTACCTAACTTCTCTGTACATCAACCAGTCATTGTGATTTACTTTGGTACATGCATCATCTAGCTACTAATACACCAGGGCTAGAGATGAACAAGCAGGAATGGCTCGGATATTGCACATCTTCTCCAAGTGAAGGGTGAAAGGTACTTGGGGATCTGGACAACATTGGTGTGAGTGGAGGTTCTGAGCAGCTGCAAGTTTCTCTTAGGGACAGTAGAGAGTTTTGGCCTGAGGAGAAAACAAGCTGCATTTGGTTTTCCAGACCTTGAAAAGAAGTATAAAAAAATGTATAAAGCAGTGATTTTTAATGAGCTGGGAAAGAAGTTCAGTGGTAGAGCACAATGCACAAGGCCCAGGATTCAATCCAGAACACTGAAAAAAAGCATTTAAAAAAGAAATAAAATTGGAGCTGGAGAGACTGCTTAGCAGTGAAGGTGCTTTTCTTCAAAGCCTAAGGACCCATGTTCAACTGCCCAGATCCCACATAAGCCAGACACACAAGGTGATGCATGTGCACAAGGTAGCACATGTGTTTGGAGTTTTACTGCAGTGGCTGGAGGTCCTGGCATGTCAATTATCTCTCTCTCTCTCTATCTCTTGTAAGACATAAAAAAAAGACAAAAAATAAGAAATAAAATTGATTCTAGGTAAATTCATCAGGGAGAGCAGAATTGGCCGCAAGCAGGGTAGGAAGAGGAACAAAGATATGGTGTTCAGGAGAAAACCATTGAGGGCAACTCTGGCTCAGGGCTTCTAGAACTCTGGGGTGAGGGTCATTCTTGAGTTGTGCTGCTCAGAGGTGGGAATGGGGTATTCACACATCTTGTGCTTATCCATCATTAACTAAGAGATGCACCCCCGCCTCCCCATAGGCACTCTCATTACCCATGCTTTCAAACAAAGCGGGTGTAGCAGCTCATCTCTGTTCTCCTCTGAAAGGATGGAGAGCCATCTGTTGGGAGTCATTGCACATGCATAAAAAATCACAGAAAGGGGGTGGGAGGGATGGATTAGCATTTAAGACACTTGCCTGTCAAGCCTAAGGAGCTAGGCTCAACTCCCCAGAATCCACGTTAGCCAGATGCTTATGGTGGTGCATGTGTCTAGAGTTTTTTGCAGTGGCTAGAGGCCCTGCCCATTCTCTCTCAATCTCTCTCTCTCTCCCTCCCTTCTTGTAATAAGTGAATAAATAAAAATTAAATATATATATATATATATATATATATATATATATATATATATATATATAATTTATTTATTATCAACTTCCATGATTGTAAACACTATCCCATGGTAATGCCCTCCCTCTCCCCACTTTCTCCTTTGAAACTCCATTCTCCATCATATCCCCTCCCCATCTCAATCAGTCTCTCTTTAATTTTGATGTCATGATCTTTTCCTCCTCTTATGATGGTCTTGTGTAGGTAGTGTCAGGCATAGTGTGAGGACATGGATATCCAGGCCATTTTGTGTCTGGAGGAGCATGTTGTAAGGCATCCTACCCTACCTTTGGCTCTTACATTCTTTCTGCAACCTCTTCCTCAATGGACTCTGAGCCTTGGAAGGTATGATAGAGATATTGCAGTGCTGAGCACTCCTCTGTCACTTCTTCTCAGCACCATGATGCCTTCTGAGTCATCCCAAGGTCACTGCCATCTGAAAAGAGAAGGTTCTCTACGAAAAGTTAGGGTAGCATTAATATATGGGTATGAACATTAAGAGAAGTGCTTACTAGGCAGTTTGATGAGCATAGTATATACATTTAGCCAGATAGCAGCAGACGTTACACCCCTAGGGCTCATGAGTACCCCTGTTGTAGGTTTTCAGTATCAAGGATATATTCCCTCCCATGGAGCGGGCCTCTAGTCCAATTAGAGGGCAGTTGGTTTCCACCATGACAGACGTGCCACTATTGCACCCTTTGGCTCATTTGGCCTGGCTGTCCAAATATAAGGCTTGCAGTATCCACTGTTGAGTATCTTCACTGGTGATTTCTCTTTCTCCCATTGAACTGCATGCAGAATGGCTTCTTCCAGCTTTCTGTCAGCTGGTCTACATGGAGGAGGTTATCAGCTCAGTTCCAGCAGGATTTCTCAGTGGTCTTGCAGCACAAGTATGTGGAGTCTGCAGCAATAGGGTCTTACCATCTATTCCTGGTGGGAAACCAAGGGCCTTGGCAATGGCCTGTAATGTTTTGGGAGCATCAGGGACCTCCCTGACCAACAACTCACTGGAAGGTATCCCATTCCTGGTACTGAAAATTTTCTAGTAACAATCTATGGCTCCTGAGTGTTCCATTGTCCAAAAAAGTAGGTTTCCATATGATTTATTTATATCCTCTTAGATTTTGATTATTCCTCCCTCCACTTTTCCCTTACTCAATCTCTTCCCCTGTTTATTTTGTATCCTGCTACATGGCTATAGGTGTTTATCAGCTCTAACAGTTTGCTGGTACAGTCTTTATGGTCCTTTATGTACAGAATCATGTCATCTGCAAAGAATGATAAATTGATCTCTTCCTTTCCAATTTGTGTGTCTTTTTTATGTGTGTCTCTTGCCTTATTGCTATGGCTAAGACTTCCAGTACTTTATTAAATAAAAGTGAGGACATTGAGGACCCTTGTCTTGTTCCTGATTTTAGTGGAAAAGCTTCCAGTTTTTCCCCATTTAGTAATATGTTGGCTGTAGGCTTGTCATGAATAGGCTTTATTATGTTGAGATAAGTTCCTTCTATTCACAATCTCTGTAGGACTTTTATCATGAAGGGAGGTTGGATTTTGTCAAATGCTTTCTCTGTATCTAATGAGATGATCATATGAATTTTGTCCTTCAGTTCATTTATATAATGCATTACATTTATTGATTTGCATATGTTGATCCATCCCTGCATCTCTGGGATAAAGCCTACTTGGTCTGGGTGAAAGATCTTTCTGATATATTCTTGTATTCTGTTTGCAATATTTTGTTGAGAATTTTTGCATCTATGTTCATGAGGGAGATTGGTCTGTAATTTTCCTTTTTTTGTTCTATCTTTGGCTGGTTTTGGTATTAGGATAATTCTGGCTTCACAGAAGGAGTTTGGTAGGATTGCTTCTTTTTCTATTTTGTGGAAAAGTTTAAGAAGCAATGGTGTTAGTTCTTCCTTGGAGGTCTGGTAAAATTCAGCAGTGAATCCATCTGGGCCTAGACTTTTTTTAGTTGGGAGATTTTTGATAAGTGCTTGGGTCTCCGTACTTGTTATAGGTCTATTTAAGTGATTAATCTCATCTTGATTTAATGTAGGTAGGTCATATAAATCAAGGAAATCATCCATTTCTTTCATATTTTCATACTTAGTGGAGTATATGTTCTTATAGTATGTCCCTATGATGTTTTTGAATTTCTCTGGTGTCTGTTGTGATGTTGCCTTTTTCATCTCTAATTTTATAAATTTGTGTCCCTTCTCTCTTTCTTTTGGTCAGATTTGCTAAGGGTTTATCAATCTTGTTTCTCCTTTCAAAGAACCAACTCTTTGTTTTGTTGATTCTTTGGATTTTTTGGTTTCTATTTCATTAATTTCTGCCCTAATCTTTATTATTTCTTCCCGTCTACTGATTTTTGGTTTGCCTTGTCCTTCTTTCTCCAAGGCTTTAAGGTGAAGCATTAGGTCATTTACTTGAGACCCTTCTAATTTCTTAATATAGGCACTTAAAACTATAAATTTCCCTCTTAGGGCTGCCTTCATTGTGTCCCAAAGGTTTTGGTATGTTGTGTTCTCATTATCATTTGATTCTATGAATTTTTTGATTTCCTTCTTGATTTCTTCATTGACCCATTCATCATTTAGTAGTGTATTGTTTAGTTTCCATGATTTTGTGTATGCTGTATAGCTTTTCTTGCTATTGATTTGTAGCTTGATTCCATTGTGATCAGATATAATGCAAGGAATTATTTCAATTTTCCTGTATTTGTTAAGATTTGCTTTGTGTCCTAATCTATGGTCTATTTTAGAGAATGTTCCATGTGCTGCTGAAAAGAATGTGTATTCTGCAGCATTTGAATGAAATGTCCTGTATATATCTGTTAGGTCCATTTGTTCTATGACCTCATTTAATCCAGATGCCTCTCTGTTTATTTTTTGCCAGGATGACCTATCAATTGATGAGAGTTGGGTGTTGAAGTCACCCATTACCACTTTGTTTGGTGTTATCTGTGACCTTAGTTCTAATAGTGTTTGTTTGATGAACTTGGGAGCCCCCATGTTAGTTGCTTGTGTGTTTAGGATTGTAATGTCCTGCTATTGGAGTGTGCCTTTAATCAATATAAAGTGATCTTCCTTATCCTTCCTACCTAATGTTGGACTGAAGTCTACCTTGTCAGATATTAGGATAGCAACCCCTGCTTGTTTTCTAGGTCCATTTGCTTGAACCACCATTTTCCAACCTTTCACCCTAAGATAGTGTCCATCCTCGTAGAAAGGTGAGTTTCTTGGGGGCAACAAATTGAAGGATCCTGCTGTTTAACCCAGTGTGCAAACCTATGTCTTTTGGTTGGGGCATTGAGGCTGTTGATATTAAGAGATATTATTGAAAGGTGTATATTTATTTTTTTGTAGTTCTTCCGATTTTACCTTTGCTCTCTTGTGTTAACTAGTATTTGAGTATGGTTTATTTTTTCCAGGTTCCTTATATGTGTGCTTTTCTTTCTCTTCAGCATGGAGGATTCTTTCAAGTATTTTCTGTAGAGCTGGTTTTGTTTTCAAATATTCATTTAGCCTGCTTTTGTTGTGGAATGTCCTTATTTCTCTGTCTATTTAATGGATAGCTTTGCAGGATAAAGTAACCTTGGTTGACAGTTGTTATCTTTCAGAACTTGGAATATATCACCCCAAGCCCTCTGGCTTTTAAAGTTTGTGTTGAGTAATCTGCTGTGATCCCAATGGGCTTGCCTCTGTAGGTAACATGACTTTTTTCTCTAACTGCTTTCAATATATTTCCTTTGAATTGTGTGTTTGGTAGTTTGATTATAATATGGCAAGGAGAGGTTCTTTCCAGGTTTTGTCTGGTTGGTGTTCTAAAGGATTCCTGTATCTGCATTGGCATCTCTTTCCTAATTTTCAGGAAGTTTTCTTCTATGATTTTGTTGACAACGTCTACTATGCCTTTGGAGTGAAATTCTTCTCTTCTACTATACCTTAAATTCTTATGTTTGATCTTTTCATAGTGTCCTAAATATCTTGAAATTCCCATTCATACTTTCTTATTTGTTTCCTTTCTCTTTGTTGGACTGTATTAGATCTGCCACCTGGTCTTCTAGTTTAGATATTCTGTGCTCTCCTTCATCCATTCTACTGGTGAGATTTTCTACAGAGTTTTTTAATTTCATTAACTGTGTTCTTCATTGCTAGTAATTCTGACTGTTTTTTCTTTATTATTTCTATTTCCTTATTTATGTCTTGTATTGACCTCTTTATTTCATTAAATTGGTTTTCTGTGTCTTCTTTGATTCCTTTGATTTCCTCTTTCATTTCTTTGATTTCCTCTTTCACTTCTTTGAGCATATCTATAATCATTCTTTTGAAATCTTTCTGAGGCATTTCCTCTAACTCATTCTCACTGGAGGTCATTTCTGAAGCATTAATACTTCTTGGTGGATTTATATTGTTTTGATTTTTGGTGTTTTTTGTGTTATAATGTACATATTTTTGCATCTTGGATTTAATGCTTGGATTTTCTAGTAAACTGCAGTATTATTAGATGTGTCAATCAATCTGATGTTATATATCTTCATGGTAGGAGCTTAAGATGGTAGGTGTGGCTCTCAAGATTCTCAGAGTATCTCCAAAATTGACCCTTGATGCTGGGTTTGCCTGCTATGAGTGTATTCAAGTAGGCTGAGTGGAACAAAATACAGGCAGATTCTAAAATTTAACTAAACAATGTACACATTCAATGAAAGATAGCACAGAGCATTTATACAAGAGTAGGTAATGACAACCAGATCCTCTAACTAAGTCATAGTCCCTTAGGATGTGTGTTGCCTCACACCCTTAATCCTGTCAACTAGGAGGGTAAGAGTTGTGGTCTGTTGAGGGTCCCAAGTCAGGTTGTGACCAAGTGAGACCCTTCCTTAATGTACAAAAGAAGAGGAAACAAAGCCACCATAAACCAGGAAGCAACAAATAACGAACCCAAAATATTTCTTATTTAAGAATGGCAAATCTCACTGAGAAATCCTGCTCGATCTGAGCTGATAACCTCCTCCATGTAGACAAGCTGACAGAAAGCTAGAAGAAGCCATTCTGCATGCAGTTCAATGGGAGAAAGAGAAATTACCAGTGAAGATACTCAACAGTGGACACTGCAAGCCTTATATTTGGACAGCCAGGCCAAATGAACCAATGGGTGCAATAGTGGCATGTCTGTTATGGGGGAAACCAACTACCCTCTAATTGGACTGGAGGCCCGCTCCATGGGAGGGAATACATCCCTGATACTGAAAACTTAAAACAGGGGTAGTCATGAGCCCTAGGGGTGTAACGTCTGCTGTTGTCTGGCCAAATGTATATACTATGCTTATCAAACTGCCCAGTAAGCACTTCTGTTAATGTTCACACCCTTATATTAATGCTACTCTCACTTCTGGTAGAGAATCTTCTCTTTTCAGATTGCAGTGACCTTGATGGAAAGAAATGACTGCAGTGCTCAGTACTGCAATATCTCTATCACACCTTTGAAGGCTCAGGGTCTAATGCGGAAGAGGTGGCAGAAAGAATGTAAGAGCCAGAGGAAGGGCAGGACTCCATACAACGTGCTCCCTCCAGACACAAAATGGCTTGGATATCCATGGCCTCACAGTGCCTGACACTACCTGCATAAGATCATCATAAGAGGAGGAAAAGATCATGACATCAAAAGTAAAAGAGAGACTGATTGAGATGGGGAGGGGGTATGATGGAGAGTGGAGTTTCAAAGGGGTAAGTGGGGGGAGGGAGGGTATTGCCATGGGGTATTTTTTATAATCATGGAAGTTGTTAATAAAAAAAATAAAAAAGAATGGCAAATCTGACCATCCATCAGATTTAACATATAATTTATCCTGATATGGAAGGTGTGATTAGCACTTCTGATTCAAGCCTATATGCCAGACTTATTTGGCGAGCACTGACCTGGTGTAATCCCAGTTACCTTTTGGGATGATTTTGGTCTCAGTTATGCTGCATTCCTGCTTGGGTCCCTCTTTGGTATGCTGTGGGTTCAAGTAGGCTGGCTGGGTCGCTGCATTGCTGCTCTGGTCACAAATGCTGGATGCTGTGATCTCCCTTCCCCAGGTCTCTGGTGCTTTCTGGCACTTGTGCTGGCAGTGAGGGAGGGAAGGCTGTGGATGGTGGCTCACGTTCTCCTCTGGCCCATGTGATCCTCTACCTCATGATCTGCTCCTCTGTTGATCGCTGCAGTTCTCCCTTCACATTTCTTGAGTTTGCAAGGAGCTCTGGTGTGAGTGGAAAAATCCCTTCACCTGACTTTTCCTGCAACTAAAGCTGAGCCTTGCAGCTGTGCCTCCTCCACCCCCCGGACCTGGTGCTGCCGCTTCTGCCTGCCTCTGTGGGCTCTAGATGCTCAGGATCTCTCCTACTTCTCTGCTGCCATTGGTAATTTCTTATACACCTCACTTTTTAGTAGAAGAGTGTATTTTGCTGTTTTTTTTTTTTTTTTTTTGGCTTTTTCTCCCCTAGGCTGCTTTGGCGTGGTTCCTACGCTGCCATCTTAACTGGAATTCAAAAGCATTTTTTAAAATATTTTATTTTTATTTTATTTATTTGAGAGAGGGAAAGAGGCAGAGTGTATGTGAGAGAGAATGAGCGAAAGAGTGAGAGAGAGAGAGCGAGAGAGAGAGAATGAGCGTGCCAGGGCTTCCAGCCATTGCAAGCAAACTTTAGACATATGCACCACCTTGTGCATCTGGCTTAAGTGGGTCCTGCGGAATTAAACTGAGGTCCTTTGGCTTTGCAGGCAAGTGCCTTAACTGCTAAGCCATCTCTCCAGCTCCCAAATTAAAAATGTTTTTAAAAAAATCACAGAAAGGGTGGGAAAGATCACTCAGAGCACTTTCTGTACAAGCAAGAAGGCCCCAAGAAGCCTGAGAGACCCCTCAAGTTCAATCCCCAGATCCCACATAAACAGCTGGGTGTGGCCTGCACATCTGTATTCCCCAACCTATGGGAAACAAAAACTGAAGAGTGGTCAGGGCTTGTGATGGAATGGCAAGCTCTGTGGTCAGTAAGTGACTCCGGCTCAAGTAAGAACAAGAATAAATGGAGTAGGGACACCCAATGTTTTCCTCCTGCAGCCACAGGTGAGCATGCTCCACCACAGGTGAACCCATGGTGCACCACACAGGCATATACATGTCCATATTACCACACACATCACACAAAACACATTGCACACAAACATGCAAAAGAAACTGACATGGACAAGGTCCTGATGTCATTTGCTACTTGCAAGCATGTGTTCATGCACACACTAGCATGGCCAGTCTTCTAATTCAGTTGTGTCATGGCTGGGGTAATTAGACAATCAGTTATACAATCAGAGCCAAATATGCCACCAAGATTCAGAGACATCTCTAACATGTTTACTGCATTTTTTGACTATTAAACAGTATGAAAAAATTATCTGTGGTTTAAGAACAAAAGACAATTTTTTTTTTAAGGAAATGGCTTTACTGTATCTCTGTGATGCTATGCATTGGCTGGGTGGCTCCTCTGGGCTGAGCTGGCTTGGCTGGCCCCTGCTGGAACCCTGTCAACTGATGCCCATGAGGTGTCTGGTGACTGGAGGATGGCAAATGGCTTTGCTCTGGCAGGCTGTCAGTTCTTCTCTAAGCACCACATCTTCCAGGAGGATAGCTGGGGTTTGTTCATACCATGATTGCCAGCCCAGCAAGAGGATGGTGCTTGCTGCTTTTCAAGCCTCTGCTTGTGCCACCTTTGTTGGTGGTTTTTTGGCCAAAGAATCACACAGATGCTCTCAAAGGCACATCTGGAGTTGCTACAAAAGGGTCGGCTTTGGAGCAGGGAGGGGAAGAATTTGAGACCATTTGTAGTTTACCTCAGTTATATCTTGTGGGTGCTTGTACCTCACATGTAGTTTCCCAGAAAAACTACTATTTTGTAAGCAGAGAGAGAGAGAGAGAGAGAGTGAGAATGGGTACACTAAGGCCTCTTGCCACTGCAATAGAACTCCAGATGCTTGCACCACCTAGAGGGCATGTGCGACCTTGTGCTTGCCTCACCTTTGTGTGTCTGGTTTATGTGGAATCTGGAGAGTCAAACATGGGTCCTTAGGCTTCGCAGGCAAGCTTAAGCCATCTCCTTTGAAACCTTTGGAACTTATGTACTTGTGTCACATATGTGCTCATGAGCCCTGTTCAAATGTTCCTTTCATTCTCACCTATCCCCATATTTCTTTCTTTTTAAAAAATATTTTATTTATTTATTTGAGAGAGAGAGAGAGAGAGTAAGAGACAATGGGCATGCCAGGGCCTCCAGCCACTGCAAATGAACTCCAGACGCATGTGCCACATTGTGTATCTGGCTTATGTGAGTACTGGGGAATTGAACCTGGGTCCTTAGGCTTCTCAGGCAACCACCTTAACCACTAAGCAATCTCTCCAGCCCAATTCCCATGTTTTATTTGGCATTTTAATTCAGTTATGGGATTATCTGGCTCTGTGATGATTATGTTTTCTTTTCCTATTAAAAAATATAAGTAACATTTGGATTATAACCAGATAAGTGCTCTTAGAACCCACCATTATTCTCAGAAGGGTAATTTTCCAGGAATTTTCTTTTTCTCTTTACCTTGGCTGGAGGTGCATGAAGAACTCTTGCTTACTGTGTGTGAGGCTCTGGGTTCTATCTCACTCACACACATAAAAAGAAATAATCAGGCTGTAGAGATTGCTCAGTTGTTACAGGGGCTTGCTTGCAAAGCTTGAGGGCCTGGGTTCAATCCCCAGTACCCATGTAAAGCCAGACTCACAAAGTGGCACATGCATCTGATTTCATTTGCAGTTTCAGAAGGCCCTGTCACACCCATATTTATTCTCTCCCTCCCTCCTCCTTCATAAGTAAATAAATAGATTTATAAAAGCAGGAAAGAAAAGAAATAATCAACATGTCTTAGCAAACATGGTAGTGACATCTAACAGAGGAGTGACCCAAAAAAGCTCTCACTGTTGCTAAATACAGGCCTCCATGTAGTAGTGGTGGTCATTCACCCCACCCTCAATTAAGTACAATATTTTCTCTTTAAAGCTCTTCCAGGGCTTAGCATTGTTCTAGTCGATCTAGTGCTTTCCTTATTCTGAGAGTTTTTGCTTATGTGCCCTTGTTTAAAACTTGAACATGTTTTATTTTATTTATTTATTTATTTTGGTTTTTCGAGGTAGGGTCTCACTCTGGCCCAGGCTGACCCAGAATTAACTATGTAGTCTCAGGGTGGCCTCAAACTCACAGTGATCCTCCTACCTCTGCCTCCCAAGTGCTGGGATTAAAGGTGTGCACGACCACGCCTGGCTTTTTTTTTTTTAATTTTTAAAGTATTTTTTAAATTTATTTATTTGCTGGCAGAGATAGGGAGAGGAGGAGAAAGAATTGGTGCACCAGGGCTTCTTGCCACTGGGAACAAACTCCAGATGCATGTACCACTTTGTGCATCTGGCTTTATGTGGGTACTGGGAAATCAAACCTAGGCAGGCAGGCTTTGCAAGCAAGTGCCTTTAACCCCAGCCAGAGCATGTGTTTCTTAAATGATACTTCCCTTCCTCTCCCCTACCACAGCCTTCAAAAATCTAGCTTGCATATTTTCTCTGTGTTAAACCAATTCACTATCTGTGAAACTTGTGCCCAGAAATGAAGATGACATATACTGATTGTATTGATCCAAAGTCTGTGCCAGAATCCATCCTGACCCTTCAGCCTCAATACTTAGAATCAGAAGGCAGAATGGACCCAGCCCCTTGCATACAGTGTCATAGACACCCAGTGGCACACTGGTTGGATCTAGGACCATAGCAGGATTCTGCCTGCTTCTGGAAAGGTGGCACATGCCAGGCAGAAGCCTTGCCTACACTTAAGGACTCACTTTGGGAGTAGAGAAAGGCGTTGGAGCCAAAGCAATCAGGCGAGTGTGGTTTCTACTGCCCGCGACTACCCTAGCAGAAAGAAACCAGTGAGCTTGAGACCACAGCCCGTGACAGACAGCTCCTTATTTGTAAGTAGTTAATGTTTCTTAGCAAGCACTTCTAAAAGAAATTGGTATGTAATGACAGCACTCACTGGAAAACAGGCCGATTAGAAAATGCACTAACTTATCTAGTATTCATTTGAAAAGTAAATGGATGCACGGCAAGGTGAGAGTTCACTATCAATTCAAATATTTTCCCTTAACAGGCTATGTAGCACTCCTGCTTTAATTCAAGCAGAAACACAAGTATGAATAATCAAACTAGATGACGCTCATCAAGCACCTTTGTGCCTTGCACCATTTCAAATGGTCATTGAAGCTTAATGGCAAAAAATTTACATTCTTCCTTTAATTTGTATTCTATTCCTTCCTTCTGAGTGATGTGATTGTGGCGTGCTCTTGCCTGCTGTATTATTTTGATGCAAATGCTGTGTTGTGTGTGCCTGAGTCCAATTTCCTGCTTTTTGCTGGCAAGAGGAGGGTCTACAAAAATAGTTGAAAATCAGGGTTATTTAAAGAGTTTATAACTGCTGCTCCTAATGAGTGAAACAATACAATTGATGAGCACTCAGCTTGGAGACACCTTGATGACCATAGGTTAACAGATTAGATACCCACAAAAGAACATAAAATCAACAGGAAAATCGTTGTTTACTTGGCTCTCTTTCTCCAGCCTGAATATTAGATTCCATTCTGGTTGCCAAGTACAAAAGAATTTTTTTTTAAAAAAAATTGTAATTCAAGTGAAACTCCCTTTCCTGTGACATGCTCACCCTGGAAGGAATGCTTTATTGAGATACAGGGGGTTGCCGCCAAAGACTGCAAACATAGAGCCCCAAGGGCGATCCTTGAAAGTAATGTATGCACCAACTAATTTATGATACTGTGACTAATTTCCATTTCTTGTGCTTAGAGTTGCCTGGCTAATTACAGAGATGTTTTCTTAACTTCAGTAATTATGCTCTATGCTTTCGACAGGCAAAGGAGCAAATGAGCGAGGCTGGATTGCGCAGTACTTGGAGACAGGCGCTCAGGCGGCAGGAGAGCGGACGTGCGCAGCGCTTGCAGGGCCAGCATCCTTGATCACAAGCCTCCGTCAGTTTTGACCAGCGCCTGCAGGCTGCATCCGCAGCATCTGGAGAAATATTTGATGGAACACCCCTGTAATTAGATCGGCTGGCTTAATTAGGAGAAGTTTGTGGGTAGAGGGATGCTGCGGCGCTGTGTTGGGATCTGAAGGTTTGCAGCTTCATGCCAGGAGGCCTGGGACCACAAAGCTCTGCCCGCTGAGCATGCATGGCTTGGTGTCTGCACATCCAAGATGGCCCCTTAGGGTCTCTGAACCCATGGCAGGGGGCCAGGGGACTGCCAAAACAGCAGCCGCTTTTATTCCCCCTCCCCACCCCACACCCACCCACTGGATCTAACAAGACAAACAAGAGGAAAACTCGGATGAGATCACCCCCGTGGAAGCTGCTATGGAAGGCATGTTTTGAGACTGGCAGCAGGGGGTTGGTATGGGAGGATGTGGCCATGGTATTTATCTTATTCTAGGGCCCCCTCCCAGCAGAAAATACATCATCTCAAGGAGCACTTCGCTCCATGGGAGTCAAGGTATTAATTGTCCAGCCCCATCAATCAGGGCTTTCCAGCAAACTCAGAGACACCAGGCACTGCCTATATAATCAGTTCTCTGCACAGCAGGCAGTGGATCAGGACTTGGGGCACAGCACACATCTGGGAGACATCTGCCTATGATTTTGAAGCAGATATTCACTAAGCAGTTGCAAGGCTTAGGACTCTAGATACTATGGCTGAAATCTTTTCACCATGGGGAAAGACAGCAGCCCAAAGAAGAGAGGAGAAATGATAGTCACCAATGTATCCAAGCTCCATGTTCACTGACTATTCACATTCCCAGAGATGGCTCCTTTCATGCACACAGGGAAGCAGTGAGGAAGAAACTAGAAGTGTGTGCAGGTGTGTGTGTGTGTGTGTGTGTGTGTGTGCACATACACATGTGTAAAGGGTTTTCTTTTTCCTTCAGGTCAGCAGTTTTTGCTTTCTGGGACATGCAAGCTATTTATTGCTAACATGCTATTAGAGAACATGAACAGACTCCAGTAATGTGTTCTCACTTTACTGAATTAAAATGGTTCTCTGCTTTATGGAGATGAGGTGATTTGTAGATTTGTACATCAGGCCATTCAAGATATAAAAAGTGATGTCCACCCTAAATATTTCAATACATAGAAACATTTGATGAAATGTACTTCAAACCACTCATGACATCAATTTTAAACTAAGCCATTCAGGAAACCTGCCTCGAAACAAGCCATGTGGAGGACCCTACTGTTGAAACTTTAATGTACCATTGAAAAACATTAATGGGCTTTATTGTGAAATCTTAAAATTGGATTCTAAATGCAGTTGAACAGAATTCTTCACAAAATGATGAGACCTACATTCAAGCTACTTACTATTCAATCCCCTTTTAAAGTTTAATTGCTGAGTTAAAGATTTCATGTTTCAGAGGATTTTGCAATTAGTAAATAAGAGGAAGAAGAAATGACTAGAGAAAGACTGGAAATATTGACAGAGCTTCAGACATTTGGTAAGGAATTCTGACTTCCCGGTCTTCAGAAAGAAGAGGAACCAGCAGCTATGGTGTGGGGAGAGTTAGCTCCTGTGATGTCTTGCCTCCCTGTCAGCCATGACAGGCCTGGACAGATTCCTTAGTGTTGGGTGTGGGCACCTCTTAGTGTGGCCTCACTGAAAGAAAGTCCTTCTTACATGCACTCACATGAGGCTGATGTTGCTCACATGATGGGAAGAAAGGAACGCAACGAGAAATGTAATTATTTTGTCACGTTCGTTTTTTTAGGTTATTATTTCTACTTAATGCAAAGTGGGTCACACTACCATTATGAACAGGAGTCCACTGTCCTTGGTCTCTAAACTGTGAGTACTCTGAGGATTCAATGGAACACAAATACTTAGCTACTGGTAGTTTGAAGACAAACTTCAGGAAAAGGTCATTTCAGAGCTGTGAGAAATGCAGCTCTTGTTTTTCTGCCTTTCTTCAGAATTCTGTGTGCCTCTTACAAGCGAGAGCTCCTCTCTTATTTTTTTTCTTTTTCTTTTTTGTTGTTGTTTTGTTTTGAGGTAGGATCTCACTCGTGCCCAGGCTGATCTGGAACTCACTCTGTAGCTCCAGGCTGGCCTCAAAGTCACAGTGGTGATCCTCCTATCTCGGCCTTCTGAGTGCTGGGGCTAAAGGTGTGTTCCACCATTCCCAGCTTAAAAGCTCATTTTTTTTACCTTGTGAAGAAAAAACAAGTCGGAGGGTCATTTATGCACCTTGCTTTTCCCCAAGATAATATTGACTCCACAACTCCATAATGCAAGACTTCACATACACAATTCCTCAGAAACATCAGGGTGAGAGTTTGACCTTTGAAACTAGCTTCCTGTCTGCTGAGAGCAGTTATGACTGCCCATTCATTGGGAGTGAATAGTTGCTCATTCAGAGGTGAAGTGTGTCCATTTCTGTCCTGTCCCATTTTGTCAGGATTTGATGCTATGAGATGTATCTCCTTAGAAATCCCAACTCTCCTCCCTTCCCACCCACCCTGTGTTCATAGAGGGGGCTCAGATGTTCCACCACAAAATGCCATTTGCAAGTAGGAGATCAAAGGCATGCAGCTAACTCACCCACCTTGGCATGCTCCCTGGGCATCCAGAGAAGGAAAGGATGAAAGTCATCAATAGAGGCCAGATCACTGATGAATAATTTACATTCACAGTAGGTGGGAGGGAGTTAGTACATAAAGGCCCTTTTGAAGAGGAGAAAAAAAAATTATTGCTGTCTTTCCTAGTGAACACTGACTTGGGCAGTAGACTGTAAGAGCAAGCCTTTCCAGGGGAAGGTCTGGTTATGCACCGCCAGTGTCCTGAAGAGTCATGTGTGTACACCAGGGCAGGATGTGCAGGCTGGAGCTGGTTTTTAAACACATTTTTGTTCATTCATTGCCAAAATGGTGAGAGGGCTCCAAATCTGTATCTGAGTTTACAGCTGTAGCCTACGATGAAAGAATTCCAGCATCCCTGGGTTTTCTCATCGTAACAACTACCTCTTCCTACTGTGTCCACTCTTATCTCTAGGGCTTCTAACAAAGTTATTTGAAATTAAAGACGAGCTTAAAACTCCACCAACCCCAAAGAAGCACGCCAGCTTTCTCTGCAGGAGAATAATTATATCTGGAACAAAAGTGCTTTTAGGTATATGTATCTGGATTAAGGGAGGCTGCCAACATTCTAGTATAAATGGAAATTTTTTTTTCTCTCTTTTCAGGACACAGGCATAAGAATTGCTTTTTGAGAAACAGTCAAATTCATGTTTCTAAAAGGGGGGGTAGACGCAGAAGGAAATAAAGATGCACTTAGCTTTTTATTTAAGACCAAGATTGTTGTTCTCAATCTGTCTTAATTTTAGATGCTGACATCATTCATGCATTTTAAATTATTAGACTGGTAATCATTTCCTTAAAATAATTTCAACACTCAGGTACAATGAAGTAGATTTCTTTCAAAGACCCCCTCAGTCAAACGTGCTCAGCGCTACTTTCTGTATCATGCAGGTCAATTTAATTCAGCACGGCTCTCTCTACCCAGCTAAACAATTGCTTTTCAGTCTCTGGAGAGTGTGCTGAATGCAGCCAAGAATACCCATCTAGAGATGGCCTTGGACACTTGTCATATAAACTTGACATATGAAGCCCCACTCTTTATTAATCTCTTGTCAAAGACTTCGTCAAGATTTCTGGGGGAAAAAAGTCAATGTCATATAAATCGTTATTAATTATTCAATAATGGGTGAGATTAAAATAGAAGAATGCATCATTTCAAGAGTGGCCAGCCAAGCATCCAGCGAGTCAGTAACCGCCCCCCCCCCCCCCGCCAAGATGGCTCCACCTCACCCTGCGCAGCCTGCTTTTCTCTGTGTCTGCACACGAGGGCCACTGCCGATGTGCTTGACAGTTTACATGACAGCAATCCGAATGGTCTGTGTTTGTGTGTCTGTCAGGTGCTATGGTTTAAGACTGTGCCCAAAGGATTCCTGGCTAGAAGCTTGTTCCTTCATGTGCTAGTGTTAAGACATGCAGGAGACAGTGGTAAGTGATGGTGTCAGTGTTGGGGGAGGAGGAGTGTATTTCATGAGGGGATTAATGAAGTTCTCTTAGCACCTTGGTTACTTCTTGAAATGGTGAGTTGTTATAGAGTGAGGATACCCCCCCCCCCATGCACTGTGCTCACCTTCTGCTTCAAGTTTCCTTTCCACTTCCCAATCATGTTGTGATGTGGCAAAGGGGGTCCTTGGTCAGAGGTTGAAAAGATGGACCCACCTAATTCTGGACTCCTGTCCTCTAAAATTGTGAGCTGAATAAACCCTTTTTCTTTATAAATTCCCATAGTAAGGTATTTTGTGATAGCAACAGAAAGAGGATAATATACTATGAACTAAAGTTTCTGGTAAAGTGCTACATCTGCTGCACCTACTTCCAGCAAAGCTGAATGGGCTGATGAAGCTCATGTGACCACAGAGAGATGGAATGTTGCAAGTCAGAGCCAGATTACCTTTGGCTGCCTTTAGCCCCTTGATAGCTATTTATTGCCCACCTCTGTCTGACCTAACATCCTGGTGACTATCAGTTGCATCCTTTTTGGAATGTACTAACAGACCCCCAGCTTCCACCAACCCAAGGACTAAGAATGTCATCAGACAGCATGGGAGCCCTATGGTGGAGATTTCTCCACTTTGCTGTAACCCACCTACCTGGTGGTCAGCCAGTGAATTTGAAAAGTGCCTTGATGTATGACTTTCTTTTGTTATGTAACTATAAAACCTTCATGAATTTGTTAACACATTGGAACATGGAATTGAGGTAGCTTAAATCTGTGTTCTCAGGCCATGGTCACTCATATTTGGCTCCAGAAACAACTATCTCTTATCCCCTTTGAGGTGAGATCTGTTTTTTTGTTTTTTCTCAAGGTTGGGGCTCACTCTAGCCCAGGCTGACCTGAAATTCACTATGGAGTCTCAGGGTGGCCTTGAACTTACGGCAATCCTCCTACCTCTGCCTCCCCAGTGCTGGGATTAAAGGCGTGCGCCACCACGCCCGGCTAGATCTGTGTTTTTTTGTTGCATCATCAATACCAAGTATCTGACAATGCCTTCATTTCTAGTTTAGCTGTTTTTATTAACATGACCTTGTCACATGTTGTCTTGCAGATACTCGTACAAGGTTTTGAGTACAAGTCATTTATTTGAGAGCTGATTACAGCAAATACAGGTGGAGAATGATGGAAGTGAGACAGAGGAGGGTAAGAATTAGTACTTCCATCAGTGAGCAGGTTCCAGGTATGGCCAACTGGGGCTCAGTGTTGCTGAGGACCTGTGGGCGGTGATATAGAACACACCAGAAAGCTTGAGCAAGGCACTTGGCAGCTGGGTTATGCATCCATAAGCTCTCATATGTCATTGATTGAAGGCCCAAGCATACCTTTCCATTAGAGAAAGTCCTGTCTGAAGTTTCTGGTCCACCTTAGGAATGAGGAGCACCTTAGAAATGGGAAGGACAACTATGGTTCTCCACACAAGACAGGCTAATCCTACATCCAGTGTCAGGATGCTGGTCGAAAATGCTGGCTCCATGCTTGTATCTGATGTCTATAGGCTGTGATAGATGTCCCAAGGTCACCCTCCCTAGGACTGTGTGGTATGAAATAAACAGATTTCCTGGAGATACTCTTAAGATCCTGCAGGAATCAATGGTTTCTCATATTGTTCCAAGGACTTTCACCAGAGTGGTCCATCCCAGTGATTGCCTCACAGACCATGTTGCCTCAGGGTTTAGGGGCTGGGTCCCGGAACTGTTTGTCACTTCTTCCCTGAGAACACAGTTAGTTAGGTGAGAGTAACTACCTGATCCTAGCAATCAACCAGAAAGCTATCTAAAAGCATCTTGTGGTTTGACTTGAGAATATAAGCTAGGACAATCAGAGTGTCTCTTTCAAGAATCAGTGCTAAGCAGCAGGAAAAAATGTCAGAATTGTGGGAATAGTGGCCATGAGGGTAGAAGAGCTAACATCAGTTGTAAAGAGCAAGGTCAGTGAGGTCAGGGATATTGATTGGAATGATTGGTTCAGCGCTAAATTGGTAGATTTATGTAACTGTCACAATTCTTGGTTCCCAGGACATAGGAAAGTTCTGAGCACTTTGGAGTTGCTCAGTGGATATTTGCTAAGTTAACAATAGAATCTGTTGAGAAAGTTCAAGCAATGGAGGAGCTATGCCACACCACATGGACCTGCTGGAGAGAGGAGTCAGAAGCAAAACTCAGTGTTACAGGGCTGGAGAGATGGCTTAGCAGTTTAGGCACTTGCCTGCAAAGCCCAAGGACCCAGGTTCAATTCCCCAGTACCTATGTAAACCAGATGCACAAGGTAGTGCAGTGTGTCTGGAGTTCGTTTACAGTGGCTGGAGACCCTGATGTACCCATTCTCTCTCTAGCTAATAAATAGATAAAAATAAAATATTAAAAGCCTCAGTTATAGGAATCATATCATGAAGACATTGATAATATGTGCTTCATATATATACCTAATCATAGACTGAAACCTCATGGCATACGTACTAGATAAGAAAGCAGTGGCATGGAGAGATTAGATGACTTTACCAGGAGGACATAGTCAATACATTGTAGAGCCTAGATCTGAAACAGACTGTGTGTCATTGGAAAAGCAGCCCTTCACTATTTCATCTCTGCTAAGAGCCCCAGGCCTCCTTTACATCTAGAACAGGTCTCAAAGTCAACAGGGTCCAGTTATTTGCCTATGCTTTGTCTTAGATTTCAACTTGACTGTATGCTTCTGCTGCTCCACATTTAGCCCTACAGCAGCATGGGCCTCCTGTCTCCTAAACTCCAGATAGCCTCAGTAGGCCTCATTCTTTGCAATCAAAGAGCATTAGACACATGGTCCCTGAAACTTCCCTCCAGGTGTTTGAGCCTGGACTCTTGGGCACTACCTCCAAGGTGTGTTCTGGAGTTCAGAAAGTACTGCTGGGTAAATTCTGAGATATTGCTAGGACTGAGGTCTTAGCTCTACTTGAGGCATGAACATTATCTTATGTTATGTGACAAACTACTCACAGCATGAACAGTTTGCAGAAATGACATCCTAAATGTGTGTATGGTGGAGACCATTGTGGTTAGCAGAACCATTGAAGTGGGCATTGCTGGACACTTAAAACTACATAAAATATTAAAATGTTGCCTTTACCAATTATTTGACTAGAGCTTAACCCAATCTTCCCTTTTGTAAAAGTACAGCCTCATGTGATGTTTAAGCTGATAGGTCATAGGAAATCCAAGTCATCAGAAAATGACAGTGCCCTGCCTCCACCTTATGGGATTGGTTATTGATTTCTACTGTTAGAACTTGGTGACCAAGTCAAAGATTGGTGTGGAGGTGGTATTTTATAGACAAAGGTACATGGATAATGACTAATAATACTTCACTAAAGCTTTGTGCATTGAAGAGAAGTTGGTGAGAAGCAGACAACATGCCAGGGACAGGAATTGTAATTGAGGTGTGTAGGCATCAGACTTGGAACACTTTGGATATTCAACTTGCTGGTGAAATAACTTCTGTCAGACCTCACAGCACAGGGGAAGTATTTGGCTGGGGAAGGGGAAATAGCCCTCCCTACCTGGTGGCACATGTTCCCTCTGCCTTCTTTCCAACCTTTCGCGTTACGCTGCTCCAAGTTAACCAGTGGGAGAGTTCACAGGCTCTGGACGTAGATGGTGTCTCCATCACCAGATCAAACTTTCTTTTCTTATGACTGTTACAGTTCCTGTAGAAATGACTCAGCCATGTTCATGCCTGTGAGTTACCAGGGCAGCAATCACTCTCAACAAGCCCAGGCGCTGGGGACCACATAGTGCTTTATAAAAGAGAGGGGGATATCACATGGCAGTGGAAAACATCATCAGAGGTGCATGTGGTATCTAAGTGAAGCAGTATCTTCATCAGACATGGCTGAGAGGGTGAGCTTGACAAGTGGGAGCATCTCAGGCATTCAGCTGACTTCAGAGCCATAATTTCTAAAAGCAAAATATTCTTTAGCCAGAGCCAAGTCCAACCCAGCTGCCTGGGAATGAGAGTTTTCAGGTGAGAAGTTCTGGGAATTTATCATCAGGGGTATTACCTTCCTTTGTAACTCTTGAGTTCCAAGTCTGCAGATCCAGCCAATCAAAGATCACGTACCATACATTTGGGCCTATGATGGTTGTGTGTCTAAACTGAACATGTTAAGATGTTTTTCTTGTCATTAACACTTTAATAATATAGCATAATATTTATAGCATTTATACTATACTGGGTATTATAAGTAATGTAGGAATGATTGAAAGTATACAGAAGGATGCATGTGTAGGCTATGTGAAGATTCTATGCCATTTTCCTTATGAGACTTGAGCATCCATGGATTTTAGTATCCATAGGAATCCTGGAATCCATCCCTCATGCACACCTAGAGACAACTAACTTTAATAAAGCTTGACATCTTTCATCTGAGGTTATGGGCTTCTCTACTTATGACAGAATCTTGGTCCAAATAATATATAAAACATAAATCAGGTTTTTAATTTCCTCAAATCCTAATATGAGAAACAGTGTATTTACTCTTATTTTGGGGAAGGCTTTAAGCAGGAAAGCCCACTTAACCAAAACAGACTCCACTTTGCTGGTGAGAATGTGGCATGTATGGGAGATGAGAGAAGACATCTGAAAATGGAAGGAATGTGCCACACTTTGTGTGGCTGTTTTTCTCCTCTCCTTCCTTTCCAGTGATACAAACCTCTTCCAACATCCTAATTTTTTTTTTTTTTTGGAGCAAAAGATATAATGCAAAATGCTACCAAAAGATGACCCGAAATTCTGCAATCCACTGAAAAAGTTTTGGAGATGCACGGTCACCATTAAAATTGGCTACAATGGTAAAATACATTATGTATATTTTATTACAATAAAATAATGAAAACATATGTTATTAGTTTTAACTTTATGCCAGCCTGAATGAAGTGGAAAAAAATAAAAGGCCCCTAAGACTCAACACCGCTGCTTTGCCGTGGGTGGTAATGAGCGGTGGAAGGGAGGGCGACCAGCTGGTGGGGGTGGGAGAGAGGCAAGAAAGCTGCACACTGGGTTTCGGTTAATGAGTCTGCAAGCACCAGGGGCCTACTGGAGGTGAGCACTTTTCTCTCTTGTGGTCTTTTGATCAGTTTGAATCATAATCAGCGAAGGCACAGTGTTAAACAAATCCAAGGCTAACTTCTCAAACACACTCCAAAGTAATATGTGACAAACTCTAATGAATGAATCCTGTTTTTGTAAAATAATGTTCACTTTGTCTACTTCTCAGAAAGAATTTGAGACAGTGGAAAGTCTGCGACTACAGAGATAGGAAAGGGATGTTTGTTCAAGGGCCTGGGTCCCACCTTTCCGCCTCACCTACTATAGTCTCCTTTGGTCCCTGCACCTGCCAGTGGCTTGCTGTGTTTCTCTAGATGGAGGAGCCCAGAGGTGCCAGGGACAAAGTACCCCAGGAAGGACACCTGACCAATAAGGAATAAGAGGTAGGGGGTAAAGACTCAATCTCTCTTGACCCAAGCTTCCTCTGAGAGCCTGATGTGGATCGACATGGTCACTTGGAAAGTTTCCAGTTGCTCTCAGTGATGCTCTGCACATAAAGCCACTTTGTGTCAACTCGCCTCCCTTCTTTCTTCACTCACAGTGCTTCCTCAGTTTACTTCACAGCTAAGTCAGTTATGCCCTACTCCTCACTTTGTTCTGCTGAGTTGCCACAGCTGGCATTCAGTATAATTTTAGTTTCCTAGTGAGTGAGGGCAAAAGAGCAGCAAGCCCTGCTTTTTAAATAAATGTTTTGGGTTAGCATAGAAAGTAATGGCTTTCATCATGGTACCTTCATATATATGTGTCATTAGACTTATCCCTTATTCATTCCCCTCCCCCACTCTCTTTTCCTGTGCCCCTCCCCCCTAGCTGGTTCCCTGTCTTCCCCCAGTTAATCCTCCTCTTCTGCTTTCTTAGTTCTTGTATTCCATTACCCTCTTTATCTCCTACTTCAAGATCTCTTCCTCCACTCTGATCTCTTTTCTAGTTTTGAAACCTACGAATGCACACATATAAATACATACACATAGATATTCAATTCTAAATTTAAGTTCTACATATGAGAAAAAAAAAAAAAAACCTGTAGTATTTGTATTTGGCCTGAGTCTAACTTATTTCACTTAACACAATGATTTCCAGCCACATCCATTTTCCTACAAATGTTATGATTTTATTTTTATTTAGTGCTGCATAAAATTCCACTGTGTATATGGACCACATTTTCTTGATCCATTCATCCACAGATGACATCTAGCTAGGCTGGTCCCATTCCCTGGCTATTGTGAATACTGCAGCAATAAACATGGATGTGCAAGTATTTCTGTGGTGACTTAGAAAAGTATAGCTGGGTCATATGGAATTTCTATTCTCAGGGTTGTTTTTTTAAGGAGCCACCAAGATTTCTACAGTGGATGCACAAGTTTATATTCCCATCAGCAGTGAATAAGGGTTCCTCTTTCTCTGTACCCTTGCCATCATTTGTTTCCATTTAAAAAAAAATATTTATTTATTCATTTGAGAGATGGAGGGGGAGAGAGAGACAGAAACAGAGAGAGAGAGAAACAGTATGGGTACGCCAGGGCCTCCAGGCACTGCAAATGAACTCCAGACTCATGCACCACCTTGTGCATCTGGCTTACATAGGTCCTGGGGAATTGAACCTGGGTCCTTTGCCTTTAGAGGCAAACACCTTAACTACTAAGCCATCTCTCCAATCCCTCTTTTGTTTTATTTTTTAAAAAAATATTTTTATTTATTTATTTGAGAGAGAGAGAGAGTGAGAGTGAGAGAGAGAGAGAGGGCACACCAGGGCTTCCAGCCACTGCAAACAAATTCCAGATGAATGTGCCACCTTGTGCATCTGGCTTACGTGGGTCTGGGAAATCGAAACTGGGCTCTTTGGCTTTGCAAGCAAGTGCCTTAACCCCTAAGCCATCTCTCCAGCCCTCATTTGTTTTCTTGATAGGCATTCTGACTGGGGTGAGATGGGAGATCAATATACCTAAACTCTTCTCTTCAGTGGAGCCAAGTATAAACTAAGTTATTCAATTATTTCCCTTCTCTGTGAATCACCTTGGAATCACAGAGCCATCTTGTCCTTCCCCAAGATCACAGTCTGGGAAGCATTCTCTAGTAAATGGCAAAACCCACCAAGGGCTGGGGACCGTCTTGGCCCCTGAAATGAGTTGCTTATGGAATGAGCAAGTTTATAAGGGTTCCAGAGAAAACACTAGCTTTCTCAATAGGATACTATGAGACATCATCACACAGAGGGATAGAGAGACTCGTATGTATTTGGAGTTGTCAAAGAACCCCAAAGCATCTCCCACTTACAGGTGAAGTCTGAATCCTCTTCTCTTGAGTTCATAGACATCTATGTGACTGCACACTGAATAGGATGTCATGAAAGTGAGTTTATGATCTCCAAGGCTAGGCTAGAACAGGCCTTGTCTTTTCTCTTGGAACATTCTCTCTGGATACCTTCAGTGACCATGGAAGATGGATACACACACACACACACACACACACACACACACACACACACACATAGTAGATAGGTATGAATGGGAAGTCCCTAGTATTCTTCTACCTGTTGAGTTTTCTCAGCCCAGATGTCAGGTATGCATGTTCAGAATCACCTGAATCATAGCCACCATCTGACTGTAGGCACATGAGAAACCCAAGCCATTCAACCACCCACCACATTTATGAGCAAAATAAAACCTTCCTCCCTTCCTGTAGTAGACCATTTCATATTGCTGGGATGAACATCCAAACCAGGCAGAGTTTACAGGAGGAAGGACTGATTCCTAGCTTATAGATCCAGGGGAAGTCCCATCAAATGGCAGAAGATGCTGGCTCCCATTCATAAATCCAAACAGAGAGATTTCATCAAGCATCCAGCAGCACCACCAAGCACGACCACCAGCACACATAAAACCCATCAGAGCATAGACTGCTCTCTACACTTTTGCACTGGAGTCAGATCCTCCCCAAGCACACTGGGCTGGAGCGAGACCCTACCTCAGAAAACAAAACCAACCAAACAAAACAAGATTATAGCTGGGTCCACAGACAGTTTGTTCATCAAACAAATAAGTTCATATTCAGTCAACTTAATCAAAAGCAGAGTTGTTTTCCTCCAGTTTTCCCTTTGTCAAGTACAATAATGAGACAGAGAAAAGGTATATATATGTAACTAGAAGAACAGATTAATGGGGGTGAAAAGGCCTAAGTGATGTCAGGGGAAGAGATTGAGTAAAGGAAAGGTGGAGAGAGGGCTAATCAAATTCTAAAAGGATATAAATAAATCATATGGAAACCTGCTTTTTAGATCGTTGCTAGAAAATTTTTAGTACCAGGGATGAGATACCTTCCAGTGAGTTGTTGGCTAGGGAGGCCGAGGTCCTTGGTTTCCCACCAGGAATAGATGATAAGACCCTATTGCTGCAGACTCCACATACTTGGGCTGCAATTTCACTGAGAAATCCTGCTGGAACTGAGCTGAAAACCTCCTCCATGTAGACCAGCTGACAGAAAGATGGTATCTCTCTCTCTCTCAAATAAATAAATAAAAATAAAATATTTTTAAAAAATCCACACTGCATGCAGCTCAGTGGGAGAGAGAGAAATCACCAATAAAGATATTCCACAGTGGACACTGCAAGCCTTATATTTGGCCAACCAGACCAAATGAGCCAAAGGGTGCAATAGTGGCATGTCTGTTATGGGGAAACCAACAGCCCTCTAATTTGACTGAAGGCCTGCTCCATAGGAGGGAATGCATCATTGATACTGAAAGCCTATAACAGGGGTAGTCATGAGCCCTAAGGGTGTAACGTCTGCTGCTGTCTGGCTAAATGTATATACTATGCTCATCAAACTGCCAGGTAAACACTTCTCTTAATGTTCATACCCATATATTAATGCTACTGTCACTTTTTTGTTAGAGAACTTTCTCTTTTCAGATGGCAGTGACTTTGGGATGACTCAGAAGGCAACATGGTGCTGAGAAGTAGTGACAGAGGAGTGCTGAGCATTGCAATATCTCTATCACACCTTCCAAGGCTCAGGGTCCATTGTGAAAGTGGTGGTAGAAAGAATGTAAGAGCGAAAGGAAAGGTAGGACTCCTTATAACGTGTTCCTCCAGACACAAAATGGTCTGGATATCCATGACCTCACAGCACCTGACACTACCTACACAAGACCATCATAATAGAAGGAAAAGATGATGACATCAAAATAAAAGAGAGACTTGATTGAGAGGGGGAGGGGATATGATGGAGAGTGGAGTTTCAAAAGGGAAAGTGGGGGGAGGGAGGGAATTACCATGGGATATTGTTTAGAGTCATGGAAGTTGTTAATTTAAAAATAAAAGAAAATAAAAGAATCCGAAACATTCTCCCTAGAATTTTGGGGGGACTTTAAATGAAAATCTGTCCATCATCATAGGTGGCTGTTTTATATGGAAAGAGATTCATGGCTATAAATAGTAAAGCACAGATCTAAATCAGCTGATGGTACACAAATGTCCTCTGCATTTCAGGGAAGTCCCCTTTCTCTTTTGTCATTTACCTTCAGGAAGAGGCAGCAGCTTCTCGTGCTCCAGCATCAGATTACCACAATGTCATGGGCTCAGCTCTGGTAGAAATCCATCCTTCATCTATACTCACCAGGGCTCAGCCCTTCATTGCACATACAGTCACTGCAAGGAGAACTGCCTTCAGAACAAACCAACACTGTTTCTCTATCCGCATTCAAACTTGCCACAAATTGCTATTCTTAGGGACTTAAATTTTTTTAAATTTATTTATTTGGAGAGAGAGAGAAACAGATAGATATATAGAGAGAATGGGCATACCAGGGTCTCTAGCTACTGCAAAAGAAATCCAGACACATGTGCCACCATGTGCATCTGGCTTACATGAGTTCTGAGGAATCGAACCTAGGTCCTTAGGCTTCACAAGCAAGTGCCTTAACTGCAAAGTCATCTCTACAGCCCTCATAGGGACTTTTGACTCAACCAATAAGGCTGGGAAGAGTCTCTAAAGAGAAGGAGGAGCCTCCACTCCTCATGCTGGCTGGCTTCATTATGGGTATGTGATGCTGTCATATGTGTAACTCCCTAAGATCTGTCTTATGGGTTGCTCCTCAAGCTAGATGATGGTCATGTTATTATGATCCACTACAGGAAATTGCCTCACTTAAAAATATCTCCTTTAGGGCTGGAGAAATGACTTAGCAGTCAAGGTGCATGCCTGTGAAGCCTCAGGACTCATGTTCAACTCTCCAGGTGCCACGTAAGCCAGATGCACAAGGTGATGCAAGCATGTAAGGTCACAATTGTGCACAAGGTGGCACATGCTCCTAGAGTTCAATTGCAGTGGCTGGAGGCACTGGAGTACCAATTCTCTGTCTCTCATTAAAAAAACAAAGGCCAGTATGTTGGGCTTGCCTCAAAAAAAAAAAAAAAAAAATCCACTTTATGCACTTGGACTCTGTATTCATTCCAAAACCAATTCCACAAAGGTTTCTGAACTCCCACATGGTTCTAGCACTTGATAGGAGCCACGGGACTGGAAGACGGAGCCACCATGGCCTCTCAGTTCTTGGAGCAGACTTCAAGCACACATATATATGTGTACATAGAGACTTGCCCTCCAATTGGCCACAGTTCATCGTCTGTGAAGGTGCAGATTAGGAAGGACTTGAGATCACATTTCCAAATCATGCTTAGCTACCTCAGAACCATCAAATTTCAAGACATTACAGCACAGAGGCTAGTAGACCTGGTTAGGTTCCTGGGCTGAGCACCACTCACTTAGGGACCCAAGGTAATGGAAGTGCCACCTCATTCATCATGTATGGTTTCTGAGGATTCTGGAGGAGGTGAGGGAGGGCTGTAGAATTATAGCTTGTGCTTTTCACTACCTTGTTCTAGAAGGGTCCACATAGCTTGGCCAAAATGAGGGAGGCTGGGAAATGCAGAAGATTGCATGGGTTGTAGAGAAGCAACTGCCCTGTCTCAAAACTAAGACTCACGTGGTGCTGCTGCGTGTGTCTCAAGGGCCCAAGACAGGAAGGGGTTTAACAAGGAACGAGCGTCTTGACTGTGCCTTCAAGGAATGGGAGGCTCTAAATTGGAAGAAAGAAATAGATGGGGGGAAAGGGAGAAATTTTAGCACTGATACTTTGAGGAAAGGGTTAGAGAAAAGGACAGAGCAGGTTTGGAGAATGAGAAGAGCGGTAACGTGTGGAAATATCAGGGCTGTATAATGTGTTGGGTCAGGTCATCAAGGGCTTTCACTGTGATAGTCAAGTATGGGTTTTGTTTTCCAGACAATGGAAGCCTCTTGATGAATTTTGCTCAGGAAAAGAATCACTATCGCTCTCATTCTAGGAGCTGCTATTTATTGAGGTGTGCCCAATACACACCAGGCACGGTTCTGAGTGCTTCTTGTGTATTATCTTCTCACTCTGCCGCTGTACTGGCCCTTTGAGAAGATGTTTTTCTTATCTTTACTATGTAGATGAGGAAATGGAAATTCAAGAAGGTTAAAAAATATTTCCAGGGTTGCACTATTTGCCATATTTTCTCAAACATAATTGAGAATTAGCTAGACTCTTTGTTTTGGTGTTATTAAAAACAAAAATGTTCTGGCTCCATGTTAAAGGAAGACCAAGAGTCTGCATGGGTCTTGTTAAATAAGATTAAAATGTGCATGTTGTTGACTTTTATTGTAGCTATAAGCCAGTGAACACTAACTCAAATCATCCCATGTCTGGACGGTTAAGATGAACGAAACAGATTGTCATAATGGACAAGTGAAGAAGGGAAAGAGTGAGTTTGAAGACTATGTAATAATCTCCATTTTGCTTTGAAAACAAGCCAAGCAATTTACATTATAGAGCCTCATCCAATTGCACATAACTTTGCCTGCTGAATAATGGCTTGTTTCTGCCCACCTCTTTTTCATGTTAACAGGGAGCTTGGGAGTTACCCTTGCCAAGGGATCAGAAGCAATGGCTTGTATGTTCCCTGGACTGCTATCCCTCTGGGATGTGATTACCCGAGATAAAAATGGTTTCCTTGAACTTTATTACTCAAATAGGGAAGCCATGTATAAACATTAGTTGCAGAAGGGAAACCCTTTTCATTCTCATGGCTTGATTTGGCAACTCTATCCAAAAAATATATATGATTTTTTTAAAGCAGGGCAGGAAGAATTTTTAAATGTGTCTGTAGGGTTTTGGCAAGTAGCCTGGAGGCTCCTGATTCTTCTGCACACACCCCCTCCCCCCTATGTACAATGCCACATCTCCTGAAGAACATAGGAAATCAGTCAACTTCCCATGGCTTCCAGAACCTTCTTGCTCTCTTGCATATACAACTGATCTATGCGGGGGGGTGGGGGGGTGGGGGGGTGGAGTGGTTGGCCTACATAAGCAAGATGCTATGGAAGGTAGTAGCACTTTCTCCCATTCTCAGCGACTAGCTTTTTGAGAAAAGAGTACTTGCTTCTCTACAGTCACACCTCCCAGCAGGTCCCAGAAGCAGGGGACATCATTGGTGAGGTCCAGCATTAGTGTGGTTTTTCTGTCCTTAGGCCCCTTGTGTTATTGAGCCAGGGAGAACATGTGGCTGCCTCATACATTGCCTTAAACAGTTTAACTAAACATAATTTTAACCTTTTATTAAAGTGAAATATCTATGAATTATAATATATACAGAAATATACACAAAACAAAATATAATACCATAACTAGCACCCAAGTAAAGAACAAGAGCATTCATTACCAGTCACAAGAATCTCCCTCATGTTTTCTTCCTATCCTTACCTCCACCACTGGTAACCACAATCTCAACCTTTCCCACCATAGAGCAGTTTTACCTGCCTTGATTTTTACAAACAGAATTCTTCTTTAAAAAAATTTATTTATTTATTTATTTGAAAGAGAGAGAGAGAGAGAGAGAGAGAGAGAGAGAGAAAATGAATAGGTGCACCAAGGCCTCTAGCTACTGCAAACAAACTTCAGACACATGCACCACCATGTGCACCTGGCTTTATGTGGGTACTGGGGAATCAAACCTGAGTCCTTTGGCTTTACTAGTAAGCACCTTAACTGCTACATCATCTCTCCGGCCTCAAGTAGAATTCTTTATATATGTACTCTTATTTTTGGCTCTGTTCATTTAATGCTATGTTTATGAGATTCATCCATGTAGTTGTAGTTCATTCATCCTGACAGTGGACAGTATTCCACTGTATTCCCATGCCCAGTCTGTAGTCTGTTCTACTCTGGATGGGCATTAGATGATTTGCAGCTTGATATGATCATGAAGGGTGCCTCTATGAACATTCTAGTTCATGTCCTTAGTTAAACAGACACTTGAATCTGCGTAGGAGCACAATTACTGGGCTTGTATACATCTGGCTGTAAGAGAGATTGCTAGCTTCCAGAAGTGATCTCAGACATCAACACCTGCAGTAGGTTCTGGCTACACCAGACCCTTATCCACACGTCATGATTTTTAGGTTAGGTGGTGAGACTGCTCTCCAAGAACGAGACAAGGGTAGGCCTGGGGTAAGAGTGACTTGACTTGGTTGATGTCCTAGAAAACACCACTGTTCTGCCTATAGTCACCCCAGCAAAGGATGCTGGTGGTGTTGTAGTAATTATTTATGCGTTCTAGTCACGCCTGCCTCCTTGAACACACAGATGTTCTGGGAAATCCTTCACGAGGCAAATGTGTGCAGACAACAAGGAGATTAGCCAATGGCAAGGTTTCTGCAAGAGTGATCCCTCCTCTTTCCTTGCCCACCCCTCCCTCCTGCAAGGCCACCACACCAGGCTCATGAGGAAGCTGACTTCCACATCTATTTCCTAATAACATGGCATCTCCATCGTCTGCCCGACAACCAGAGCCCTCTCTCCTGGCGTGCATAGAGCCTGGGTTTGCTTGCCAAGACAGAGCACAGTGAAGCTTCCACATAATCATTTCCAAACATTAAAATGGCCCCATTGTCATTACAGCAGGGAGATTGAATTCGCCTCATCAAAGCGGAGTGTGACAGGTGACTCAATAGGACAGTGCCAAGCGCAGAGGCAAGAAGATTAGCAGGGCACTGATATCATTATTTCCGCCTATCACAGATTCGGCAGGGAGGCAATTGTAATTTCTGGGCTTATTAGTCTACATTCGGAGGGAAAAACGGAGTGATAAAACTCACGGTGACAGCTAGGCATTTGTGCAGCGAGTGCTGTCACGGTGACACTTAGAAAATGCCAATGTGGCTACGTCCTCATAATCCTCACTAATAGAGGTTAAAGCCGGGCACAAAGGCACCCTTATCAGTGATCAGTCCACTAATAACATTTGCATTTTTAAGTTAAATATGGTGAGGTAAGGAGTAAGTAGTTCTTTGCAGTTGGGACAATTAATTTCACACTGGAATTAGAAAGCTGAGCCAAAAAAAATTCCAGCGGCTCCTATCTCTTTGATCACTTGCAAGAATCCTCCAAGCAAAGAGATGAGTGAGCAGTGTGAAGAACAATGTTACTGGTGGTATCTATTGCCTGTGAAACTGTTGATAGGAGAGCATCACTAAACTGAAATTAGATTTCTGGCCCCCTGCAGCCAACAGGCAATGCTGCTGAAGGACTTAGAGCTAACCAATGCAGTGGAAAAGACCTTTGCGTGTTTAACATATCCCTGCCTTCACATTCCCTGTGTTGCCAATCAGAGGTGTATTAGGTCACATAATCCAGATTCCAGAGGGTCAGGTAGCACAGCTGCGGGCCACAGTCATGGAGTGCCACAGGTTTTGTGGGCCTTCCCAGCCCAGCTGATTCGCATGCCCTCTCCCCTAATGACTAGGTTTCTCGGCAGGCATTTTTTCACAGCATTGGCAAGGATAATAAAATAATCCAGAGATTCCTTTTTAGAAATAGTACCAGTATGATATTTCCATGGCCAGACCTTGAAAAGAGTCACGTATCTTGGGGAAAATAGATTAAAATTCTGACTTTATTTTGTTGGAAACATTACAGGTGGCAAGCTGTTACTTTCTCACATTTAAATAAGAGACCAATTAAGAAGACTGTGTAATTCAATTCTTGAGTGAGAGCCACTGAATTCAATTTGTTTCAGGTCAATGAATACAACGCAAAGTTATTAACGAAAAGGTCAGGGGCTGCGTATAAGGCGGACGCACAGGGTGGAACAGGAGTAATTAGTACACAGTTTGAATGTACTATTGCGTTGGCATATGTTGGAGACAATCTTAACAGGATTAGATGTTAATAAACTTATAAGACTGTCTACCCCTTCATAAAAAAGCCTTAAAGTGCCTCCCCCAGCACTGGAGAATAAACACAGTGGTTGGTTCAGAAAGCTACATATATCAAAGAGCAGCCTGAATGATCCCCTACTCAAAGCCACATCTGAGGTAAGAGTCTTTTTTTAAAAATATATTATTTATTTATTTATTTGCAAGCAGAGAGAGATAGAAAAATGAGAGACAAACAGAGAGACTAGGCATGCCAGGGCCTCCAGCCACTGCAAACAAACTCCAGATGCATTTTGTACACCTGACTTTACCTGCACATTGGGGAATTGAACTCGGGTCATTAGGCTTTGCAGGCAAGCACCTTAACTGCTGAGCCAACTCCCTAGCTCTGAGGTAAGAGATTTTATTCCAGTGGAAGAGAATCTGGGAACCCTGTTCTGGTAATGTAGGTGCCACCCACATAGGCCACCATTCTGAATTCAGGAGCCCAATCTCCCAAGTGTACCAAAACAGGCCAACAAGGGATGACAGGTAGCCATCCATTTTGTGTAGGAGGAAGGAGAAATGTATACTAGGAACACTTGTCTTTCCAAACTTTATTTAAAGGCCTATGCATGTAGGGAAAACTGTCTATGTACTGAGCTTTCTATGCAAGCCCAGCACACTACAGTGCCTTTGTGTGTGTGTGTGTGTGTGTGTGTGTGTGTTACAGAATCCCAATGCCCAGCTGTGCTTCCCCCAAACTACAGGTTCCTTCTCTGGGAAGACGGGACCCATAGGCAGATTGTCATGCAATCCCAAGGTCTCATTGCCGCAGTGTAATGGTGTACCTGCTCGGACCAGCTGTCAGCAGTTTGATGTGTACATTGTGTAGCATGCTTCTGTGTGCTGGCTGCACCCGTACTGACTGAGTGTCTTATCTCACTTCCCCCCTTCCCACCAACACACCCTCATGTCACTCCACAGATATTCCCTGCACAGTGGACTCAAGGTCTGCTTCTAGGGAAAGTTAAATCAAGGAGTGGCCAGGAATATGGAAGGAAGAGAGAAATCCCAGCTGGCCCTCACCTGGCATGTGTGTGTGTGTGGAAGGGGGGGGGGGGTGAGAGCAGCTAACATGGTGTGGCTAGGATCGAGGGGTCTTCAACCCAACTTCTAAGAACTGGTTCCATCCCTAGTCTGCTCTGGGTTGAACATTCCTTTCTCTGCCTGACAACCTCACTTCTCTATGAGTGTCCTGACACTATCTGCTGAGCAAGCCCCTTGCACTTTGCTGTAGCCAAATTTACGTGCTGAAGCCAAATCTCCAATGCAATGGCATTTGGAGGCAGACCTTTTGGAAGGTGGTGAGTGTCCTCATGACTAGGATTACATAAGGGGGCCTGCAGAGCTCCTTAGCCCTGCCTCAGTGTGTGGACACTTCTGCCCAAGGATCCAAGAGGTAGTGCTCACCAGAACCAGTCTGTCTGCTCCTGAACCACCTTCCAGAACTGAGAATAAAGTTCTGTTGTTTTTAAGCCACCCAGCCTCTGGCATTCTGTCACAGCAGCCCAAGATGACTGAAATACTCGAATGTGGGGCTCAGAATCCACTCTTGGGAGAATCCTGCTAAGGTAGTGGCCAGAGTTCACTGTCTGCAATGTGACCTAGAGAACTAGAAAGTGCCACATGCCTCTCTAGAATCATACCACTATGTCCTGTGTTTGTTTGTTTAGAGACAGGGCCTTAAGATATAGCCCAGGCTGGCCTGAAACTTGTGATCCTCCTGCCTCAGCCTCTTAAATGCTGAGATTAAAATATTTTTTAATTGATTTTTACATGTGCGTATGAGTGCAGAAGGGTCTCTTACCCTGGAAATGAACACCAGATGCATGAGCCACTTTTTGCATCTGGATTTATGGGGGTGTTAGGGAATTGATTTTAAGTGGGTGCTGGGGAATTGAACCTGGGCTGGCAGACTTTGCAAGCAAGCACCTTTAACTACTGAGCCATCTCCCCAGCCCCATGAATGTGATATTTTAAAGTAACAATCTCACATATTATTTTAGATATAAAATGTTTATCATCTTGTGTGTGTAAAGAGTCTGAAAAACATAAACCAACCCATTTTCCCTGCCAGAAATCATATGGCAAAGCAAGAAACAACATGGGTGGAGATTCTACTTTCTTCTTTGGAAACATGCGCTCTAGGAAGCTTGTCCAGATACAAATGAATGAGAAACAGGAAACTGGAATGAGAGGCTGGCACTGCCTGTGACAAAAGACTGAGGTATAATTTTAGAAAAAGACTTGTCTTTCATGCCAATGCTCAGCTAAGTACTTAGTGCTGACTCAGCTTGATGTCCAGCTCCACGGTATGATATGTGCTCAACCTTCCATTGCACCCACAGAAGGATGATAAGACTTGAATGGAGAAGGTAAAATGCCTGTGCTCTATGGGTGAGTTGAGCACCTCTATGATGTGTAACCAGAGTGTCTGTACCCGCCACCACTCACACTCATGGGATGTTCTAGGGTGTGTAATCAGAGTGTCTGTACACACCCCCACACACTCATGTGTGGTGAATACTTTTCTCAAAAGCTGTCTACATTGATACCAAAATGGGAATAGTATGCATGATTAATTCTTCTAAAAATTATAAGGAATGCATGCATTTGTAACATCAAGTAAGGTAATGGTGCCTCAGTATTTTATCTGTTAAATGGCCACAGATGACATTACTTTTGGGGATTGAATCGGCTATTGCATACAAATGTCGGGAACGTGGTCAGGCCACACTTGTCTTGAGTATTCAGGAAATGAGACAAGAATCTGATTTTCAAAACCAAAACATAACAAAACAAAAGAATCTGATTTTCAAGGCCATGTTTCTTTCCTTTCTTTAATATGTATTTACTAAATAAAAATTATTATCACTTTTAACTCCATCTTGCTAAAACAATTTGATTTGTGTTTTCTAAATTCCTTCCAAAGCCTATATTGCCATGCACATTTAAAAATTTTATTTATTTGTAACGAGAGAGAGAGAGAGAGAGAGAAGGAGAGAATGGGAGCACCAGGGCCTCCTGCTCCTGCAAACTAACTCCAGATGCAAGTGTCACTTTGTGCATCTGACTTTATGTGGGTACTAGGGACTCGAACCCAGGCCATCAAGCTTTATAAGCAAGCACCATAACTGCCAAGCCACCTCTCCAGCCCCTTGCCATGTACATTTAAACAACTATAAGCCCACTCAATAGTACTGCAGAGAAAACTGCATTGGTATTGTAAACTGGAAATTTTATAAATTTATGAGACAAATTATGATTATGATTTATTATATTAACTGCTGCAGTTAACATATACATCACTTCAAATACTTAACTTTTTTTATGGTGTGATATGGTTTTTGTTTCTTTCGAGACAGGATCTTGCTATGTGACCTAGTCTGGCCTCAAACGCGGGATGGTCCTGTCTTAGTCTTTTGGGAACACAGGTGTGGAAATGCAGATGTGGTCACAACAACCAGCTATGTTGAAGTTTTTCCTCTTAGCAATTTTGAGATGTATAATGTGCAACTGGCAACTATATTCAGCACACTGTGCAATAGAGCTAAAGAATACCAAACTCTTCTTCGTCCTAAGTGAAGCCTTATACCCACTGATTGTCATCTCTTCATCCCCCACCCCAACATCTATAACCACCCTCCCACTCTCTGTGCAATTGTTTTAGATTCCACAGGAGTGAGATCACGTGGTATCATCTTTCTGTGTCTGCCTGACTTACTTCACTTACATACTCTTCTCCAAGTTCATCCATGATATTAATGAGAAATTCACTTCTTTTAAAGGCTGAATAGTATCCCACCGTGTATACGTGCATGTGTGCACACATACATAATGCATCACCCTTTTTATTGTGCATCCATTTGTAACTGGGTGCTTAAATGTCGATTCCATACCTTGGTGATTGTGAATAGCGCTATAGTTAACCTGTGGTTCAGGAATCTCATCAGCAGACAAATCTGACTCTTTTGAGTAAAGCCTCAGGAGTGGGATTTCTAGATCATATGGTCATTCTCCTTTTAGTTTTTCCTTTAAATATTTCTATTTATTTATTTGCAAGCAGAGAAAGATAGAAGAGAGATAGACAGAGAATGGGTGTGCCGGTTCCCCTAGCATCTGAGAATGAACTCGAGATGCATGTGCTACTTGGTGCATCTTGCTTTATGTAGGTACTGGGGAATCAAACCCAGGTTGTTAGGATTTGCAGGCAAATGTCTTAACTGCTGAGCCATCTCTTCAACCCTCCTTTTAGTTTTTCTGAGGCTCCTCCATACAGGCTTCTATAATTGCTATACCAATTTGTATCCCAATCTACAGTGTGTAAATGTAGGAGAAACATGGCCAGGGGGACCCTGGGACAAGGCCCTGAGATTACAGCACATGCGCCACAGCTACTTCCCCTGTGAGCGAACCTCAACCCTGCCTAAACACCAATGAAAAAAATGGCAAACAACGAAAGGACCAATGGGAAGCAGGGAAGGGGTATACAAAAGGACCAATGGGAAGCGGGGAAGGGGTATATAGCGATGTCTGTTTTCCTCAATAAATGAGTCTGCTTTCAGCTTCTCACCTGACTCCTGGGGTCTGTGTCGTTGACTCTGTGCCTTCTTACCCACACCCTCAAGGGCTGTTTGGGGGCATCCAGCAACCTACAAGGGTTCCTTTTTTTTCTGTATTCTCATCAACACATATTTTCTTTTAGTTTTATTTATTTGCAAGAGGGAGAGAGAGAGAATGAATGGGTGCACCAGGGGCTCCTGTCACTACAAATGAACAGCCAGATGCATGCACCACTTTATGCATCTGGCTTTACATGGGTACTAAGGGATTGAACCCTGGCTGTCAGGCTTTGTGAACAAGTGCCTTTAACAGATGAGCCATCTCTCCAGTCCAAATTATCTTTTTTAAAACAAAGCTATTGTAATAGGTATGGAGTGGCACTTATTGTGGTTTAAACTTATATTTCCCTAATGATGAACTATGTTGGACATTTTTTTTTGTTTTGTTTTGTGTTTTTCGAGGTAGGGTCTCACTCTAGCCCAGGCTGACCTGGAATTCACTATGTAATCTCAGGGTGGCCTTGAACTCAGGGTGATCCACCTACCTCTGCCTCCCAAGTACTGGGATTAAAGGCATGTGCTGAACATGTTTTTCATATGTTCTTGGCCATTTGAAAGTTTTCTTTTGAGAAGCGTCCACTCAGGTCTTTTGCCCATTAAATTGTTTCTCTTGCTATTCACTTGTATGAACTCCTTATGTGTTGTTGGTATTAGTGCTATATCAAATGTACAGCTTGCATGCATTGTCTCCCAGTCTGCAGGCTGTTTCTGCATACTGCTGTTGGTTTCTTTTGTAACCATAGGTTACTTTGATGTAGACTCTTTTTCTATTTTGCTTTCACTTCCTGTGCTTTTGGGGTCAAATTAAAAGAAATTGTGTTAAAATTGGTGCACACCTTTAATCCCAGCACTTAGGAGACATAAGTGTGAGGGTTGCTGTAAGTTTGAGGCCAGTCTGGGACTACAGACTGAGTTGCAGGTCAGCCTGGCCTAGAGTGAGACTGTACCTTGAAAAACAAACAAACAAAAAACAAAGCAAAATAAAACAAAAAGTTAGAAAAAGGATGTGGTTTTCTCTTATGCTTTTCCTAGTAGTGTTACAGTTTCTACCCTCATGTTCAAGTCTTTAATCCATCTTGAGTTGATTTTTTTTAATGTGGTGTGAGACAAGGGTTCAAAATTTCACTCATTTCCACATAGATATCTAGTTTTCTCAACACCATTTATTAAAGTGACCTTTCTCACTGCAGAATGTTATACCATTGCCAAGAATCAATGGACCATGCATGTGTGGTTCCTTTCTGGGCTCTTCCTTCTGTTCCGCTGGTCAGTGTGTCTACTTTTTGTCACTGCCAGACTGCTTTAATGACCATAAATTTGTAGTAAGTGTGGTTTGAAATCAGGTAGTGTCATAGGTCCAATTTTTAAAATTCAAACTCATTATTGTCTTGGATACTTTTTATAGCTTCTTATGAAATTTATAACTTTTTCTATTTCTATGATAAAGGGTGGAATTTTAACTAGAACTTGCATTAAATCTACGTATTGCTTTGGAAGTATGACCATTTTAACACTGCTAATTCTTCCAATCTTATGAAAATGGATATCTTTCATTTATCTATGTCTCTTTCAATTTCTTTCATTAATATTTTATAGTTTTCAGTGTATATTCCCAGCCCCTCTTTCATCTTTTTTATTACATTTATCCCTACATATTTTATTTTTTGTGCCCATTGTAAATGGGATTGCTCACTTTATTTCTTTTCTCCATAGTTGTCAGAAACACTATAGATGTTTGGTCAATTTTGTATTTTTCAACTTAACTGAATTTATTTATTAGTTCTAATGTTTTTGGTGACATGCTCATATACATAGCATATTTATATATCTAAGCTCATGTCATCAGAAAACAGTAACACTTTCCCCTTTTTTTCAATTTCACTTCTTTTAAAAAATATTTTATTTATTTATTGACTGAAAGAGGGAGAGAGAGAGAGAGAATGGGCATACCAGGGCCTCCATCCACTGCAAATAAACTTCAGACACATGTACTACCTTATGAAGGTGGCTTATGTGGGTTCTGGGAAATCGAATCTGGGTCCTTAAGCTTTGCAGGCAAGCACCTTAACTTCTAAGCCATCTTTCCAGCCCCCAATTTTGCTTCTTTTCCTATTTAGATACCTTTTCTTTCTCTTGCCTGGTTTTTCTGCAAGGACTAACCCATGTTGTATAGAAGTGCTCTGTGGGCATCTGTGTCTCAGAGAAAAGGTTTTTACTTTTCATGGGATACAGAAAAATTAGTTTTAAGGAGCAAATTTATACCAACAAATATCAATATCAAAAAAGAAGAAATGGGGCTGGAGAGATGGCTTATTGGTGAAGGCATTTGCCTGCAAAGCCAAAGGACTCAGGCTCTATTCCCCAGGATCCACATAAGCCAGATGCACAAGGTAGCACATGCATCTGGAGTTTGTTTGCAGTGGCTGAATGCCATGGTGCACACATTATCTCTCCCTCTCTCTCTTTCTTTCTCTCTCACACACAAATAAATAAAATAAAGAAAAGAAGAAATGGTCTGGAGAGCTTGATCAGTGGTTAACTTGCTTGCTTGCAAAGCCTAAGGACTTGGGTTCAATTCTCCAGTACCAATATAAAGCCAGATGCACAAGGTGGCGCATACATGTGGAGTTCATTTGTGGTGAGTGGCTAAAGGTCCTAAGGTGCCCATTTTCTCTCCCCCTATCTGCCTCTTTCTCTCATAAATAAATAAATAAAATATTTTAAAAAGAAGAAATAACTGAAATGAACAACCTAATATGCCTCAAGGAATAAGAAAAAGAATAAACAATCTACAAAGTTACCAGAGTAGACATGTGAGTGACTAGGAAAAAAGAATACAAAGGGACTGTGGAGATGACTCAGTGGTTAGAGGCACTTTGAAGACTGGTGCTTGTAAAGGCTATTGACCTGGGTTCAATTCCCCAGTGTCCATGTAAAGCTGAATACAAAGTGGTACATGCATAGCATGCTTTCACCCATATATAAAAAAAACAAATAATGAATGAATAAGAATACAAAGGGTCAATGAAGTTAAAAGTTTTTTATGCATAGCAAAGTATTTATTCACATTTGAATATGAAATCACAACATCCAAATTACATCTAAAATTAAACTAGAAAGAATGAAAAGAAAATTGCTAAAAACTGAATTATCCCTTTCTTTCCAAAATTACCAGATTCTTGAATGTATTGTTTAGCAAAAATACAACATATTATTATTTAATATAATTGTTTTGATACATTCACGGAAATCTACTCCATTATGTCATTCAGTTAGCTGGACTTTTGTAGAGACTTCAATTATTCCTGTAACTCACTCCACCTTAAACTTTTCCTATATTATAGTTAATATTTTCATTCTGTTTTCAAAGGATGATTCTATTCATGGATAGCTTCCTAATAATCTACCCATTTTTTTATTAGTTATGTAGACAGTGTGTATACAGCCATGATGGTACCATCATTAGCCTTGTCCCTGTCATCCCCCCATGGGGATTGTTGGTGTTGCATTGTGGGTGTGGCCATCAGTTATGGGGGAGAGGCAATGTCTCTGTGCATAATGACCCAACTTATGGTTCTAACAATCTTTCCCTCCTCCCTCTTCTGTGAATTTCCCTGAGCCATGTTGGGTTCATTTTAGGTCTATTTCAGTGGTGAGGTCTTGGGAGTCTCTGTGTCTCTGGATATCTGATTTGGTAGGAGATGGGTGTTCTCTGTGTCTATCTCCTTCACCCTTGTGCTGTTACCAGGTTCACCGAGAAAGCAGCTCTTTCTCATTTCCCCAGTTACTCTATGGTTTCAGCTGGGGCCCTGTTGATATGTGATGGGCTGATTCTTTCCTCAGAATTCTGCATCCATATGGAAAAGAGAAGCAGATTCTCCAATGGAGAGTAAGGTCAGTGCAAGATAGATGGATACCCATTATTATTTTAGAGAGAATTTAGTAGGTGTAGGCCCTCTTATAACCCACTGTTGGTGGGAGCTTGATATTGGAGAGTGGGCTCATTTTTGGATATGGTTCTGACTTGTTTCCCCATTCCAGGTATGGGTTCCATTCCACTGAGCAGATCTGTTAGCCAAATCAAGAGCAGTTGGTAATCCACCATGGCTGTGTGCCACTATTGCACTTGTGTGAGTAGTACTCACATGCTGCTGAGTAGCTTAGACCACGAGTTGCTTAGTCAGATGTTGGTCATTTCCCCCCAGCTGCTCATGTAACACCTTCTGGCACTAGAGAAGCTAACTGTCTAGGGATCAAATCTCTTCCAGTTTCATCCAGGTGCCTCCATGTTCCATCCCAACAGCATATAGTGTCTTCAACAGTAGGGTCTTACCATTAATCTTTGGTGGCTCATCAAGTACTCTGACAGAATTTTGTCTTCTTTTGAGAAACCTTGTAGGTCTCTCTGATCAACAGCTCATTGTAGATGTTACCCACATGCTGGTACTGGGAGTTACAGGTCAGTGCTAAGGGAAAGGAAGAAAAATATAGGTAATATGAACTAGAAAGAGAGAATAGAAAGAAGGGGAGGTGAGAGAGAGAGAAACAGGAGAAGATTGGGGATAGTCTTTATTATACCATCTCCAGGCCCCTGTGAATCAGATATTCTCTCTAAGCACCTGATGAAGGTTCGACTTCTTAGTATGTCTTTCAGGATATAGGATTTTATGGTACCATTTCCATTTGGGTCCAGTTTTTTGTCCCCCCCCCTTACTCTTCCCTCCCGCCCCACCATCCCTATTATCCAGTCTTCAAGATGTTTATTAGGTATGTCATCATCTCAGGCAGATTCAGGCTAGGAGCCACAGATGAGTGAGACCATAGGATAATTATCTTTCTGTGACTGGGTGAGTTCACTGAGAATGATCTGTTCCAAGTTTGACCATTTTTCTTCAACTTTCATTGTGTCATTTTTCCTTACTGCTATGTAGAATTCCATTGTGTAGATATACCACATCTTAGTTATGCATTGATCTAATGATGGATACCTGGGTTGATTCCAGTTTTTAGCTATTATAAATTGAGCAGTTATAAACATGGTTGAGCAAATATCTCTGAGCTGAGGTTTGGAGCTTTTAGGGTACATGCCCAGTCAGGGAATAATTGGGTCTATTGGTAACTCTATAGTCATCCTTTTTAGAAGTTTCCATACCAAATATGAGAAGCCCACAACTAACATTATACTCAACAGTGAAAAGTTAAACCTCACTTTAATAATTAATAAGTGACACATTTAGAACAACTTTTGGTGTATGTACAAATTGAGCAAAAAGTACAGTTTTCATTCAGAAGTTCTCCTATTATTCATGTCTTGCTTTAATGTGGAACATTTGTAGTTCATTGACTGCTACAGTATTAACTAAACTCCATAGTTTACAACTGGCGTTCAATATTTTATGGCACAGTACTATGAGCTTCTACAAATGCTTAGTATCTTCAACCTATTATTACAGTATCACACAGAATATACTCCTTGCCCTAAAATTCTCATGTTGTAGCCTTCTCTCCACTTTCCCTATCATTGACAATTACTGTTTTATTTTTTATTGTCTGTAGTATTGCATTTTCCAGGATGTCCTAGAGTTGGAATCATACAATATAGTATGTATGTGTGTATGTATGTATAAGTATGTCTGTATACTATACAGTATAGAATAGTATGTAGGTGTTTCAGATTGGCTCACTTCACTTAGCTGTATGCATTTAAGGCTCCTTGTCATTGCAAACAGCTTCAGGTTTGCTCAGATGAACTTCCAGACCAGGCACAGTTATGGAGGAAGGGATTTATTGAAGCTTACAGATCCAGGGGAACTTCTATAATGGCAGAAGAACCTGGCCTGCCTTTGCAGGTCCAAGCAGAGAGAGAGAGAAGCACAAGCCTAAAAGCCAGAAGCCACACAGCACAGCACACTTTAGGAACTCCAGCTAGGCACACATTGCATATTTTTAGATTGAAATCTCAAACCCACCACCACACCTTAAGATCCTCCCAGTGACACTGTCTCCAGCCAGGTGGCTACAGATCCAAACTACAAGCTAACAAAACACTGAATATATTTGGGGCCATCTATTTAAACTACCACACTTGTGCCTGTTCGTGGTTCATTTAGAACAATTTCTACAAAATATTTTATTGCATGAATGAATGGTAGCTTGTTTATCCACTCATCTGGTTGTTTCTAAGTCTTGTTATTTATCAATAAATGTGCTATCAACATTGTAAAAAGTGTTGTCTGCTGTAGACATACATTTTCAAATCATTTGGATAGACCTCAGGGATAATTATGGTTGGATCACAGACTAAGGCTCTGTTTTGCCTGTCGGAAACCTCCAAGTTGTCATCCAAAGTGACTGAAACATTTTGTATCCCTGCTAGAAATGAATGAGTACCACTTTTCACCCAGGACAGCCTTTGGTGCTATCAGTGTGTGGTATTTGGCCCATTCTAATAGGCATATGGTATATCGTGACTTTAATGTAGTTTCCTAATGACAAGTGGTATCCACCATCTCTTCATATTCACATTTTCTATTTGTGGGTCGCTGAAGAGCTGTCTGCACTGATATTTTGCTTACCTTTCAGTTAGCTTGTCAGGTTTCTTACTGTCTAAGAGTTCTCACTGTGTGTGTTTTAGATATGAGACCTCTATCAGATATATTTTCTTGTGATCTGCAACTTATCTTTTCATTCTCTTAACAGTGTCTTTTGTGCAGAAAACTTTCTTTTGATTTTTTTTTAAAGTTCTAGTTCTTGGTTATTCCCTCCTGAATCCTGTTGCATTGTACCTAAAAGTCATCACCAAATTCAAGAGCTTCTAGATTTTCTCTTATGTCATCTCCTAGGAGTTTAAAGTTTTAGGCATGTAAGTCTATGATCCATTTTGAATTAATTATTGTGAACTATGTAAGGTCAGTGTCCAAATTCATTCTTTTTGGTTTGTTTTCATGTGGATGTCTGGTTATACCAGCACCATTTTGTTGAAAAGACTTTTCTCTATTGGATAGTCTTTTTTGCTTTCTCAGAGAACAGCTGGTTATATTTGGATTTAATTCTGTCTCTCCCTTGACTCTCTTGTCCATCCTTTCACTAATACTGCACCATTTGTTTATTGTATCCTTTCTAGTAAGTATTGAAGTCAGTGTTCCTCTACATTGTGTTGACTATTCTAGATGTTGGGCTTTTCCTTATAAACTTACAATCTATGTGTTGATATCTACAAAATATTTTATCAGACTTTTATTGAAATTATTAAGGTCTATAGTGAGAAAACTGTATTTTATGCCTATCATCATATTATGACAAAATATATTTTATTATATAGTCTTATGCATAATCAACTTTTAAGATTTAACATTTCTTTATTTATAGAGTCATGGGGAAGAAAACTGTGGGCATGAACTATGCAAATGAAATATGGGAATGAACTATGGGAAAGAATTGTGGGATTATTTCCTATGGTCCTTACAAATAATTTATTTTTTTTTTTTTGAGGTAGGGTCTCACTCTAGCCCAGGCTTCCCTGGAATTCACTATGTAATCTCAGGGTGGCCTCGAACTCATGGCGATCCTCCTACCTCTGTCTCTCGAGTGCTGAGATTAAAGGTGTGTGCCATCACGCCTGGCTATAAATAACTCTTCTGAGATTATTGCTGTGAGATGCTAAATTCAAGTTAATCTTACAACTATGTAATCTACTTGCTTAAAGCAATGTGACTAGGTTTCTTCTGCCTTGATGTATGTTTGGCCTGAATAGCACAAATGACCAATATTGACAAGCAGTGTTTAGAGACACTGACTGATCTTAAGATATTCTTTTTGCTGAACTTTAACAATGAACTGATTGGACTCTCAACTGAGAGCAAACATCCATGCATAAGAAGTGCTGATCATAACACTGAAGACAACAAGGTCAGTAATTAAGGGCCCACAGAGCTGTTGAAGACAACAGGTGGGCATAATGTGATTGCATTTGTGATCAAGAGTATGTGTTCTGGATCAGCAGAGTCTAGTAGATCATACCTCTATATCCCTTCCTTTAACAAATGTTTAAGGATTATCCAAAGTCAAAAGTACCTTACCCTTTGCTCACACAATGTACTACTTGTTCATATATTACAGGTTTTGGGCTGTTCAATAAAAATGGCAGTGAGAGCCTGTGTTCGGAGGAAACCATAGTAAGATCAGAATGGCAGTGACAGCAGATGCAGCAGGTTTACTAACTGCTCAAACTAAACTTCTCATCAGCTTCTTTTTTCCTCAGGCTATTACTAGATATAGCTAGCCCACTCCTGGGCTGGATATACCAGGAGTTAACTCTCTCACCTCTCAGGTTGTGCTCCTAGAAGCAGTTTGTCCCTTTCTGGATAGGCAAGTTTCAGAGGTTAGTCTTCTGAATCAGGGCTGTGTCCCCCAAATAGGGCCTATGGCGACCATAAAATTTTTATCATTCAAACTGAAACACTTTGGGGGATGCAGGAAAGGAGGGGAACACTTTATATACTGTTCATGAGAATATAAGCTGATGTACCCCTGTATAAATGGAGGTTCCTCAAAAAGCTAAAAATAGAACTACCATATGATCCGGTTGTACCATTGTATTGTGGTTTGAAGGTGAAATGTCCCTTACAGGCTCATATGTTTGAACATTTGCCTCTTAGATGATGGTTCTGTTTTGGAAGTTTGTGGAATTTTTTTAAACATTTCATTTATCTATTTTATTTATTTATTTGATACAGAGAGGGAGAGAGAGAAAGAGAGAGAGAGAGAGAGAGAGAGAGGAAGGGAGAGAATGAGCACCCCAGGGCCTCCAGACACTGCAAACAACTCCAGATGCATGCGCCACCTTGTGCATCTGGCTTATGTGGGACCTGGAGAATTTAACCTGGGTTCTTAGCCTTCACAGGCAAATGCCTTAACCTCTAAGCAATCTCCCCAGGACAGAAGTTTGTGGAATTTTATGAGGTGTCAGCTTGCTGGAGGAAATGAGTCACTGGGAATGGGCCTTGAGGTTTGATAGTTTGGCCTTACATCCTGTTCATTCTCTGCTTCCTGACTATGTGTGGACACAATCCCTGCCATGATGGACTAAATTTCTTCTTAAACTGTGTTGTAGTTACTTTCTCATTGTTGGGACAAAGCAGCCAACTAGATGAAGCTTCTTGAAAGAAATAGTTTATTTCAGCTTATGCTTCCATGGGGAAGTTTCATCATGGCAGGGAAAGCATGGCGGGAACTGGAATCTGGCTCATATCATCACATATCAACTTGGAGGAAGCCGCAAGAGTGATCTACAAGCACCCAGTGAAGCTGGATTAAAACCTCAAGACCCACCCCAGCAACACACCTCCTCCAAGGCTTCACCTCCCAAAGGGTCCACCAGCTGGGAATCAAGCATGAGAGTTAAATCACAAACACATGAGGTTTTGGGGGGACATTTTTACATTCAAACCATCACATTCTGCCCCTGGCGCCCATGGACTCATGGCCATCTCATGATGCAAAATGCATCCAGTCCTCAAAAGTCCCCATATTCTTTACCAGGCCCACCACTGTTCAAAAGTTCAATGTCTCTTTTGAAACTCTCTTAACTATAGACTCAAAATGCAAATAATGCACAAAGTAAACATTCCCATTCCAAAAAGAAGGAATGGGGGCATAGCAAGGAAAGATTGGAACAATTTAAGATCAAAAAGCAGCAGAGCAAACATCAAAACCTGTAGCTTCATGTCAGGCACCTGGGACATATGATGAACTCCTTTGGGCTACAAAAGACTTTTGTAACTATACTCTTCCAGCTGTTCTGCTTGCAGCCTGGGCAGAATCCATCCTGGACCTGCAGCTTTTCTTGGTGGCCATCCCTTAGTCCTACCATTTCCCATCCTGGGTTCTCCACTGCAACCAATAGCTCATCCTCACAGCTGCATGTCATGTCCCCACCATGGCCTCCATGCAGGGACTAAGACCTTGCTTCACCTCAGTGGCCATCTCCAGAAAACCATGTTGCAATCCAATGACCCTCCATTTCTTGCATTTGTCATACTTCCAAAACCAGTGCCAGGTGGATGACAGGGATTTGTTAATGCAGGGGACATATGACTTTGAGGTGCAGAAAACTCAGCATCCTGCCTTCAGACCCCTTCCTTCTAAAGGAATCACATTCTTTCTATTACTAAAAACTGTGAGCCAGAATAAACTTCCTCCCTTAATTTGCTTCTTGTCAGTTGCTTGTTCACCATAATGAGCAAAGTCTCTGATGAATGGAGAAAACTTTAGGAGGTGGAGCCTACCTGGGATAAGCAGGACACTGGGACCTGTTCTTGTATTTAAGATCTTCCCCTGCTCTCTTCCCTTATTCCTGTTTTCCCTGCTTCCACTCTGCCATGAGATGAACAGATCCCTCTTCTAGACTCTCTAGCCAGTGCGTACATGTTCCTGTCCTTCCCTACATCCTTACCAATATTTATTGTTGATTTTGTTTTGCTTTTCTTGATGCTGGTCATACTGGCAGGGACAAGATGGAATTTCAATATGGTTTTGATTTGTGTTTCCTTGATGACCAAAGATGTTGAACATTTTTCATGTTGAAGCTGGAAAGTATCTTAGCAATCAGTGGGTTCAACAAAAGTAAAACAGAATGATATTTTGGCCATATATGATCTTGTATATTCTGGATGCTGTCCTACCCCTACCATGGTGCTAGAGGGGGTCTACCACATTATTTCATGACTCTAACCCTGACCAGCATTGATTAGTACAAGACAATCCAATCTGAGATTTTCTCTGGAAATTTCAGAGCTGGAATGTCTAACCTGTTAGTGACTGAGCTCTATGACATAAATCTTGGAAATTACAGAATGTAATTTTCACCGTATGGGCTAGACAGAAAGATGAAATAAAACCCTAACAGAATAGAGTGATGCAGATGGCAGAGAGGACCAAATTCAAGAGATAAGAAATCTCCCTGGAGATAGACTATATTTCTGAATCTAGCTGTTCCAGAAGAGGGTTGTTCCTCACACAGCTCCAGGTTACTGCCCTGGCTCCTGTGAAACAGCCCAGGACCCTTGGTGATAGGAAGTCCTTTATATTTAAGCAGGTTCCAGTTGGGTTTATGACATTTGCAATCAAAACTGTCCTAACAAGCCACCGGGCATGGTGGCACGTGCTTTTAACCCCAGCACTTGGGAGGCAGAGGTAAGAGGATTGCCATGAGTTTGAGGCCTCCCTGAGAATACATAGTGAATTCCAGGTCACTCTGGGCTAGTGTGAGACCTTACCTTGAAAACTGGAAAAAAAAATTCCTAACAAATGGGCCCAAAATTTTAAAGATGAAAGAAATAGTACTGAGGATGAAAGATGCCTTTTAACATGCGGTGGGTGTACATTCCACCTGACGAGAAAGACATTCTCTAGTGAGACTATATCAAACTATATATATATGAATATGTATAATATATATGTATACATTATTAATGGGTTCTTCAGAAAGCCTTTGCAATATTAATATCATCCAGAGATATTTTATTTCTTTGGCCTTTAGTCTTTCTTCTTTTTTTTCTTTTTTTATGTGGGGGGGGGATAACTTAGGGGTTGGAAACTGTGGAGAAATGGAATGACATGGAGGATTCGGGCTGCTTTTCTTCTGTGAGTTCCCCATTGTTGCCTCACAGGCCGTGGCTCTTGTGGAGAGACCTGACCCTTAGCATTGTGTAAACCACTTGCAGAGATGCCAAGAAAACCAATCACCACAACACCTTTCCCCTCCGGAAGCTGCAAGGCCCAGCCCAAGACTGATTATAGCTTTCTCCAGAGTCAATTAAAAGGCAATTATTTCTATTGCTCATAGTACTGAAATGGGAAACTGAGAAATTTCTGAGGTAGGGCCAAATGAATTTTCACATAAGCTTTGGAGTTTTAGTCATAATGCAAGGAGACTTCTTATCAGCAGAAGGAAAATAGGCCCAGCTCCTCTAAAAGTGAAATGAAATTCATGGACACAGAATAATAGCCATCCCAAGCTGCCAAAAAAAAAAAAAAAAGTGCTGTGTTTGTAGAACCCAAATCCTTTAGGCATTTTTCCAAATCCCAGTGCTATGTTTTACTTCTGAGATTTGTACTGGGTATCTTCCCTCACGCCCTCTGCTTCCTGCCACACACAGTGACTGCATGTCAGGAAAAGCCACAGTATTTAAAAGGTTCTTGGGCCATTTCTTACTCTGTTTCAGCATACTAGGAAGCAAGTGCCAAAAGTCACATTACAAATGAAAAATCATTTTGGTCTTCTTTGAGGCCACTGCATATGAGTGAACCGAGGTTTATTTAAAACAGAAAAAAAAGGCACCTCAGTGGCTTAGTCAAGGAATGCTAACACAATCTAAAGAGGTAGGGATGGATCCAAGAGCCTTTTGGTGCCCTCTGCCACCCACCTTTGGTTCACCTCTAGTTTTAACTGTGAAGGGGATGTCCTAAGCATGTCTGCTTGCCTTGGAAGGATGCTTGGACACTGCTTAGTCATAGGCGTCTCCAACAGGCTTAAAGCAATGTCGCAGAGGTGTCCTCAAACACTACTAATAAAAGACAAACTCCCAGCTGGGCGTGGTGGCACACATCTTTAATCCCAGCACTCAGGAGGCAGAGGTAGGAGGATTATCATGAGTTTGAGGCCACCCTGAGACTACATAGTAAATTCCAGGTCAGCCTGGGCTAGAGTGAGACAAACTCCCAAACTTCATGTCTTTTAAGGGGAAAATAGTGAAGTGCATCCTATAAGATTTGCCAGCAGAAGTCTCAGCTGCCCACAAGATTGGCCCTCCCATACCAGTGTCTCCATGTATGTATGCTGAACTTGTCATAATTACCTATGATATTTACATATCATTTGCATTGTTTTAGGCTTTATAAGTCATCGAGTGATGACTGAAAGAATATTGGTGGGTGTGCATAGGTTGTTTGCAAATACTATGCCATGTTATAGAAGGGACTTGAGCCCTGTGTAATTTGCTATCCATGGCGGATCCTGGAACTCATCCCTTATGGGCACTGAAAGATGACCGTGTTTTGCTGGATTTTACTCTTATGTAACGTTCTCCTCACTCCTTTCCTGGAATCTTCTCTAAAATAAACTACCAATACCCAAGTTTTTATCCAAGGTTCTTCTTTTGTGGTCTCCAAACAGCATATAATCTAGTTCACTTTTTAAAATTTTCATATCATTTTAGAGTCAGTTTCTGATTTTTTTAAAGAATACAGTTGCCCCAAAGACATATTTAACAATTACATTCAGATGCTCACTGCTCTTTCTTTCTGAGTCATCAGGTAAAATGCTCCACATTCTCGAAGCTCTCAGAGACTCCTTGGCTAAGCTAAGACTGTGCTGAATGATCCCCAGGGGAGACATTCCACTGGTAACAGGACAGAAGCGGGTATTGTTTCATGTGAGCCTACTTTGTGTTGGCCCTTCTGTTATGTACTATTTGGATTGTCCCTGTGAGGTGAACATCAGCAGTCTCATTTTCCAAATGATGTTAAATCTTATGCAGCCAGTGAAGTGGTAGAACAGAGATCCATCCCAGATACATGTAGATCCAAAGCCCATATATGAGTCTAGAACTTTTCACTTTCCCCTGTGTCCATCTATAAGCTTTACCTGCCTTACATTTGGCTTTCAGCCATTTGGACCACTGCAGACCTTTTCTATAACAACTATGCACGAGGGACACACCCGGGCCTTTAGACAGTGATTTGATGCAGATGTGAGCTGCAACTGATGCTAGGGAGTTCATGGACCCTTATTAGTGTAAGATTTGTGGAGATCAGATAGCAAACAGAATTCTGGCTAAAGTCCACCTTACAGTGTGCCAATGAGTCCTCACACCCATCTTAAGGGTTATTTTCTGAGAATCCTTCCATATGCATAAGCAGGTTGGCAATTGTGAGCAACTGGCAGGGTCCTCACATTGATTCCCTGTTATAAGGATTAAGAGGCATTGTGAAAGGAAGGGCCGAGTGGAATCCCTGAAACTGTTCTTCTTCCATCCTGACCAAGATAAATTAGAAGAGACATCCTAGAAGGGGCTGGGTCACTTTCAAAGGCTTTAAAAATGAAAGGGTGATGATGGTCCTTATCATATATTCATTCAATTAATCTGTATGAGAAACTTCAAAAAAGATGACAGTGAGCCACCCTCAACTTAATCAGAAGATAGCTATAGCTATAGCTGCAAGTCAAATGTTGCATCTGACTAGAACAGAAAAAGAGCCTCTAGAACCTCATATGCATCATTCACAGCCACGAATGAACATATGCTCTTTTTAATTGCCACCAGCAAAGAGCATCAAAAGCAGTCATTTTTAGTCCCATTCAGTGCTATCCCTGATAAAGTGATAAAGGAAGGAATTCACAGTCCTCCCAAAGACATTGGTTGTTCACTTTGCAGTGAGAAAGAAATGAGCTGAGAAAGAATATACTTGGGTTTCTTGATAGTGATGAATGGCTGGTTGTCCAAAGGTAGTGAGAGAACAAGATTGGAAGAAGGAAGACAAAGGAGTTTGGGGATGAGGATATGAATTTATCTATGAAGGTGAGTACTTTATATCTTATGCTTATTCCCCTTAGAGATGGGGGCTCTTTCTATTGAATGGCTTTCCCTAGGAATGTCACCTGACTTCTTTGCAGGGCTACTCCAGTGTTCGTTATGTGGGTTCCTGGGCTGGTGATGTGTCATCTCACATGGTCATGCTAGCTCCTGCCACTACTTGGTTGTCATTATTTACACTGATCATCTTTTCTGCCTGGAGTCATTTCCCAGATACACTGCTTTTGCCTACTCACTCTATGCAAGTCCCTGCTCAAATGGCTCCTTATCAAATGTCTCCAGACCTTCCCCGACACCTTTAGCTTTATCCCACCCCCTAACTCTGGCTTACTTTTATGCCCCTGACACATGACACACATTATGTTGCATTCTTCATTATCTTAATGGTTCATATTGATTGACACCTCAACAGGACATCAAATCACCTATGAGGGATTATCTAGACTAGGTTAACCTCTCGGCATGCCTGTGAGAGATTAGGTTAACTGAGGTGGGAAGACCTACCTTAACTGTGTGGCACCATTCCATGGGCTGGGATCCTGGACTGTATAAAAAGCAGAGAGACAGCTGTATGCCGGCATTCATCTCTCCACTCTGCTTCTTCACGATTAGATTGTATGTGACCAGATCCTGCTGTCATGCCTTCCCTGACATAAAGAACACATTGATTTCCCTCTCACAGGATGAAAGGAGTTTAATAAAACCAATATCAGTTTTTTTCATGTGGCAGAATGAGCATTAAGTAGTGGCAGGAGATACCCTGTGTATAGAGAGTGTGGGCTGAATTCATCCTAATATTGGATAGTGCCTGGCTTCTGTGACACTTTCTCTGACACTACCATAGTTGCAAATGTGAGAACCTATAGGGCCAAGCATGGCATGATATATGGGTTAAGCTGGTATTCATACAATAGAGTTGTGAGGTCTTTGGCAAATTGGAGAGTCATAAATCATGGAAAGGCCACAGAATAGTATTAATTAAAATTTATTCTTCCTATGAGATGGAGAGTTTCTCTCTGGGACTGAGCCTGACTCATCATAACTGAGCTTTTAAAATGTTTTTTGGGTGAGGAAATGGCAATCTCAAACTTAGGAAGTCTTCAGTTCCAGAACTCAGGTCACAAGCTCTGTTCTTAGCTCAGGCTCAGCAGAGCTCCAGAGAAACACAGGGCTTCTCCTCAAAGTCTCTTCATTCCAGAGAAATTACAGCACAATGATCTCTTTCATTTACCCCCTTATTTTAGCATAATTTCAGATCACAGAAAAGAATGGTACAAAGAAAAGAGAAGTACAGAAAAGATTAGCACAAAGACTCAAACCACAAGGACATACTACTTTATACAATCTGGGGTGGCATATTTTCTCACTGCTATGACAAAATACTTGACAGAAGAAACTTAAGAGAAGAAATGTTTATTTTGGTTCATGGTTCAAGAAGAGATACAGAATCCCAGAACTTGGGAGGCAGTGGTAGAAGGATTGCCATGAGTGCTAGGCCCCCCTGAGAGTACATAGTGAGTTCCAGGCCAGCCTGGGCTAGAGCAAGATCTTACCTCAAAAAACAAAAATCAAAAAACAAACAAAAAAAAAAAAATAGAAGAAGGAGAAGGAGGAGACATACAGTTTACCATGGTGGGAAAAACGTGGTGGCAAAAGCACGAGGCAGCTGACATGGATTCTGTAGTTGGAAACAGAAAAATGAATGCTGGTGCTCAGCCCACTTTCTTCTTTTTATTCAGCCCAGGACCCCAGCCCCTGGATGGCACTGCCCGTATTCAGTGTGTATCTTCCTTCTTCAGTTAAATCTCTCTGGAAAAGCCTTCACAGATATACCCAGAGGTGTGTCTCCTAATTGATTCTAAACCCAGTTGAGTTGATAGTGAAGATTAGCCATAGCAAATGGATAGAATGGACAATGTGGAAAAGGATGTACAGATACTGTGGCCCTCACACACTGCTATTTTGGCATTTTGACAAACAACTGGTTATGTTCTCAAAAGGTAAAAGATAGAGTTGCCACACGAAGCAGCCATCCCACTCCTACATACATACCTAGAAGAAATGAAGACAGATGACCACATGAAAGTTGGTGTATTAATGTTCATAGCAGAATTATTCATAATAGCCAAAAAGCAGAAACAACTCAACTATATACCAATTGGTAAGGAGTTGAACATGTGATAGTTATAGTCAATAAAATGTTATTCAGCAATCAAAATAAAGAAAATACTGATATGTTTTACAAACTTTGAAAACATTATACTGAGTAGAAGAAGCCAGTCATAATAGACTAATGACATATTGTCCACTTCCATTGATATCCAATATCCAGTGCAGGAAAATCTATAGATAGAAAAGCAGAATTGTCTTTTGTGATAATGACAGTTTTGAGAAGTACAGACAGATCAGCTATTTTGAAGAATATTCTTCAATTTTGATTTACCTAACATTTCCTTGTGACTCTGTTAAGAAGATGTAGCTGAGGCAGGAAAACCCAGAAGGGCTGTGGTATCCTTTCAGGATGATAATGATGTCAGGCTCTCCCTGTGCTGGTCATGCTATCTCTGATCACATGGTTAAGGTGGCACCTACCAAATTTCTTCACCGCATTCCCCCTTATAATTCCTAAGCATCTTGTAGGGCACAGGAAGTTTTGGTCAGAGTATCTCCAAGGCCCATAAGTTCAATGAGAAGTGAGGGAAACAGGCCCATCACTCACTATTTCCTTCTGGGAAGCAAGGACAACAACTTTAATCCTGCATGTGAGCAGAGCAGACACAACACGAAACTGTCTCTTCTCAGACAGAGGACAGTAGTTAGCAGGACACTCCTGCCTGCTTCGCCACTGAGTACACACCATCCACCTATGTTCTTTGCAAGAAAAGAATGTTCAAATTTATCTCTAGTACAGTCAAAGTCATTGAGCACTTCCCTTGTAATGTGACAATTTTTTTTTTTTTTTTTTTTTGGTTTTTTTGAGGTAGGGTCTCACTCTGGCCCAGGCTGACCTGGAATTCACTCTGTAGTCTCAGGGTGGCCTCGAACTCATGGCGATCCTCCTACCTCTGCCTCCTGAGTGCTGGGATTAAAGGCGTGCGCCACCACGCCCGGCTTAGTGTGACAATTGTTTGATGCTTGGATGGTCCTTTTATCTTTGTGGCTCCTCTTCCTTTCCCTAAACCTGTTCTTTCCCTGGTAAAGTCCCACTCTTATGTTGGACTCTGGCATAAATGTCGTTTACTCAAGGAAGGTTTTCTGGACACTAGCACCCATTCCAAGCTAGGTTGCTGGCTCCCCTGTCCTCCATTTGCTCTGGTGTTGTTTGAATGTGGAATGTTCCCTTGCAGTTCATGGTTTGAATGCTTAATCTTCAGCTAATGCACTATTTTGGGGAGACTATGAAGCCTTTAGGAGGTAAGATCTAGCTGGAGGAAGTAGGTCACTAGGGGCAGCGTTTTGAAGGTGGCAGTCTGCCCTCTGCCCCCTCCTGTTTCTGGTGTCCTCTCAGCGTCCTGGTCTGCTGTGATGCGAGGAGTCCCCACTACATACTCTGCTGCTGTGAACGCTGCCTTCCCACTATGATAGACTGAAATTCCTCTGAAACCATAGCACCAAATCCATCTTACCTCCTTAAGTAGTTTCTGCTAAGTACTTTGTTCACAGCAACACAAAGGGAACTAATGCACGGGCTCAGGTTGAAGTCCACAGTGTGAAGACTCTTGCCCCTGGTTACAGCCCCAGGGTCAAACACACGTCCACAAATTAACATTTACAGCTAGACAAGAGAATGAGTGTTTAACAAGCACCTTTCTTCTCTTACTTGAACCCATTGCTTGTTGTTGACTCAATAATGTCCTCTTCCTTTCTCTTCAGGGACGCCCACACTTAATCCCTGCACATGTTTCTTTCTATGGCAAAAAGATGATTCCAATGTGCTTAAGCTGAAGGTATCAACATGGGTAGATTATCCTAGAGCATTTGTGTGGGTGTGTGGGGGCAGGACACATGAGAGGAAGAGGGTGAAGTGAGAATGGCAGCCAAGGTTGGAGGGAGGTAGCCATGAGCCAGGGAAAGGTCCACAGCCTCTAAAACCCAGAAGACACAAAGGACAAACTCTCCCCAGAGCTTCTAGGAGGAACCAGCCCAGCAGATCCCTTAATGTTCGTTCCTTTAAGACCCTATTTTGAAATTTGACTCCCAGAATTGCAAGAAAACAAGTCTACTTATCTTAAGTCAGTGCATTTGTGGTAGCTGGATATAGTTGCAATAGGGCATTCACACACATGTCAAACATCACTGAGCATCCTGTGGGTGTTCAACTGGTACTGAGATCAATGCGGAGTTCATGACCTTCTAAGAAGCTACTATCAGAATTCAAAAATATGTTTGGCATTGTGATGACACGTTGAATTATTAGAGAAGGAGTGAACCCAATAGAACTACTAGAAAGAGAAAATTATCAATATGTAATAAAGGATTCAAAGAAATACTTTTTTTAAAAAAAGGAATTTGTCTCAGCTTTCTTAACTCTGCTATTCATAGAGAAGGCAGATTTAATTTACTAAAAGATAATATCAGGGTTTCATAACCATAGATTTGTTAACATCCCCACACAGGTTTGGTGATCCTGTGATATAAAGCTATACAAAGACTTTCTGAAATGCTATCAGATCCCACTGGAAAGAAAAGAACCCGTGAACTGTGTGCAGTAGGCTGGAGTTATGGAAGCATTCTGGGCAGAGATGATGGCTCTATGTGGCCCATACAGCCTGTGCTGTGCTCAGTGATTACATCCAATTGCTGTCTCCTCAGAAAGAATCAGGAGCCACAGCTCATCTCAGGCAACCAGAGGGAGGTGGCCTTTCAGCTGAGCAGGGGCAAGGGGGTCTGTTCACAGCCATTGTCCCCAGTTCAGATAAGTTGCTGAGGCGTGACTGCTCAGAAGTGATCCTCAATGACTCGGAACTCAAGTGTCACTGTGGTCTGAGAGGCCTAAAAGAGGCTTGGATAATCGAAATTTCTGCGCCATCTTCTGTGAAAAGATGCTATGAAAACCGAGCAGGGCAGTGTTATTGAAAATACTTGGTCCATGGAATTATGAGCTACAGGCTTACAACCATTCCTACTATCACAGTGAACTTGGGGGTTGGGAGAAAGAGAGAGAGAGAGCGAGAGAGCAGTTATAGAAAAGGAAGGTCACCAGGGAAGGGGGCCTCTAGAGGGCGCTAAAATAAGACGTTCAAGATACAAAATTTAAGAAGACATTAGGCTGCCTAGCTCTGATCTTGTATTCTGAGGTTCAAGTCCTGGCTCTATAGTTACTGGCTAAGTGAATTGTGGCAAGTTAATTTCGGAGCCTCAGTGACCTATTTGTAAAATGGGCCTCTTTATGGGGCCTGGGAGAGATCATTGTTCAGTGTCAGGTACTTAGCTTAGTAGCTGATACACAATGAGTGCTTTGATATTGCCAACTTAAGGTACTTTTATTACCATTACCATGAAAGGCAGTTTGAGAGTATTGTAGATATTAAAACTGTGTGATCAACAAGAGACAACTAACTAAAAGGAGAGCTGTATTGGCAAAGGCTCACAGATCACTGAGCTTCCCAGGAAACAGGAAGAGGAAGTGAGACTGGGCTCCCTGGAATGAAAACAGGCCCTGGTCTCTCCCCCACCCTCTTTTTAAAAACTTATTTTTATTCATTCATTTGCAACCAGAGAGAGACAGTGACAAAATAGGTGTGCCAGGGCCTCCAGCTGCTGCAAACTAATTCCAGATGCATGTAGTGACTTTACATGTGTACTGGGGATTTGAACCTGGGTCATTAAGTGCTTAATTGCTGAGCCATCTCTCCAGGCCTCTCCCACCCTCTTGTTCTCCATTTCCTCAGCCTTTGAAACCCAGTCCCAAATGCCTTCTTGCTAGTATCTGGACATTCTGCCTTCCTCCCCATCCTTCAAGGATTCCTCTGGCCTCTCCCACCCATTGTTCTTAGACCTTTAACATGCCTTTATTCTCTAGCCACTGCTCTTGGCCTCTGAGATGTCCTTACCCTGTGAGTAGCTGCTACAGGGTCTCCACAATGGGCAAACAATCAAGAGTCCACAGGCAAATGGGGACTGCCAACTTTGCACACTCAACAAGTCGTCTCTGAGGACCATTAAGGCCAGAAGATAAATATTGACACATTAGACTATTTCCTTGTTTATTTTCTGTTGATTGTCTGGGCAATCTGATGGGGCAAAATTCCACTTTTCTGATAACTGATTCTTGGCTAATAGAAACAAATAAAGTAAAGGCTTCTGTCCACAATGGGTTGGGCAGGCCCATTGTGCAGAACTGCTAATCGGATTAAATGAGCTCCCAGCTCTATTTGCAGACACCCAAAGTCCCCTGAACATTTTCTACATCTGAAGGGTACCCATCATGGTGGCTCCCTTGCTGTTGAAATCAAATAGGGCAGCACAAGCGGAGACTGTCTCCTAGTGAACAAAGTCTAGGGATGACAGAAAACACTGCCAAGTCCTCGCAATTAAGTGGACAGGCAGAGAACGTGGTTCTGGCCAGGGAGCTGCAGAAACAATGTTCATCCTTCTAGGTACATTCTCTCATAATTTCCATAAAAAAAACAACCCTGGTAATGAAAGAGACTGGTAGATGTGTAAACAAGACTCACACATCTCTGAAAAAACCAGTCTTATAAAAGTCGTTCTTTTCCAGCGTCCTGGTGGGGCGATGTATCTTTCTGATTCTGCCAATTTATCTAGAAAATATTACAATTTAATCTGTGTTAATAAAAGACCAACAGGGTAACAACGCCTGGGGTTTTATGTGTCTGGCTGGTTTCTATTAGCATTTAAATCTGCATCCATTACATTAGTCTCTTAAAATAAACACAAACATTTATGCGAGTGACAATTCGAGTTAGCCTTCGTCAGTCTTAAATAATGTCACTCAACTAGGCATTTGGACCGAAGCCTGTGAATCATGAGGTGTATTTTTGCCTACAGTCTGATAATTTTCAAAGCTATTGGCAACCTGGGAATTTTCCTTCCTTATCACCAGGGCTCAGCTAACTTCACTAAGACTAATCAGGCCGGGAATCATTCATTCAAGGATTGCATGATCATGTTTTTCTTTAGCTGTGACAGCTGCCTCAGCCACATTAGCAATGCAGATTAGCCAGCCTAATAGGTTAATGCAGAACACGCGAAAATTAGGTTTAATCCCCAGTGAAATAATCTAACATTTTCACATTTCTTGATGTTGGGATAGAGACATTGCTGGTGACTCAATTAGGTGTAATATAGATCAAAGCAAATTTACCTTCTGGCTGAACCTTCCCAGAGTTTAGACAGAAGAATACAGCAAGGGCCCTTTGCTAATTGGTGAATAGCTGTCAGGCAAAATTGCATTAGGAATACTAGGCTGTGAGCAGAATTCTTTGGGCCTAGGACAGACAACTGACATATTTTTTAAACCTCCCCACCTATGACTTTGCCATGCTTCTTGGTGGTGTTTAGGCTCTGAAAAGATGCAAACACCTGTGTACCAACGCATTCATCCTTCAGGTATAATTACATTAAATGGGAATAAACACACACACACACACACACACACACACACTCACTCTCAATCCACACCTTCTTCATGTCCTGTCTAGGAGTACCAGGATTGTGCTCTGAATGGGCCTGCATTGTGAAGGAAAAAGAAAGAGAACAAGAGGGTGTCTAATGTTTTCATTCTGGTGAACAGCATATCAAACACACATCTCTTTCAATCATAAAGAGAAGGACACAAAAAATTACATGCCCTCAGTTGCCAAATTATTTTTTTGCCTTGACATCTTAATTCTTAATCCTTGTGTGTGGTCAAATCAGTCTACTATAGGCAACCAATCAAGCAATTATTTCTAAATTATATTTGCCCAACTCACATTGATTGGCCATTCTTTTCTTATTGGGTTAGCTCATTAATTCTGAGCAGCTTGCTTATTATGCCTTCCACATCATTTTCCTTCCGCGCCTATCTGCTCCAACCAGCCTGCTGATGTTTCAAGATGCCATAGAGGGGGGAGAAAAGCGACCAGCGATCTACGCATTGTCTCCTCTAGCAATTACAATTCACATTGCTGATTAACTTTGATGTGAAAACTAATGAGATAAGACAAGTTATCAAGGCGGGCCTGATCGTCATTCCATTTATACAGCATTTGCCACCGGTGAATGACAAAAAACTAATGAAGACATATCTGACAGCAGGCTGGGCGGAGGAGGCAGGTTTCAGTCCTGTCAGCCGGAGCTCTGCCCCTTCTCAGGGTCTATCTGAGACATGTCAGAATTAGCTTCATAATGAAAACACTTCATCTAAAGGGACACATGTTTATATTAAAATAACTACGTGATGAATAGATTGCAGAGATTTTTATGCCTTCTTGAGTCTAAACAACAAAGAAAAAAATGTGTTCTAGTATTCACTAAATCATTTAGGAGAAAAATTCAATTTAAGCTATTATACTTTTCCTGGAGCCTTTCCTCCTGTTTATGAGTAACAAATGTTGGGTTTTTTGGAGGGAGGGGAAGGGCCTTGATCTGAGAAGAGCAGGAATGATTTACTTTACTAAGATGGTAATGGGCAGATAAACAGAAGTACAACATGGGCAAAGCTAACGAACACTACTCCCCGGGTAATAACTTTGTGCTGTGGAGACCCACTGGATTGACATTTCTGGCTGTACATTTTTTTTTTAAATAAGTCTTCTCATTTTCTGAACCTTGAAACTATCAACCTCCTTTTAGTTCAGTTGTGTCTATAGCTCATATATCTGATTACTAAAATTGCTAAAAACAAATGTAAAACATTTCTCTACATATATTTGCATACTTTTTTCCCTATTAAATTAGCAAGGAAAGGCCAATTTTACACTGGAAATGTAAATTTTCTTTGAACACAATATTTGGGGCTAAGCATTAAGTATTAAGGAGAAACACACTCTTCTTTAAATTGGTTAAATACAATGGTTACACATGAGCTTTGATGAAACTCTCCTGCATTCATGTGACTTAAGGAATGTAGAGGCATTTTTGCTTCCACAGAATCTTGGTGACATTAACCTTATCGATATGAAAGGAAGTCAAATACTGATTGTTTTTACAGATAACACAGCTTTGCCAATGAGTCATTCTGTTATTTTGATTAAAACATAAGAGAAAGGCTAAAACATCCATTTTCCTACAAGAAGCTTTATTTCCCATAATGTGTGCATGTTTATTCTATTTTTCATACATAAACATCATAGCACATTATTCCATTCAAATATCATGAGGAAAGCCAGAATAAAATAGCAAAAAGAAGTGCAGGCATATCTTTAAAAAAAAAAAAAAAACTAGGTGGTAATTTTTTTGTTTCCTTTAGCCAAATATGATTTAAATATGATTTGATATATTTTAACACAAATGTCCACAAAGACCATTTCTAGTCATATACTTGGGTATTTTAAAAAGGAATACATGAATAATATCAGCATCCACCATAAAAACCTCTCTCTTCCTCTCCTACAGTACCCCCCACCCCCGTACACTCACCACAGACAACATCCACTATAGGAGCAAAGGAAAAACACAAAATTACTACACCTATGTAGCTTGAGGCTATGATAAAGGGACCTGTCATGGCTGATGAAAGTTAAGTGAAAGCAATGGCTCAAAGACAAAGGAACAAATTAGTACTTCAGTGAGAAATTATGTTTAAAAGCTCTTCTCAGAACCAAAGATGAATCCCATATGTTAGATGGCACTATGAAAGTTCTCATGTAAGAGCTGAAAGTACAAATGCAAAGTTGACCCCAAGATAGTTTGGTGATGATGATCTTAGCTTATCAAATTCTCCCGTAATAAAAGGAGTGTGCAAATACTACCTCCCCCTACCCCACACCATCTAAACACAGAAACAATTGTACTAGAAAATGGGTTTCCAGTTTTGACTCAAGTGACGAAATAGCTCATCTGGACAAGGGCTGACACCCCTCCAATACACTGTCTTCTCTTAGCCCGTTTCTCTCCTGAATTCTCTCCTGGTTATGTTTACCACTCAATTCTAATGTTAATTAGAGACACACACATCCATATTCGTAACCCACATTTTCATTAGCACAGCCCACCCTGCCAAATGAAAAACCCAGGAGTGTGTCTGCCTGTGAGCCAACAATGCAGAGATGGCTGTGTTATTGAACGCACATATCTAGCATTCTTTCCTCCCTGGTGTTAATTTTCCCTTTCTACGTACTCTTATTATGCTATCTCTAACATGGGTGGCGTATTTCTTTTGAGTCTATTTCTTTAATCTATTTTAATAAATAATCACAGGCAGGCTGCAGAATTTATTCATTCCACAGGGCCACCTTCTTCGCGTTTTTTCTCCAGAAGCGCAGCTCAAGGAGACATGGTGATAGCCAGAGAGGCCTGGAATCCCTCTCACACAATGTCATTATGAACCCCCATTTAGAATGAAAAAATGTATATTACACTTAAAAGCTATACAAGGTTAGCACCTCTTCCCAGGAATGCTTGACAACAAGCGACACTCGGGATCCACACTCGGAGAAGGAGATGAAGGAAAAATGAAAGAAAAGAAAATTCACTACAAAACATTTTAAAGACATCATTTTTTACAAGACCCTCATCAGAACAGTAAGACTCACACCCTTTGTCTCCCTTACAATGGGGAGTAATTTTCTTTCACTGGGTTATTTGAGAATTTTCTTCCTAAGCCAATTAATTGATTTTTGTTAGTGCAGTATTGGAGATTTTTATTATTAGCATTTAAAAAAAAAGAGAGACCTCGCCCTATTTTTCATGGTGCCCTGGATATACTATAGTTCCCAGCACATGGATTTAGATGCTCACAGAACGGAATACCCCCATCAGCCTTCATCGCCCTCATCCTACAAATAAGCTTGCATAAAACTGAGCTTGGAACTGAGTAGTTCTCTTCGTTTTTGTTATTTTTTTTTTCAAAATCCTCCCATAGATGTGCATGCTGGGTACATTCCATAGATGAACTTTGCTTCCTCAAAACCAGGTTTGACCCCCTCTCCCCCCGCCCCGTCTTATTCTCACAGGGAGGATGGTATGCAGCAGGAAACTAACGCCTTAGCTTAGCTGCTGTGTGGATCTGTAAGATTTCTCTTTGGGGCACTGGGAATAAATTCCTTCATGAAGTGCTTGTTTGCTTGGAGTGTGCCGCTGAATAGTTCTCCCAATGTGGATCCGAAAATTTGTTCACTGAGTCCCCTTCACGTAAATGACTTTGCTGAGGGGGGAAGAAAGGGTTAGCTTTAAATACATATATTTCAGTCTTGACTAAGGTTTTATTTAAAACAGTTACAGCACACCTTTTGATTTGGAGCTTAAAGTAAATAATATTTGTACATCTGAAACATACTCAAGACAAATGAAAAGCCTCTACATGCTTTTGTGTGAGATCCTGAAGGGCTCTACAAACTTGAAAGGACAACCTCAATTAAGCTCATCTTCATCTGGAAAAAAAAAAGTAGCAACGGAAAGCTGAATATATTAGATAATACACACTTGCTGAACAGCATTCTTGCAGCTATTTAAAAAAAAAGATTTTAAAGGAAACAAAAAAGGGGAAAAAAAGAGAAAAATATTCTTGATAACCAATCCAAAGCTGGCCTCTGTGTCACTTGATGCTAATTTTGTTTGAAACTGTTCAACTAACTCTGAATAGATATCCATATTCAACAAAGACGTAATTAATGGCAACGTTTCCTTCAGCTTCAAGACATCATAACAAGCTGCAAAGTACAAAAAGATTTTTATGGGAACTAATTTAAGGACAAAGAGTTGCCCTCTCGCATTTCATTAACTAGCCAGAGGGAGGAAAAAGAAGGACAGCGCTCATCCGCGTTCATATCAAGCAGCCAATTTCAAAATGCAAATCGCAATCTGCAGATGTTGGAGGCTGATACAGATATTTTCAAATATCATTTGTTCAATTTAAGTACATCCGACATTTGAATTTTAAATAAAAATCAAAACCAACTTTGGGATTCATTTTTAGTCAGGGAATGAATATATTCATGGTGCATTGAAGGTCTTTAGGTTAGCTATGTTTTCAAGTGTCTAAAACTATTCTTGTAAACCATTAATTTTATATATTATTTCCAAAACCTTTTAATGGAGAAGCTCCATTAAGATACGCATTATTCCTCATTATTGTACCAAGTGAGAAGTGGTGCATTTTGAGTAGGTTTGAGAAGGATAACAGCAATCATCTAAATCAGACACCGGATTCACGCGTGGCTTCAGACACTGTGTGCGCCGGACTCTACGCTTTGCTGTAGACAGAACTACAATGAAGTTTCAGAGCTTTGGTTTTGTACAGGGCGTGCATTGGGAAAGAATTAGATGAAGCACAGTACTCCTTTTGAATTCTGACCTTTCCTACCTCCACTCTGGCTTTATTATTATTATTATTTTTATTGTGCTTTTCTCAAGCTGACTGACTACACATTTTACTTTTTGCCTGTCCTTCTCCCCTTTTAGGAGAATATAAGCTTCAAGAGACCAAGGATCATTGCCAAATCCTATATGTATTCCTGTACTGCTCAATGTAGCAGCCTCTAGTCACATGTGGCTATTTAATTTAAAATTAATTAATATCATACAAATGAAAAATTTTGTTCTTCATTCACAGTAGTCACATTTCAGATGCTCAGTGACCACAGGGTCTGATGGCTGCCATATTGGATGGAGTAGCTGGAGAATGTTCTCGTTACCAGAGAAAATTCTACTGGACAGCATTGTCCTAGCAGTGCTTTGCATATAGTAGAAACAATAAATTTCTGTTGAAATTGAATTTGAAGGCCTGGGAAAGGGTATTTCCAAGGATAAGAGATGTCTGTAAGTTTCTCTCCATGTCATCTGCTTAGATTGAGCTAGGAAAGCCAGGATTTCTAGAGAGCTCTCAGCATGTTGTGGTATATTGCTCACATATTCCATTAGGGATGGTAGATGTGTGCCTCATGGTTTGGTTTTGATTTGTTGAGAGCAAAAAGATCATGCAGTGAACTTTCTCACCTTTTTGTGTAGTTTATGAGGAAGGTTAGGGGAGATATCACCAAACCCAGTTTTAGTTGATAAATGAAGACCCTGAGGGATTAACCCCCCACCATGAGAAGAAAAAGACTATCCCAGAGATCCTGCTGTCTTGCTTGGTCCAGTTTTTCTAACTAGCATAGCCATTAGCCTGGGCATCCACAGATATTTTGGGTAGAGACACTTGGTACATCTTTCATTGAATTGAATGAAGTAATGGCATTAAAAATAGCCAAAATTTGGTGACAATTGAGGAGTCTTGAACTTATCAAAGTGTCAAGAAAATCAGAGAGTGAAATGGTTAGCACAAAGTGAAACATCTCTATCATGCCCTCCAAGGCTCAGAGACCATTGCAGAAGAGGTAGTGGAAAAAGTGTAAGAGCCAAAGAAAGGGGTGTAGAATACTTTGTAATATTGTCTCCCAGAAACCAAGTGGGCATGGCACTCATGACCTTACAGTGGCTGATGCTACCAACACAAGACCTGCATAATGGAGGGGGGTGGGGTGATGATGACATCAAAACAGAACAGGGGTTAATTGTAAAGAAGAAGTGGGGCTAGAGAGATGGCTTGCTTATTGGTTAAGGTGCCTGCCTGTGAAGCCTAAGGATACATAGTCCACTCTCCAGATCCCACTTAAGACAGACACACAAAGGTGAGGCAAGAACAAGGTAGCACATACCCACTAGGTGGCGCAAGTGTCTGGCATTTGATTGCAGTGGCTGAGGCCTGGCATACCAATTATCTCTCGTGCTCTCTCTGTCTCTGTCTCTCTCTCTCTCTCTAAAATAAAAAAAAAAAATTAAAAAGAAGTGATTTAGTGGAGGGGGGATGGGAGAAGGTGGGGAAGAAGCAGTAGCAGGGAATTATGATCAATGTATACAGTCCATAGGTATGAAGGTTGTTAATAAAAAGTTAAAAATTAAGTTAAAACATCCAAAATCAACTTCTACCATAGTGAACACCACTTATTAAATTTCACTATGTCCTGGCCCACACATGAGAGTTTCACGATATGTTCTGTTTTCTGTGTATTTATTTTGTATCCTGCTACATGGCTGTGGGTGTTTATCAGCTCTAACAGTTTGCTGGTAGGGTCTTTAGGGTCCTTTATATATAGAATCATGTCATCTGCAAATAATGATAACTTGATCTCTTCCTTTCCAATTTGTATCCCTTTTATGTGAGTCTCTTGCCTTATTGCTATGGCTAAGACTTCCAGTACTATATTAAATAAAAGTGGGGACAGTGGACACCCTTGTCTTGTTCCTGATTTTAGTGGAAAAGCTTCCAACTTTTCCCCATTTAGTAATATGTTGGCTGTAGGCTTGTCATAAATAGCCTTTATTATATTGAGATATGTTCCTTCTATTCCCAGTCTCTGTAGGACTTTTATCATGAAGGGATGTTGGACTTTGTCAAATGCTTTTTCTGCATCTAATGAGATGATCATATGATTTTTGTCCCTCAGTCCATTTATATAATGCATTACATTTATTGATTTGCATATGTTGATCCATCCCTGCATCTCTGGGATAAAGCCTACTTGGTCAGGGTGAATGATCTTTCTGATATATTCTTGTATTCTGTTTGCCAATATTTTGTTGAGAATTTTTGCATCTATGTTCATGAGGGAGATTGGTCTGTAACTTTCTTTTTTTGTTCTATCTTTGCCTGGTTATGGTATCAGGGTGATGCTGGCTTTGTAGAAGGAGTTTGGTAGGATTCCTTCTTTTTCTATTTTATGGAAAAGCTTAAGAGGCAATGGTGTTATCTGTTAAGTACATTCCTTCTATGACCTCATTTAGTCCAGATGCCTCTCTGTTTATTTTCTCCCAGGATGAACTGTCAATTGATGAGAGTGGGGTGTTGAAGTCACCCACTACCACCGTGTTTGGTGTTATCTGTGACCTTAGTTCTAATAGCGTTTGTTTGATGAATTTGGGAGCCCCCATGTTAGGTGCATATATGTTTAGGATTGCAATGTCCTCCTGTTGGAGGGTGCCCTTAATCAATATAAAGTGATCTTCCTTATCTTTCTTGACTAACGTTGGACTGAAGTCTACCTTGTCAGATATTAGGATAGCAACTCCTGCTTGCTTTCTAGGCCCATTTGCTTGAAACACCTTTTTCCAGCCTTTCACCCTAAGATAATGTCCATCCTTTGTAGAAAGGTGGGTTTCTTGGCGGCAATAAAATGTGAGATCCTGTTTTTTAACCCACTCTGCAAACCTATGTCTTTTGGTTGGGGCATTGAGGCCGTTGATATTAAGAGCTATTATTGAAAGGTGTGTATTCATTCTTGCCATTTTTTTTGTAGTTCTTCCGGTTCTACCTTTGCTCTCTTGTGTTAACTAGTATTTGAGTATTGTTTGTTTTTTCCCAGTTCCTTATATGTGTGCTTTTCTTTTTCTTCAGCATAGAGGATTCTTTCAAGTATTTTCTGTAGAGCTGGTTTTGTCTTCAAATACTCCCTTAGCCTGCTTTTGTCATGGAATGTCCTTATTTCTCCATCTATTTGAATGGAAAGCTTTGCAGGATAAAGTAACTTTGGTTGACAGTTATTATCTTTCAGAACTTGGAATACATTACTCCAAGCCCTTCTGGCTTTTAAAGTTTGTGTTGAGTAATCTGCTGTAATGCTGATGGGCTTGCCTTTGTAGGTAACTTGATTTTTCTCTCTAACTGCTTTCAATATTTTTTCTTTGGTTTGTGTGTTTGGTAGTTTGATTATAATATGGCAAGGAGAGGTTCTTTCCAGGTTTTGTCTATTTGGTGTTCTAAAGGATTCCTGTATCTGCACTGGCACCTCTTTCCCAATTTTGGGGAAGTTTTGTTCTATGATTTTGTTGAAGACACCTACTATGCCTTTGGAGTGAAATTCTACTCCTTCTACTATGCCCTAAATTCTTATGTTTGATCTTTTCATAGTGTCCCGAATATCTTGAAATTCCCACTCATACTTTTCTATCAGTTTGTCTTTCTCTTTGTTGGACTGTATTGGATCTGCCACCTGGTCTTCTAGCTTAGATATTCTGTCCTCTCCTTCATCTATTCTACTGGTGAGATTTTCTACAGAGTTTTTAATTTCATTAACTGTGTTCTTTATTGCTAGTAATTCTGACTGGTTTTTCTTTATTATTTCTATTTCCTTATTTATGTCTTGTATTGACCTCTTTATTTCATTAAATTGGTGTCCTGTGTCTTCTTTGATTCCTTTGATTTCCTCTTTGATTCCTTTGATTTTTTCTTTGACTTCTTTGAACATATTTACAATCATTCTTTTGAAATCTTTCTCAGGCATTTCCTCTAACTTGTTCTCACTGGAGGTCATTTCTGATGCATTAATACTTTTTGGTGGATTTATATTGTCTTTTTTTTAATTTTTTTTAATTTTTTTATTTATATTGTCTTGATTTTTGGTGTTTCTTGTGTTATAATGTATATATGTTTGCATCTTGGGTTAATTTAATGCTTGGATTTTCTAGTTATCTTGGTATTATTAGATGTATCAATCAATCTGATGTTATATATCTTCATGGTAGGAGCTTAAGGTGCTAGGTGTGGCTCTTAAGACTCTCAGAGTATCTACACTAGTGAACCTAGATGTTGGGTTTGCCTGCTATGGGAGTATTCAAGTAGGCTGAGTGGAACAAAATACAGATAGTTTCTAAAATGTAACTAAACAATGAACACATTCAATGAAAAACAGCACACAGTATTTATGCAAGAGTAGGTATTATGACAACCAGATCCTCTATCAACAAGGAGGCTAAGATTTCTGGTCTGTTGAGGGTTCCAAGACAGCTTGTGACCAACTGAGACCCTTCCCTAATGTATAACCAAAGAGGAAACAAAGAAATCAAGAAGCAACAAATAACAAGCCCCAAATATAGCTTATTTAAGAATGGCAAATCTGACCATCCATCAGATTTAACATATAATTTATCCTGATATGGAAGACGCAATTAGCACTTCTAGTTCAGGGCTATATACCAGGTTTATTAGGTGGATACTGACCTGGTGTAATCCCAGTTACCTTTTGGGATGATTTTGGTCTCAGTTATGCTGTGTTCCTGCTTAGGTCCCTCTTTGGTGCACTTTGGGTTCAAGTAGGCTGGCTGGGTCGCTGGACTGCTGCTCTGTTTGCCAGAGCTGGGCACTGGCTTTTCCTGTGGCTCAAGTCGAGCCTGGCAACTGTGGCCCTGCGGACCTGGTGCCGCCACTGCTGGAGCCGCTTCTGCGGCCTGTGTGGGCTCTGGATGCTCTGGATCTCTCCTACTTCTCTGCTGCCATTTTAATTTCTTATACATCTCCCTTTTTAGTAAAAGTGTGTATTTTGCTGTTTTTTTTTTTTTTTTTTTTTTTGGCTTTTTCTTCCCTAGGCTGCTTTGGTGTGGTTCCTATGCTGCCATCTTAACCAGAAGTCTCCATATGTTCTGTTTATTTCTGCAAATAGTAGTGTCATAGTTTGGGTCTTAAATATGACCTACAGGTTCATGTTTTGAATGCTTGGTCCCAGCTAGTGGTGGTATTTTTGTTAGGCCATTAGGAGGTGGACCCTCTCTTGTAGAAGTGGTTTAATTAGGGGCAGACTTCAAAGGTTGTACCCACTCCTGGTTCCTGTCATCCTCTCCACCTAGCCTGCTGTGATGTAAACAGCTTCTGTCATATTCCCACCACCATGAACTGAGCTGCTCCACCATGCCTTTCTCACCTTAATGGACCAAAACCTGCTGAAACTGTGAACCAAAATGAATCTTTCCTCACTTAAGTTGTTTCTGTCAGATATTTTGCCCCAAGATTGCAAAAATAACTAATACATTCTGAAATATAGACAATGCTTTCCCAAATTTGTACCTGAGGGGGAACAGCTGAGATGCAAGGAAACCTTGTGCTGTCTGTCATCTAGATGAATAGCTCTTCAGTGCTTGGACCTGGATTGACAATGAGGTTGGCCACTCCCTGACTCAGTGTGCAGTTAAATCTACATGGGTTGATATTTTCCTATGCCTTAAGTCATCTTGTCTTCCTTTCTCCTCCTACATATAATCAGATCTCATTAGATGCAAGGAAATATTCAACTGAAGCATTTTGTGCCAGGATGTGGAAGAAAATTAATGTCCAGGGGCTAGGGAGATGGTTCAGTGGTTAAAGGGGCTTGCTTACAAAGCCTACCAGCCTGGGTTCAATTCCCCAACATGCATGTGAAGCCAGATGTCAAATGGTGCATACACCTGGTGTTTGTTTACAGCCATAAGAGACCCTGGTGTGCCCATACACACATATGTGTTCACACAGATGTGCAAGTAAATAAATAAAATTGTGGGGCTGGAGAGATAGCTCAGTGTTTAAGGTGCTTTCCTGCAAAGCCTAATGACCTGGGTTTGATTTTCAGTACCCATGTAAAATCAGATGAACAAAATGGTGCATGCAGCTGGAGTTCAAATGAATGAAGTTTGTTTGCAGTGGCTAGAGGCCCTGGTGTGCCTGCTCTTTGTCTGTCTCTCTCTGCTTGAAAATAAATAATAAATAAATAAATAAAATTTAAAAAAAGAAAATGAAGCCAGGCGTGGTGGCACACACCTTTAATCCCAGCACTTGGGAGGTAGAGGTAGGAGGATCACTGTGAGTTTGAGGCCCCCCTGAAGTTACATAGTGAATTCCAGGTCAGCCTGGGTAAGAGTGAGACCCTACCTTGAAAGAAAAGAAAGAAAAGAAAATGATTACCTATTTGGAACTTAAAAGGGCTTGTGAGTAGTAATAACTAGAGTAGGAGGCTGAGAACACACACACACAAAAGGAAGCTAAGATAAGAATGCAGGCATTGGTCTGGAGGGATGGCTTAGGGGTTAAGGCATTTGCCTGCAAAGCAAAGGACTCAGGTTTGATTTCCCAGGATGCATGTTAGCCAGATGCACAAGGGGGCACAAACATCTGGAGTTTGTTTGCAGTAGCTGGAGGCCCTCTGTCTCTCTTTCTCTCTCTTTCCTGTCAAATAAATCAATCAATAAAAATAAAATATTAAAAAAGAATGTAGTCGGGCCGGGCGTGATGGCGCATGCCTTTAATCCCAGCACTTGGGAGGCAGAGGTAGGAGGATCGCCATGAGTTCGAGGCCACCCTGAGACTACAGAGTGAATTCCAGGTCAGCCTGGGCCAGAGTGAGACCCTACCTCAAAAAACCAAAAAAACCAAAAAAAAAAAAAAAAAAAAAAAAAGAATGTAGTCATCTTCCAGTTTTCTACCTATGTTACACTGCTTGTTATGGGGTGAGGGTAGGTTGATTATTACTATGATGATGATGAGAGAACATGAGTGGAGATGATGATACTTGCAATGAGAGGAGAGACTTACATAAAAAAAAATGTGGGCAAAATTTACTCCCAGTACATTATACTCTATATTTCCTAATACTTAGTAGTAATATGGCACCTTAGAATCAAGATTAGTTTGTGTTTTACTAAGTACCCCACAAAAGCAATGGACTACAAAAACAGAAGTCGAAATGGAATGGAAACCCTTTTAGAAAAACAGCTCTAAACTCTTGAGTATTTTTGTCCATACTGTTGACCACCAAACTGGTTGAACAGATACGGAATGAACCATCACAAATGTTAGTAAATAAAGTTTCCTATTTATATGTAAAAGAGTAAGGAACAAGGGCCCATGGGAACTTGGGATTCATGACTCTGGGTACTTGATCTCAGCTCCTGGGGATATTAGTCATAAAGGTTATTTCTAAGCAGAAAGTAGAAAGACTCAAATATTCTTGAGAACTCATGAAAGGGACAAACTGAAAACGGACACACATGTACACACACAACTATCCATATGGACACATGTACTCTTCCACCATGGCTATATGTTCTAAGCCAAAATATAGGATTCCTGGTCACATGCGGTGGTCACTAACCAACTTCTAGGATAATCTGCATGTGAATGACAGGTGGAGAGACACTTTGAATTCTGAGTATGTCATAATGTGGTAAAGAATAGCTTTCTTTCCCCTCCCTAAAAATTCATGCATTAAAATTTTGTTATGGGGTTGGGGATATAACTCAGTCAGCAGAGTGCCTGCCTAATATGAAAAAGGCCCTGGGATTAATCCCCAGCCTGAAACGGAGCATGGTTCACTCACCTGCAATCTTGGCACTCAAGAGGTGGAGGCAGGAGGATTAGAAGCTCAAAGTAATCCTCAGCTACACAGAAAGACTAGTCTGGGCTACGGGAAACCCTGTCTCAAAAACAAAGTGAACCAAAGTGCTGAGAAGAAGTGAGAGCAAAGTATTCTGCACTTCCCGCCAAGGCTCAGGGACCATTGCAGAAGAGGTAGGGGAAAGAATGTAAGGGCCAAAGGAAGGGGAGGAGTGCTTCCTTACCATGCTGTCATCACAAAGTAGCCTTAATGTTCACGACCTCACAAGTGGATGACACTACCTACACAAGACCTGCATAATACAAGAGGAAAATGATGGCATCAAAATAAAAGAGAGACTAGTTAGAAAGAGGAAGGGATTCAGTGGATGGGGGAATTTAGAAGAAGGAAAAGAAAAGTGGTGGGAAGGCATTATGATAATGGTATATTGTTTATATTTATGGAAGTTGTCAGTAAAAAGCTAAAATAAAATATATTTAAGGGGCTGGAAATATTGCTTAACAGTTAAGGCACTTGCCTGTGAAGCCTAAGGATCCATGTTTGATTTCCCAGCACCCACATAAGCTAAATGCCTAAGGTGGAGCACATGTCCGGAGTTCATTTGCAGTGGCTGGAGGCTCTGGCATGCCCATTCTCTTTATCTGCCTTTCTTTCTCCTCTCTCTCTTTCCTTCAAATAAATAAATAAAATATTAAAAAAATATATATTCAAGTGCTCAAAAACAAAACAAAAAGTTAGTCTTGAATAAGCACAAAGTCAAACATTCTTACAGTCACAAAACAGAGTTTAAATAGTTGTGTACGCCAATATAATTTGTTTTTCATGCAAAAAATAGCACTTAAAATATTTTTATTTATGTATTTAAGAGAGAAAAAAGAGTGTGTGTATATGGGCATGCCAGGACCTCTTGTAATTACGAACTTCAGATGCATGTGCTACTTTGTGTGTCTGCCTTCACGTGCATATGGAGGCATTGAGCCCAGACTGGCAGGCTTTGTAATCAAGCACCTTTAGCTGTTGAGCCAACTCTTCAGCCTAAGAACAATACTTTTAAAATCAAGGCAATCTCTGAAACTTGGGAGAAAGGCCTCATAGTTCTTATCCATTTGGGGGTTAATTAAAATTAAACTTTATTTCCAGTGACCTTGTAATTTCATAAGAATAGCAAATAACAGAACAGTTACCATGAAAAAGATGCAATGTGACTACAACAGTTGAAATAAAACAAACCTGAAAAAATTAAAAAAGAGTATATTACATGGGCTGGAGAAACGGCTTAGCAGTTAAGGTGCTTGCCTACAAAGCCTAAGCATCCAGGTTTGATTTCCCAGTACCCATGTAAGCCAGATGTACAAGGTGGCACATATTTCTGGAGTTCATTTGCAGTGGCTGGAGGCCCTGGCATGCCCCTTTTATCTATCTATCTATCTATCTATCTATCTATCTATCTATCTATCTATCTATCATCTATCTGCCTCTTTCTCTCTCTCTCTCTCTATCTCTCCTAAATAAATAAATAAACAAAATATTTTTAAAACAATTTTATTTATTTATTTGAGACACACAGAGAGATATAGAAATAGGCAGGTAGAGAGAGAGAGAGAGAGACAGAGAGAGAGAATGGGTGCTCCAGGGCCTCCAGCCTCTGCAAACAAACTCCAGATATGCACAAGGTGCCCCCTTGTGCATCTGGCTTACGTGGGTCCTGGGAAATCAAACTTGGATCCTTTGGCTTTGCAGACAAGAACCTTAACTGCTAAGCCATCTCTCTAGCCAAAATAAAATATTTTTTTTTTAAAAAAGAATGCATTATAGGGGTGGGTTAAGCCTTGGGAATAGTCAGTTATGTAAAAGCTTAATCAGAAAGAAAGGCAGCAGAAGGGAAGAAAGGGAAGGGAGGGGAAGAAAAGGGAAGGGGGAAAGGAAAGAAGGAAAGACGGAGGGGAAAAGGGAGAGAGGGAAGGAAGAAGGACGGAAGAAAGGAAAAAAGGTTAAGAAAGGAAGGGAAGGGAAAGAAAGGGAGAAAGAAAGGCTAAGGTGGAAGAAAGAGGAAAGGAAAGTAGGAGCACCAATAAATATTCCAAAGTTGTCTCTGGTTGTGTTTGGCGGTATTTGGGAGTAGAAGGAGCCACTTTCGATTGAGGATCCCACAACTATCCTAGCTCAGTGGCTGGGTTTTATTGTTTTGTTTTGAGACAAATCTTCATGTGGTCCAGGCTGGCCTCTAACTCACTGTATAGGCCAGAAGTATATGATTCCTCTCTAGGGGCTGGAAAAATCTCCTGTATTTCAAAGAGAAGATTTAAGTTGATAATACCATGTAGTATTATGAACTTACATTAGCTTTAGACCAATGGCTCACTTATTTCTGGGTAGACCATATTCTTGTCTTTTGGCTCCACAGAGTGTGCCATTCTGTTCTGTAGCTTCCTTTGACTCCTTCATAGTTCATCCTCTATCCCACCACTGCTTTTCCTTTGCAGATTCTACAGGCAGATTCCCCTGGGTCTCCTTCCTTAGTATGCTCCCTCAAAGCCTACAAAGATCCATTGGAAAGCAGGTCCATGCCACATCCTTCCTCCTTTCCTCCTCAGCCACTGAAAACCTTCCCTGGGTCCTCAGCAGGGCAGGACCTTGTTAAAATTACATCACTGGGGCTGGAGAGATGATTTATCAGTTAAGGCATGTGCCTGCAAAGCTGAAGGGCACAGGTTCGATTCTGCAGGACCCCAGTACCTCAGTAAGGCCAGATGCACAAGGTGGCACATGTATCTGGAGGTCATTTGTAGTGGCTGGAGGCCCTGGCACACCCTTTCTCTCTCTCTGTCTCTCACTCTTTCTTAAATAAATAAAATATATATTTTTAAAATTATATCATTGGCCAAGCCAGTCTTTGCTGATGTCTTCCTAACCACCAAACTAAAATGGCCTTTATTTATAAGCTCTCTCTTCCTATCAAACCTCCAGGATTACAAGAGAAGTCCATCCTTAGAAACTCCAGGACTTGCTCCTCATAGGGACATTTGCATGCTATAAGTAAGGCAGTGCCAACCACTTTTAGAAAATTCTCACAATGACATTTAAGGGGTGAGGGGCTGGTATGGGCTCAAAAGAGTGTCCTAGGTCCTTCACCTCACCTCTGGGGTAGCACTGCTCCTCCTCATATGCCCCGGCTCTGCAGTTTAGCTGTGACATTCACTCTGTTCTCAGCAGAAGCAGAGGGCATACCTGCAGGCAGCTTCACAGCCTCACTGCTCTGTGCCTTTCCAAAGCACCTGGCTTCGTGCTTCTTCCATGCACCGCCAGAGTTTGCTGGGGGCAGATTCCGAAACCCCCAAACCAATGATAATACAAAAGACCAAGGGGCCATCACATGGGCCTATTTTAAGACAATCATTTTTCATGTTACATGCCTATACATGCGCACACACACACACACACACACACACACGCACACGCACACGCACACATATCTGCTTGTAAAAAGACACTTTCTGCTTAGGCAGAAAGAAACCCTACAGTAAACTCAGCTGGCTGGCTATTTCCTTTTAGGTCTGAAAATGAAAGATTCACTTCAGCGACATAAATTTTTTATCCAGAATTTTTTTTCTAAAGCCTATTTAACTGGCTTCTGAATTGTTCAACCTGTTGTCATCACCCAGTAGGAAAGAGGGTTCTCCTCTTGCCTTCAACAAAGCCAGGCCTTACCAAGACAGACCACAGTCCAAGAGATAGCCATGCTTGCCAGCTCTCCTGCCTCCATCACATGTTGGCGGCCCCTGCAGATGTCTCAGGGCAAAATAAATGACTTCCAGATGTGAAGAAAAGAACTGAACGCATTCATGCAGAAGTGAAGGGGGCATTGTCTGGCCTATGTTGGGGTCTCTTGGAAGGTACAATAAACAACAAATTCATTCTTAATATGTCACAGGAAATCTCACATGGAATGTATCACCCAGCAAATAGTTTCCTATTTTCCAAGCTAAGAAACCCCAAAGAAATTCCTTGTCGGGAAACCAGGCTTTCATTCTCTAGAAAGTAGTATTTGATTGCTTACTCACTGGCTCAACAGTTCGTTGTCCCCACTTAAATTTAAGAACATAGCAAATGTCTGCAGGGTTGGCTTTAACGTTGGTTTAAAGTGAGCTTCCTTTTTCAAGTCTACTGTCTTCACTGGGGAAGGACTGTCACTTACTTATAAATGTTTTCAGAGTGAGAACCTGGCTTGGATTCTTCCCATCTCCAAGTGTTATCAATAGATGGTGTAAGTTTCACCATTGAGAAGGAGGATAGGGACTTTTCTTTCCTCTCAAGATGCTACCATCTATAACTTCCTATGAAATATGGTGATGGTGGTAATGTGTGCTCCTGGGAATAAAGTATAAATCCAACAGATTCACTTTGAACCAAGACAGCAAGGCTGAAATCTGACTCACACCTAAGCCCCTCTCATCTCATGCATCTATGACATGAGTATCTCATTGGAACCATCTATGAGCTCTCAACCCACTGCATATGCCAAAGCCTTGGAGTCTAGGAGGAGTACTAGACAGGCCTCTTGATTTTTGCACTTGCCTTTTAAATAGGATGTATCCCAAGTGCTCAATGACATTTAGGAAATTCTGAGCCCTAGAAAGCGAAAGTGCCATGGCTTAGCACCAAGTGCTTAAATTGTGGTGCATTTTCTCAATGACATATCATTCGGATTTCTCACACATGTGTCCCAGGGAGGAGATCATATTTCAAGTTAGTTATGTCCTATATCTAAACCCACGCAGCTGAACTCAGCCTTATCTAAGATTCCCTCAATGTGATTAGCTCATGTGCCTGCTGTCAGCGTTGAGTTATCTTGTTTTTCCTAAGAATGAGCACAGAAGTCTAGAAGGCCAAGGGATGTACTGTTGTACACAGACAGGACCCTTCGCCATCCTTGCCTGAGATGACTTTGGCCATTACTTGCTCCATCTCAGTGTCCTCCTTCCATGGGGATGGACTCATGACAGCACAGGCCAGGCTTCACTTCTTCCATGGCTACGTCTCTTATGTTGAACTAGTTCCTGACCCATCGTGGACACTTTCATTCCTTTGAAAAATGAAAGAATTCAGGGGCAGTTGTGATTCTTTCCTTATCGACATCAGGAAAACCCAGGTGGCTTTTGATAGTAATAACTAATGACTAATTGGTTGGCACACATGTGATCAAATAATTTGGAAATATTGGCCATCCTACGGGGAAGGCATGGTGCAGTCACTCATATCTCTTTAACAGAATAGAGAGGAAATTAATGTCTTCTTACACAGGAAATAAGCAAAAGATAAAATGGCAGAACCCAAGGAGACGTATGTCAGGTTATTAATATTTTAGCACTTATACAAATGAATGTTCTTTAAAACCAATTAGGCCCTTTAAAGAAAACAACCTCTAACTATGTTCTGCAAATTAATTCCAATCACATCTTCAAGTCCATTTACACCCAAGCTCAGTGTCCTCCCCTTCCGTCAGCTGTTGACTTTCTAAGTGTCCCAGGCAGCTGCGTGTCTGTCTGAGATTCTCTGCAATCACTTGCCAAACCCAGGTTTCTTAAGACTGCTGACTTCTATGGGGTGCCTTGACAAAACCCTCAATCTATGGGGACTGCAAAACCCAGGCTCCCAGCCAGACAGCCACAGGAGTTCAGGGAAGGCCTCTTTAAAACCATGTCACGCTCATGTGACAACTGCTCCTCTGTGCTTATTTGAACTATCCCTCCCAATTAGCAGTAATAAGTGACTCTGTAAAGATGAGCAAACACTGTGCCTTCATTAGTCCCCTCCAGCTCTCCCCGCCCCTCCCATGTCTGCATTCCCTGGCCTGCGCCAATCAGCCCTGCAAATCCCCAGAGTCTTCCTCCAATAGTGTTCAGAAAAAGCTAAACACGTCTTACTCCCAGTGAACAAGGACCGGCAAAAGGCAAATTAATGACAACCCATTTGAAGAGTTTGCTTGAAATTATTGTATTCTGCCCATCCACCGAAAAATTGATTACTCCCGGGGTAGAGGAAAAAATCCAAATCAATAGACTAAAGCAAAATGGTCAAAAGGCATGCACCAAGCCCATTTATTTTATCTATTCACCCTTCCCAGCCGCCTCCTTTCTCTTTTCCCTCCCTTGCATCCCTCAGCCCCTTCTCCATCCACACACATTTTTTAAAGAAATGAGATATAATTTACAGGGCAGGAGGTGTTCAGCCTTTTCAAATAAAGCACTAATGGCAGCCCAGGGATTGCTGCACAGTTATGCATCTCCCAGATGAACTGGGGCCTGTGAACACCTCCAATGCCCATGTACATGAGAACAGTGTCTAATGTAGGATGGGCTATGCCCTCAATGTGAGCAGCCTGGCCTACCAGAAAGAGATGTAAATTAGCCATTTGGCTCAGAAGTCAAGCCCAGCAACACAAAGTTAACACCCAATCTCCATTTCCATGAGCTACTGTGATACAGTTAGAGAAGTAGTGTTCCTGGCAGGCCCGAGGCAGGGTGCTTCTGTGCATCTGTTTATAGTAAGTGCCCTGTGGTTTTAGGGTGTTACCAGTGTTTCAAGGTCTCACTGTAATGTGAAAATTGGGGTTCTGGGGTGCTTCCTGGAACTCCAAGTCCTGACTGCATATCTGCAAACTAACCAAGGAACTGGCAATTTCAGATTCAAGAGAATGACTTTTTAAATACCACATTTTATTCAGATTTTACAAAGGTGTGCAGAAAGGGGAAGGCTGGGAGGTAAGGGGAGATAACGTGGGGAGAAGAGAGGTACACCACGAGGAGCCCAAAAGTCCATATGGGCCAAGTGTAACTCAGGAGTCCATGTGACCAGGTATGGATCTGAGAAAAAAAAAAGTGTGGAAAGAAAGAGAAAAGAAAGTTCATGGAGCTCCTGCCATGTGGGGAGCTGGAGGGGATAAAGAACCCATGTGGAGAGTAAGGGCTAGGGGGCCCTCCTGGCTGAGCCTGGGCCAGGGCCTGGGCCTGGGCCTGGGCTGAGGCAGCCTAGGCCCAGCCAAGGAAAAACTCACTCACAGCTGGAAGTTCCCAAGTGATCAGAGACAGTCTGCCCTCCCTTTGTAAAGGTATTTATAACCTTAGGGTGATGGGCTGTCTTTTTGGCCCAGGTGAACCAGAGGGTCAACTAGTTGGTTAGGGCTAGGGGCTGTCTCAGGAAGAGATTAACTGTGGTACTAAGTTCCAGGGGCTGAACTTGTTTAAATCCTATGAAAGACCTCCCTCCCAGGAGGGGTCCTGATTGTTTGTGGAAAAACAGATCTCTAGGGAACAAGAGATTGAAAAATCAGATCATCTTTGATTTCTAGCAAGTGCAAATTTTCCTTCTCTTCAGGGGTCCAGTCACTGTAATTCTACCCCATCCCCCCCCAAGCACCATCCTCAAGAGCTAAAAAAAAAAAAACGAGACCAATAGCAACAAATTTGAGCTTGCCATGGTGGTCCACACCTGTAGTCCTGGCTACTAGGGAGGCTTAGGCAGGAGGGTCGTTGAGCCCAGAAAATTGAGGCCAACCTAAACAATAGAGAGCCACCATCTCAAAACTAAAACCAAAACAAACCAAACCACACCAACAAAAACAAAACACAAACCTGGGCTAGAAAGATGGCTCAGCAGTTAAAGGCACTTTCTTGCAAAGCCTTCTGATCCAGGTCCAATGCCGTGATACCCACGTAAGCCTGATTCAAAAAGTCAGAAAATGGTGCAAGTGTGTTTTAGTCTCTCCTTGCTATGCCTTATACCAGTTGAAAATGTTTACTCTGTGACTTTGTATGTTAAAAGTGTTTAACTTGTTTGATTTTACAGGTCTTAATATCTTAAACTGGTCAAGACTGTGGGGACATTTGAAATTAAACTGAGTACAATTTACAATGTGTGATGGTTATAAATCTATTGGGGGCCAGGGGCGGAATGTGATGGTTTGAATAAAATAGATGGCCCCCAATATATTCTGTTCTTTATTGTTTGTAGTTTACAATCTGCAGCCACCTGGCTAGAGGCAATGTCACTTGGTGGACCTTAAGGTGTGATGATGGGTTTCAGGTTTCAATCTAAAAATATGCAAAGTGTTCCTAGCTGGAGTTCCTGAAGTGTGCTATGGCTTTTGGCTTTAGGCTTGTACTTCTCTCTCTCTGCTTGGGCCTGTGAAGGCAGGCCAGCTTCCTCTGCCATTTTTGGAACTTCCCCTGGATCTGTAAGGTTCAATAAATATCCCTTCCTCCATAACTGTGCCTGGTCTGAAAGTTCATCTCAGCGAACCTGAATCTGTCTGCTACAAAGTGTCTGGTGTTTATGTGTCGTGGCAAGAGGCCTTGGTGTACTGTCCCCCTCCCCCCACATGCACACACTCTCACAGCCACATAAATAAATTAAAAATTAAAAAGCAAAATAAAAGCTCTTGCCAATTGATCTGTGGTTGTAGCTCAGTGTTAGAAATCTTTTCTGGACTCTGATAATACAGGGAGCTCAAAAAGGCTGCTAGGTTGGCTGAGGAAGAATCTAAGACCTTCTAGCTGGCTTGCTGTTCATGTGAACATTACCCAAGCAGGGTCTCTGACTGCTTCCTGATCCTGGATAATTCCACTTCCAGACAACATCGCCCCAGGCACATTTCCTCATCACAACAAAGCCGGTTCTTCCCCACCAGAGAGATTTGCAGTCGTTTTTGCCCTTGCGGGCTAGTCCCACCTCACTGCTGCCGGGTGGAACCAGTCCACACTGGGCTCCTCTGCAGGAGTTTAGCCGTGAGCTCCATGGGCACCCTTGTCCATGTTTCTTCGTTCTGGCGTTTTGAACCTCTTGCGTTTTACCTCCCAGTCCTAGATATGATAGCTGCTTCCTGAAGTTGCAAATTCTGTGTACGGTAGAGTTCACATTTATCCTTTACATTTGACCTTTTTATTTGTAATGTGACTACTTAAAGTGCATCCTCTTTGTTAAGAATAAAACACAACAGGAAGCCGGGCCTTTAGTTCCAGCACTCGGGAGGCAGAGTTAGGAGGATCACCATGAGTTCCAGACTACATAGTGAATTCCAGGTCAGCCTGAGCTACAGTGAGATCCTACCTCGAAAAACCAAAATAAAAAAGCCGGGTGTGGTGGCGCACGCCTTTAATCCCAGCACTCGGGAGGCAGAGGTAGGAGGATTGCCGTGAGTTCGAGGCCACCCTGAGACTCCATAGTGAATTCCAGGTCAGCCTGGGCTAGAGTGAGACCCTACCTCGAAAAACCAAAAAAAAAAAAAAAAAAAGAAAGAAAGAAAAACCAAAATAATAAGTAAATAAATGAATAACAAAAGAAAACACAACAGAAGAGGGGCTGGAGAGATTGCTCAATGGTTAAGGTGCTCGCCTGCAAAGCCTAGCAACTTGCATTCAATTCCCCAATACCCACGTAAGCCAGATGCACAAAGTGGTGCATGAATCTGGTGTAGGCAAGGCAAAGACACTAACACTGGAAGGGAAGATTGCATGGCTAGGTTGGAATGAGTTTTAGGAGGATAGTCAACAAAAATAGTAGTGGAAATTGGAAGGATGAAGAGAAATTAAGAGAAAGGACAAGTGTTCCACAATACATGACTAGCGGATGAAGATACAACCTAAAACAGACAAGGTCAGCACCACCAGATGTCTTTGGTCCCTCACTCCCCATTCTCGTGCATTCATCTTTACTTCCATTTCCCTATTTAATCTTCCTGAGCACGGAACAGCAGTTTTGGGGCATGGGTTGTAGCTGTTTCCTCCATGATGGGTGTGAGCACCGCCGTCTTGAATCAGAGCAGCTGGGATCACCCTCACTGGACCCCTTCTGAGATCAGGCCTACTCACATTCCCTTGTAGTTGGAAAGGGGGAGATGTTCAGAAGGCTCACGGGGCTTAGGACTTAAAATCTTTTAAAACTTTCCACTTCAGAAGTTGAAATGGCATTTTAAATATTTTCATTTGTCTTTGATTAAAAAGAGATCACTTTTTGAAATATCAGGAAAAAAAAATCATCTAGAGTTTTCTTCACACCAATTTCAGACATCTGGGGAACTCCCACACTGGTCTTTTGGAAACAACAGTAATTCTGTAAATGCTCTGTTAAGGGGTTAAGGGTGCACCAGAACTAAGCGAAACAAAATTCTCTTTCACTTAGATTGGAACTAAGTCTTGAATCCCATTGTGATTGAACTGAGTGAATACAGGCCTAAGGCAGCAAGTTCTCCTGTAAGAATCTTTTTCTTGGTGAAATTATTTTCTAGGTGGAGGGGGTGAGACACCCCTCCCCAATCACAATATGACTTTCCCCAGCACCTTGTCTTCTTCTTATCAATAATGGGCATGTGTCCAGCACCTGCCCTCTGTGACTCCCTGAATCATGGGCTGGACATGTTTTAACATCTATTTAAGGTGGATTTACCTGTAAGTGGTTTTCAAGGTCACTAAATGGAAGGCAGTTTGGCTACACAAGAGTTTCAGAGTTGGAGGACAATGACATGCAGACAGAGCTACATGCATGGTCATGGCCTTGCACTGAGCTTGAAGGTGTGGCTCAGCATAGGGACCCTAATGTGAGTGGTTCCAGAGATCATGAAGGTAGGGGTCCCAGGCAGTTGTAGACAATAGTCCTTAAGACATTTTCATGAAAGTGACCTCCAGGAAAGTAAGTTACCCTGTTTTGGGCTAAGGAATTACTTTGAGATATCTATGTCAAATAGACCTGCATATATCTGGCCAGGGTGCATCCTGGATCTGCGGTATGTCGCTGTGGATGGCTGAGATTTTGGCCCCAAACTTCCTTCTCGGATGAATAACATCTGTTATGTTTCTAGGCCCGAAGTGTCTGCATTTACCTTTGGAGAATTATGACCTGGAACAGTAAATATTCTAGCTATAAGGCCTTGAGAAGTGAAGTAGTCATTCAGTCTAAGAGTTAGTGCACCCTTTCTCCTTAAAGCTCCAAGCTGTTGAGTTTGATCCCTACTGATATTACTTCCTACTTCACGACTGTGGATCAGTGTCCTGCTTATAGAGCAGAGATAACCTTTGGGATTATAAGGTATTTAATAGGTTCCCCAAAAGTTTAAGAAGAAATTGAGGAAAATGGAGGACCCCTGAGGTTATAGAAGAGGTAAACAATGGGCTGGAGGTCAGACTCTCCCACAGAGTATCTGCCTGCAAGGGGGCCATTGGACTTAGTAGTGCAGCTTTTCATGAGTCATCCATGCTGCAAGTGGGGCTCTTCAGAAACACAGCTGCCCCTATGTTGTCCAGGGAGTCTACTTCCCAGTGTCTACTTCCTCTGAGTCACTCATGCTCCTCTAAGCAACTCCAATAAACACATTGGCTCACCAAGCCAGACTCAGATGGAATCCTTTCTTTGGTATGGAGGGCATAGGGTTTCCCTATGTATCCCCAGGAAAAGTAACGTGATAGGAGGGACAGGTGATTATTATAAGCCACTCAGCATCATTCCCTTCCCTTGGACATTGTGATTGGTTCAGGGATAAGCAGGTAGACTAAATTAATCTAATTATGATAACCTTCAGGAATTGTGAAAGAGACTCCACTAGTTCCAGGTTAGAATGGACACATGGCCCAAGCTGGCACATGTGGACAACAAATCTGCCATAGGTGATGACACATTGAGAGGGTATAACTAGGGCATAGAGAGAAAGATGCTGGGGCTGAGGAGATGGCTCAGTGGGTAAAAGTACTTGCTGTGCAAGCATGAGGACCTGAGTTTGATCCCCAGCACCCACACAAAAAGAATGCTGGCTGTGGCCACACATGCCTGTAAGCCCAGCACTAAGACGGGTGGAGACAGGATTATTACTAAAAGTGGCAAGATTGGGGTTTAGTGAGAACACGATACAGATTACCATCCTCCGATCTCTATGGACATGTTCACAGCACACATACCTGCATACATACCCACAGAAAGAAAGGGAAAAAAAAGATAGAAAGAAAGGAAGAAATGAAGAAAGAAAGAAAAAGAGAAGGAAGGGATAAAAAGATACTGGATACAGGTTCTGAACTGCTGGGGCCTCTTGGCCTGATTCCATCCCTGTGAGGTTTGTGTCACATGAGTGACATAAAATATGACATTTGTTTGAGCTTTATTGTGAAAACCAGCTTGAGTTGATTTTGACAATTAGCAACTAATCACTTTAAGTGAAGCTATAGAGAATACAGATGGAAGAGAGTTTGGAAGGAGTGGGTGAGCTCTGTTTCAGACCAGTTTTGGACTTCAAAGAAAAGACTTCCCAAGCCTCTGGATTCACTGGTAGCCTTCCCTGCTCACCTACCAGTAGACCATCCTCTCAAGAAATTATGGAATTTTGCAGCAAAATAATAATAATTTATAATTATTATTAACAACTTAAATTTAATGAGGCACCTTACTTTGAAGAAGATGTGGTACTGGATCCTTTGCAGTCCCCTTTTCACATAGATACAAGGGCTTTAAGTTAGGAATTTTTTTCTTTCTTTTTTATTAGTTATGGACATATTCAGTGTGTAAATAGCATATGTTGATACCACCCATTCCCTCATCCCTGCCCCTTTTCCAAAGGCACCCTCCTCGTTGGGGATGCAGGTGAACATCATGGGGATTATAGGTCATGCAATGTGGGGACAGCCGTCAGTTATGGGAAAGAGGCAATGTCTCTGTGCATAGTATCCCAACTTGTGGCTCTTACAATCTTCCTGCCTCCTCTTCCACAAAATTCCCTGAGCCATGCTGGATGAGCTTTAAGTCTACTTCAGTGAGGGACTCTTAGGAGCCTCTGGATCTTTGGTTTGGCAGGTGTTGAGTGTCCTCAGTGACTATCTCCTTCACCCTAGTGAAGATATCAGGTTCGCCAAGAAAGCAGCACTCTTGCTAATTTTCCCAGTTCCTCTGTGGGTTCAGCTGGGGACCTGGTGAAGTGCTATTGGTCATTTCTTCAGGTCCAGCTCCTGTCTTAAAAAGAGAAGCAGATTCTCCAATTGGAGAGTGTAGTTAGCACAGGTTAAATAGGATAACCATTATTATCACCTGAAATGAAAAACATGGTCTGAGAGATTGATTGGTTTCATTTATTCTAGACGTTTGCCCCAGAACTGAAAGTGCCAAGAACTAAGGCGATTGTGAAACTACCCTCTTTTCATCTAAGGACAAATCAGTGGCTGTTCATTTTCAAGTCTTTACAGCAGCCTCCACACAAGACCAAGGTTTGATAAGCACATGTCTGGAACTATACCCTGCAATAATTCTCATTACCTAGCAACAATCGTCTAACCCACCTATGGCACTCTGGCTTAAGTTTCTCTCCTCAAAAGGTAGCCCAGAGGGGCTAGAGAGATTGCTCAGTGGTTGAGGCACTTTCCTGCAAAGCCTAACAACCTGGGTTCAATTCCCCAGTACCCACATAAAGCCAGATGCACAAAGTGGCACATGCAACTAGAATTCTTTTGCAGTGGCTGGAGGCCCTGGCATGCCCATTCTCTGTCTCTCTTCTCTCTATCTCTCTCTGCTTGCTAATGAAAAGAATTTTAAAAAAGATATCCCAGAAACAAAGATTCGTGAGCAAATAATTTGTTGAGGGAGCATCTCTGGAGAAACTAGCAAGGTAGTGAGAAAAAGAATGGGGCAAAATCAAGTAAGACATCATTCAACCAATCTTTCAAGGATAAATTCCCAGACATTCCCACAGCTGGCTCTAGGAGCCTCAGGAAAGTTTTCTGAGAAAGAGGCAGGCTTTTTCTTGGAGAACCAGAGATTGACAAAAATAGTAAAAAAAAGTTCCTAGGGGACATGGATTAAGCATCAACATTGTCCAATAAAGAGATGTAGCTTGAGTCGGGCGTGGTGGCACACGCCTTTAATCCCAGCACTCAGAAGGCAGAGATAGGAGGATCACCGTGAGTTCGAGGCCACCCTGAGACTCCATAGTGAATTCCAGGTCAGCCTGGTCTAGAGCAAGACCCTACCTTGAAAACCCAAAACCAAACCAAAACAAAACAAAACAAAAAAAAAAAAAAAAAAAAAAAAAACAAAAAGAGATGTAGCTTGTATGAGGTATGGAGTAGGGGAGATGAAATGGAAAATGTTCAGGTCTAGGGGGTCTCCAAACATTCAGGTTTTTTCCAAATACTGTGCTTATTGGCAAAGTCCCAGTTATTATCAATCAGATACTTAACATGTGTCAGAGAAAATGTTAATTTTGGAAATTTGGTCCATTTCTCTATTCAGCAATGTATCGGGTCATTTTTAGACTTGACTTTGAATGGATCCACTGTGCCGGCTCTGAGCAGGAAGGGCATTGTTCAGTAGGGGCACAGTGTGTTCCCAATCGTCTACTTCCAGCTATATAGTCCAGACACAGAGCTCATCCTTCAACAACTGGAAATGGTTCACTACTGATTTGGGCACATACCTGATACCTGTAGTCCTTGCCATTCTTCTCCCCTTTAAACTGTTCTCTGGCTACCAAAAGCTCTAGAGCCTTGTTTGTAGAGATAGCTGGAGTAATAAGAAAACACAAGGAGCAGCTTAATGTAACATCATGTTACTGTTGTGTTAGTTACTTTACTCGTCACTGAGACCAAACACTTGACAGAAAACAGCTATAGGGATGAAGGGGTTTATTCTGGCTTATAGTTTTGAAGGGATACATTCCTCTCATAGTGTTAAAATGCCCAACCAAAGGCAGCTAATGGGAGGAAAGGTTTTATTTTGGCTTACAGTTTCAAGAGGAAGCTTCATAATGGCAAGGAGAAAGCATGGCAAAAGGCTGGACATCACCTCTGCCACAGCAGGAAGAAAACAGCAGCAAGAGAGTGAGCCAAGCTCTGACAAGGGGAAGTGGGCTTTAATACCCCAAAACTTATCCCCAACACATACCTCTTCCAGCAAGGCTCCACCTCCCAAATTGCCATCAGCTGGGGACCAAACATTCAAAACACATGATTCTATAAGGACATCTGATTCAAACACCACAATCCTATTCTGGCAGGGAAGATGTGTCAGCAGAAGCAGAAGGCCAGGTAGTCTCATGGCAGCCAAAGAAAGGAGCAGACAGGGAGCAATAAGTGAGGCCACACTGTAAAACTTCAGGGTTTGCCCCCCTTGACCTGCTTTCTCCAGCAAGGCTCTACTTCATAAAGGATCCACCACCGTCCCAGACAGCACTGCTGGACACCAGTATTCAAATACATGTCTATAGGAGACATTTTCATATTTAAATTATAACATTTCTGCTTTAATCCCCATAAATTCATTGTCATCTCATATGCAAAATGTCTTTAGTCCAATTTCAAAAGTCTCCATTGTCATTACCAGTTCCAACATTGTTTAAAAGACCAGAGCCTTTTCTGAGATTCAAGGAAATCTTATCCTCGGATCCCTGTAAAATAAAAAAAAAAAAAATACATGCTTTCAAAATATTTGCTAAGGGTTTATCAATCTTGTTTATCCTTTCAAAGAACCAATTCTTTGTTTCATTGATTCTTTGGATTGTTTTTTGTTGTTGTTGTTGTTTCTATTTCATTAATTTCTGCCCTAATCTTTATTATTTCTTCCCGTCTACTGATTTTTGGTTTGCCTTGTTCTTCTTTTCCCAAGACTTATGGTGAAGCATTAGGTCATTTACTTGCGACCTTTCTAATTTCTTAATATAGGCACTTAAAGCTATAAATTTACCTCTTAGGACTGCCTTCATTGTGTCCCAGAGATTTTGGTATGTTGTGTTCTCATTATTGTTTGATTCTATAAATTTTTTGATTTCCTTCTTGATTTCTTCATTGACCCATTCATCATTTAGTAGTGTGTTGCTTAATTTCCATGATTTTGTGTATTCTCTATAGCCTTCCTTGCTATTGATTTGTAGTTTGATTCCATTGTGGTCAGATAGAATGCAGGAATTATTTCAGTTTTCCTGTATTTGTTAAGATTTGCTTTGTGTCCTAATCTATGGTCTATTTTAGAGAATATTCCATGTGCTGCTGAAAAGAATGTATATTCTGTAGTATTTGGATGAAATGTCCTGTATATATCTGTTAGGTCCATTCCTTCTATGACCTCATTTAGTCCAGATGCCTTTCTGTTTATTTTTTCCTGGGATGACCTATCAATTGATGAGAGTGGGGTGTTGAAGTCACCCACTACCACTGTGTTTGGTGTTATCTGTGACCTTAATTCTAATAGTTTTCGTTTGATGAATTTGGGAGCCCCCATGTTAGGTGCATATATGTTTAGGATTATAATGTCCTCCTGTTTGACGGTGCCTTTAATCAATATAAAGTGGCCTTCCTTATCTTTCCTAACTAATGTTGGACTGAAGTCTACCTTGTCAGATATTAGGATAGCAACCCCTGCTTGTTTTCTAGGTCCATTTGCTTGAAACACCATTTTCCATCCTTTCACCCTAAGATAGTGTCCATCCTTTGTAGAAAGGTGGGTTTCTTGGAGGCAACAAAATGTAGGATCCTGCTTTTTAACCCAGTCTGCAAACCTATGTCTTTTGGTTGGGGCATTGAGGCCGTTGATATTAAGAGCTATTATTGAAAGGTGTGTATTCATTCTTGCCATTTTTTTGTAGTCCTTCCAGTTTTACCTTTGCTCTCTTGTGTTAACTAGTATTTGAGCATTGTTTGTTTTTTCCCAGTTCCTTATATGTGTGCTTTTCTTTTTCTTCAGCATGGAGGATTCTTTCAAGTATTTTCTGTAGAGCTGGTTTTGTCTTCAAATATTCCTTTAGCCTGCTTTTGTTGTGGAATGTCCTTATTCCTCCATCTATTTGAATGGATAGCTTTGCAGGATAAAGTAACCTTGGCTGACATTTGTTATCTTTCATAACTTGGAATACATCACTCCACAGCCTTCTGGCTTTTAAAGTTTATGTTGAGTAGTCTGCTGTAATCCTGATAGGCTTGCCTTTGTAGGTACCTTGATTTTTCTCTCTGATTGCTTTCAATATTTTTTCTTTGGTTTGTGTGTTTGGTAGTTTGAGTATAATATGGTGAGAGAAGTTCTTTCCAGGTTTTGTCTGGCTGGTGTTCTAAAGGATTCCTGTATTGGCATTGGCACCTCTTTCCCAATTTGGGGGAAGTTTTGTTCTATGATTTTGTTGAAGACACCTACTATGCCTTTGGAGTGAAATTCTTCTCCTTATACTATGCCCTGAATTCTTATGTTTGATCTTTTCATAGTGTCCCGAATATCTTGAAATTCCCACTCATGCTTTTCTATTAGTTTGTCTTTCTCTTTGTTGGATTGTATTAGATCTGCCACCTGGTCTTCTAGCTTAGATATTCTGTCCTCTCCTTCATCCATTCTACTGATGAGATTTTCTACAGAATTTTTTATTTCATTAACTGTGTTCTTTATTGCTAGTAATTCTAACTGGTTTTTCTTTTTTATTTCTATTTCCTTATTTATGTCTAGTATTGACCTCTTTATTTCATTAAATTGGCATTCTGTGTCTTCTTTGCTTCCTTTGATTCCTTCTTTGAGTTCCTTGAATGTATTTATAATCATTCTTTTGAAATCTTTCTCACACATTTCCTCTAACTCATTCTCACTGGAGGTCATTTCTGATGCATTAATACTTTTTGGTGGATTTATATTGTCTTGATTTTTGGTGTTTCTTGTGTTATGATGTATATATTTTTGCATCCTGGATTACTTAATGATTGGATTTTCTAGTTAGCTGGGTATTATTAGATGTATCAATTAATCTGATGTTATATATCTTCAGGGTAGGAGCTTAAGGCACTAGGTGTGGCTCTCAAGACTCTGAGGGTATCTACAAAAGTGACTCTAGGTGTTGGGTTTGCCTGCTATTAGAGTATTCAAGTAGGCTGAGTGGAACCAAATACAAATAGATTCTAAAATTTAGCTAAACAATATACACTTTCAATGAAAACAGCAGAGAGTATTTATCCATGAGTAGGTATTATGACAACCAGGTCCTCTGTCTGTCCCTTAGGCTGTGTGGTGCCTCACCCACTCCCTTAATCCTGACAACAAGGACATTAAGATTTCTCGTCTGTAGAGGGTTCCAAGTCAGCTTGTGACCAGGTGAGACCCTTCCCTAATATATAATAGAGGAGGAAACAAAGCCACTATATATCAAGAAGCAACAGATAACAAACCCAAAATACAGCTTATTTAAGAATCGCAAATCTGACCATCCATCAGATTTAACATATAATTTATCCTGATATGGAAGGTGCAAATAGCACTTTTGGTTCAGGCCTATATACCAGGTTTATTAGGTGGGTACTAACCTGGTGTAATCCCAGTTACCTTTTGGGATGATTTTGGCCTCAGTTATGCTTGGGTCCCACTGTTGGTTCAAGTGCCATGGCCAGGTCCCTGGACTGCTACTCTGTTTGCTGGCGCTGGGCACTGGTGGTGGGGGAGGGGAGGCTGCTAATGCTGCTCTAGTTCTCTCGCTGTTCCATGTGTTCTTCTACCTTGTGATCTGCTCCTCCGTTGTTCACTGCTGTTCTCCCTTCATGTTTCTTGAGTTTGCAGAGAGCTCTGGTGTGAGTGGAAAATCCCCTCACCTGGCTTTTCCTGCGGCTCAAGCTGAGCCTGGCGGCTGGCTAGCGCACCGCCACCACGGTCCTGTGCGCGGACCTGCTGGAGCTGCTTCTGCTGGCCTGTGTAGGCTCTGGATCTCTCCTACTTCCGCTGCGGTTTCAATTTCCTATAAACCTCACTTTTTAGTAAAAGTGTGTATTTTGCTGGGTTTATTTTTGGCTCCCCCCCCCCCCAGGCTGCTTTGGCTTGGTACCTATGCTGCCATTGCAACCGGAAGTCCCATACTTTCAAAATATAATGACACTGAGTAAACATTCCCAGTTCAGTTTCTGTTTCTTTCTTTTTTTTTTTTTTTTCGAGGTAGGGTCTCACTCTAGCTCAGACTGACCTGGAATTCACTATGTAGTCTCAGGGTGGCCTTGAACTCTCAGTGATCCTCCTACCTCTGCCTCCCAAGTGCTGGGACTTAAGGTGTGTGCCACCATGCCTGGCTTAATATTTGCATTTCAAAAAGGAGGAATGGGGACATTACAAGGAAAGATCTGACCAACGCAAGACTGAAGCTCAGCAGGGCAAACACAAAAATCTGCAGCTCTATATCCGGTTTCTGGGACTTGTGATGGGAATGTCTGGACTCCAAAGGACTTGAAGAGCCTCACCAGTCCAGCTCTGCTGCCTGCAGCAACCATAGCTTCGCTCTTGGGCTGGCTCTACTCTGCACCTACCGCTTTCCTTGGTGGTGGATGTCCTATAGTCCTGACACCTCCAGCATCCTGACGTCTCCATTACAACTGAGGGTTCATTTTCACCATATCATGCACTTCTCTGGTCTTTGCTGGAAATATGATCTTACTACATATTTCCTGGCCTCAGAGGCTCTCTGAAACTATAAATAAAGATGGTGAAACCCTCTCAATCTTGCATTTTTTCATGCCTAAAAACCCAGTACCATGTGGACAATGTTGCCAATTTCTGCTGCCATCATCAGATGGAACATGGCCCATTGGACTAAAGCTGGCATATGTGCACTTTGGTGTCTGAATATGTGTAAATACTTCCATAAGTTTTTGTTTTCAGCAGGGAATCCCTTCTTTCGTACTTTCTTCCTAGACTTCCTCATTTCAATAGAATTTGCATTCCCCCACATTAGAGCCTTCAATTGGTGGGGTCTTAAGTATCTTTTCTATTGTCCCAGTGAAGAGAGTGAGGTTTCTCTTTATCTCTCTCTTTTTTTTGGGGGGGGGGGGCTTCAAGGTAGGGTTTCACTCTAGCCCAGGCTGACCTGGAATTCACTATGGAGTCTCAGGGTGGCCTTGAACTCACTGTGATCCTCCTACCTCTGCCTCCCAAGTGCTGGGATTAAAGGCATGCACCACCACACCCAGCTGAGGTTTCTCTTTAATTGCATTAATCTTAACAATTATAGGTACTTTGCTGCCATGTTCTCCTTGTCCAAAACATCAAACTTGCTCACAAATCTTTCCTTTCTAAAGTTCACTTTCATCATATCCCTTTGCTCTCTTTACTACAGATCTGAATAAGAGTAGTCAACAGCAACCATGACACAGATTCAATAATACCTTGCCTCAAACTTTCCTCTGCCAAACTCACTAGTTCATTACCTTTAAATTGGGCCTTGACAAGTTCTCAGGACATGGGCAGAATACAACCAAATTCTTGGTCAGAATAGAATATGAATTGTGTTTAGCCCAGTTCCCCTCTGAAACCTTGTGAGCTGGGTCTCCACTGTCAGGGTTTTTCTCAGCTTTCTAGTCTTACACATTCCCAACCAGAATGACTTTCTAAGTTCCACTTTATGCCTCATAAGACTGCTCTAGCCCTAGATCACAACTTTTACATATTATCCCCACAAACTAGTTTCAAAGCCCTTGAAACATGGCCAAGTTTATCACAGCAGCGGCCCCTTTTCTTGGTACCAGTTATTTGTTGTTTTAACCAAGTACCCGAATGAAAGCAGCTTAAGGAAGGAATCAGTTTATTTGGGCTTATAGTTTCAAAAGAATGCATTCCTTCATGACAGAGAAGTTATGGCAGCAGGAGGCCAGTTGGTCACAGGGTAGCCAGAATCAGAAAGCAGAGAGTGAAAATAAAGTGGATCTAGGCTAAAAAATTCAAGGCCTGCCCTCAGTTATCTACTTCTTCCAGCAAGCATCCACCTCCTAAAAATTTTACAACCTTCTCAAACACTACCATCAGCTGCAGACCAAGTGTTCAAAGACATGAACATATGGGCAACATTTACATTTAAACCATAGCAACTGTGTTATGAAGACTTTCTTGCTACCCTGATTACAACTACAAATACCTTGCAAATCTCTTGAGTGTCCCATGTGCATGAAACTCCGTTCCTGGCACTCATTTGTGTTCTCCACAGGGGGCAGAAACTCGCTGAAGTAAATTAAGAATTGGGAAATTTGATTTATTATAAATATACAGTTGAACTTGGAATCGTAATGAGAGCCACCAGAAATTATTGGATTCTGTTGAAATTCCTCCTTTCCTATTTACTTCTCTGTTTTCTTGTCACTGGTTGGTTCTATTTGTTTACTAGCTCTATTTTATTCAATTTCATAGTTTATGCTCCCTTCTAACCATTTTGAATTGACACCTTATAACCTGTATTAATTCTATACTTTTCTGTTTTTACTGGTATCTGGCAAACTCTTTGTCATTTTAGTAATGCAAGCAGAGGTTTAAATGGTGTTTGTTTCTTTTGTTGTTCTTGGAACTCTTGGCCTCCCTATCAATAAGCCATAGTTAGCCAAGACACCTTTGCCAATAGGCTGACAAGATCATCCAGCCCAGTGGAGACCCCAGCTGACTGCAGTCATATGGGAATAAGCCCAGGCAGAAGCAGCATTATGAACCACAAAGGTGAGCTGAGAATAGACCATCAACCCACAGAATCACGAGCGCCTGTTAAGAAGCCAAGATTCAGAGCTTTTTGTTATGCAGCAAAAGCTGCTACATCAAGCAAGTCAATGGGCCAAGTCTAATGTTATTGGATATAATCCTCTCAGAAGGAGAAGCCTGTATCTGGAAAATAATATAGCTACCACAGTATCTGTTTTACATACTAACAGGGTCATTATTTGTGGATGAGTCTGAGTCTTATTTAGTAACCTCTTCATCTAGCATAATATCTGACAAGTAGTACTATTGAAATGTTGGTGAATAAATGTGTGTCACAGTGAAAAATAGGACCTTCTCAGTCCTCAGGCACTTATTGCTTCAATGCAGAGATGAGGCATGTCCTTTAATAATTAGCACAGAAAGTGAGACTGTATTATATACAGAAGAGTATCAAGTTCTTTTGAGGCAGATGGTAGAGCAGATATTTCCATTGGAAACAAGGAGATCAGTGGTTTCTTATATGACATGACACTTGAAGAAAGTGCAGAAATTTTCAAGTTCTTAGCTGTGTGAGGAACAAATGAAGACATGACGGTTACTGCTCTTGTTTGGGATAAGGCTGAAATCATATATATATATATATATATATATATATATATATATATATATATCTCCTGTTTGATAGAATAAAGGTGCCCCTCAACTTATGATAGGGTTACATCTTTATAAGCCTATTGTAAATTGAAAATATTATTAAGTTGAACATCCTAGCTTAGCAATTATACACTGTCTGCTGTTTTTGCCTCATGATCTTGGAGCAAATGGAAGCTATAGCTCCTGCCATTGTCCAGCATCATGAAAGAGGATCCTAACATACACGACTTAAGAGTATTCTTGGGAAAAGTCCACATTCATAATGTTAAATATGGTTTCTATTGAATGCATTTTGCTTTTGCACTACCATAAAGCTGAAAAATCTTAAGTGGGACCATCTTAATTTGGGGACCATCTGTATTTGCAATCATTACAATTTGCTTATAAAATCCTTAATGTTACGAGTGAATGTGCTATATTAAATGACTGAAAATAGCACTGATTTGGTCTAGTTTTCTAGTCTAGGTTTTAAATGATCCATAAATTTAACAGCATGTGAACTTCAAATGGAATAGTTTCACAGATACTGTCAGTCAGATAGGTAGCCTTATTCCTCAACCCCATGAGGTGGCACTGAATAGCATAGCTCATACAATTTGATTGCACAAAATAGCTTTATTTTTGCTTCTAAATATATTCATGTGGACTCATCCTCTTGTCAGTAGATGAAAGTTAGCATGTCTCATGCATTTTTCTGGCCACTTTAGTGTAATAGACTGTCATCCAGTTAATAAAAAAAATACTCCTAGTCCAGGATACTGATCAATACTTTACATCTCATTTGTGGGACATTGAGCATCCCAGGAAAAGGCAAAGAGAGTTGCTGTGGGGTAGAGGGAGGAAGTGGAAAAAATTGTTACCTGATCATTGGACAACATGCACAGCTGGTCGACACTCAGCATTAGCAAGTATTTAAGGTTGACTAATTTATTTTGAGGTCATTGCTTGTGAGTTTTCCTACCTCTCTAGGAGTTCGTTCCTTAGTGCTCTGGTTCCTTAGTGCTGATGAAAACATCATTTACTCATGATGCTGAATGATAGGTGGACCTGCAGCTCCCGTTTGCCCCAAGATCATGAGGCAACAAGATAGTCACGTATGATCCTTTCCTCAAAAGAAATGTACTGCGTGGCTCCTCTCCCTTCTTCTAGCTGTGTTCTTTTCACTTCTTCAGACAACTCCTGTGCAGCTAGAATGACCTCATGATGAGTCTCTGATACCCACAGGAAACCTTTGTCATCAAAGACTCTGGTGAAAAGAGTCCCCAAGGCAGTCCCTTGGCTGGCCTATGCCATCAGAGCAGCTAGCTTGTTTTGCGGCCGTGACTGCCATAGATTATCCCCTTGACTTGAAGTGGATGCAGGGATTGCTGACCTTTTCACAAAGTGTGGAACTCTGATCAGTAACTCTTCCAAATTCTCCCCTACCTTCCTCAGTAGCCTTCTACCCTTTGATTACATGTCTGTAGGTGAACTAATTAGCCCAGATCAACCACTTAATTTTAATTTTTTTGTTTATTTTTATTTATTTGAGAGCAACAGACAGAGAAAGAGAGAGAGAGAGAGAAAGAATGGGCACACTAGGGCCTCCAGCCACTGCAAACGAACTCCAGATACATGTGCCACCTTGTGCATCTGGCTTCCGTGGGTCCTGGGGAATTGAGCCTTGAACAGGAGTCCTTAGGCTTCACAGGCAAGTGATTAACCACTAAGCCATCTCTCCAGCCCACAACCAATTAATTTTATAAACCTGCACCATAGGCTTGTAAGTTAATGTGCAATGAGCACTGATCATTTTGAGTGGAGACTCACTTGACACTTAAGAATTTCATTTTTGGAAGCCGGGCGTGGTGGCGCACGCCTTTAATCCCAGCACTCGGGAGGCAGAGGTAGGAGGATCGCCGTGAGTTCGAGGCCACCCTGAGACTCCATAGTGAATTCCAGGTCAGCCTGGGCTAGAGTGAGACCCTACCTCGAAAAAAAAAAAAAAAAAAAACAGAATTTCATTTTTGGGCTGGAGAGATGGCTTAGCAGTTAAGGTGCTTGCTTGCTAAGCCTAAGGATCCATGTTCGATTCTTCAGGTCCCATGTAAGCCAGATGCACAAAGGGACACAAGCACACAAGGTCATACACAAGATGGCACACACATCTGGAGTTCAATTGCAGTGGCTGGAAGCCCTGGCACGCCAACTCTCTGTCTCTCTCTCTAGCACTAAAAAAAAAAAAAAGAGGAAAGACTTTAAAAAAGAGTGAATCTCATATTTGAAAAACCTATATTTCATTGGGCTGGAGACATGGCTTAGCGGTGAAGGCGCTTGCCTGTGAAGCCTAAGGACCCATGTTCTACTCTCCAGAGCCCATGTAAGCACAAAGGTGAGGCAAGTGCAAGGTTGCACATGCCCACTAGGTGGCTCAAGCATCTGCGATTTGAATGCAGTGGCTGAGTCCTGCCAACTCTCTGTCTCTGTGAGACAGAAAGAGAGAGAAAGAATGGGTGTGCCAGGGCCTATAGCCACCACAAACAAATTCCAGATGCATGCACCATTTTGTGCATCAGGCTTTATGTGGGTACTGGGGAATCAAACCCAGGTTGTTAGGCTTTGCAGGCAAGTGCCTTAACTGCCAAACCATCTCTACAACCCAGAATCTCATTTTTATTTTATTTTATTTTATTTTTTGTTTTTCGAGGTAGGGTCTTACTCTAGCCCAGGCTGACCTGGAATTCACTATGGAGTCGCAGGGTGGCCTCGAACTCATGGCAATCCTCCTACTTCTGCTTCCCGAGTGCTGGGATTAAAGGCGTGCACCACCACGCCCAGCTCTTAGAATCTCATTTTAAACCAAGGAACCCATGATATACATGGCTTAAATAGTCTAGTAAAGGACAATAGTGGAAGTAGAATTCCACTTCAAGAGGTCTGGCTTCCGGAACTCAAATTTAACACTTTTAGTACATACGCATATATGTGTGTTGATATACATTTAAATTTTGTTTTTGAGGCAAGCGCAACAGACTGGCCTTTTTTTTTTTTTTTTTTTTTAATGAGAGAGTGAGAGTGAAAGCAAGAATGAGACAGAGACAGAGAGAGAACTGGTGCACCAGGGCCTCCATCCACTGTAAGTGAACTCCAGATACATGCGCCACCTTGTGCACATGTGCGACCTTGAGCACTTGCATCACTTTGTGTGTCTGGCTTATGCGGGATCTGGTAAGTCAAACATGGGCCCTTAGGCTTTGCAGGCAAGCACCTTAACCACTAAGCCATCTCTCCAGCCCTAACTTTTCTTTTTGATTGACACATAACTGTACATACTTGTGGTGTATAGTATGATATTTTTATTGAGAATTTTAATATATGAACATATTATAAATTGGCTATATCCCCATCAAGTTATACTTGTATGTTCTCTCCCCCCAACCCCCATTCCACTGGGGGCCCTTCTCAATGGGGTTATTGATAATCACCGTGGGATTATGAATGCACCAGTCAGTCTCTGGGTGTTGGGGGTGGGGAGACAATGCCTCAGAGTACACCTTCCCACCCCATGGTTCTTGCATGTTTTTACCCCTCTCTTCCACAAAGTTCCCTGAGCCATAGAGAGTGCTAGATCTCCTTTAGTGTTGAGCTATCAGCAGTATGTTATTTTGACACATGTACACATTGGGTAGTGACCAAGTTGGGAATAACTAACCTTTATCTATTACCTTAAACCTTTATTACTTAATTTTGGTTAGCATATTAAAGAATCCTCTCTTCTGCCTTCAGGAAAGAGTCACTATACTATTGACTACTTTGCCCTACTGTGCAACAGAACATTTGAAATTATTTATCCTATTCAATTGTAACTCAGTACTCATTGGCCATTCTTTCCCCGTCCTCTTTTCTGCCTTTTCTTCTCCCACAAGAGAAGTTATATTTTAAAGATTACTGCACACACACACAAAATCATTCAAGGCACTTTGTTATGTTGAGAAACTACAGACAAGAATATTAGATAAGAGGCTGTTGAAATAGTCAAGAAATAAGAGTACAATAATATCAATCATCATAAAATGCATTGCTTGCTGAAAGGCAAACACCCCATTTTATGTCATTCAAATTTGATACTCTTCTACTACCACACAGGAGGCAGGTACTTCTTTATTCCCAGTTTACAGAGATACAGTCAATAGAGAAATGTGTCTTGAGTGCAAGAGCCAATCACATTGACATAGTTATCTCAGTACTTAGACAGAATTGACATGGTGTGCTCAGCCCATGTGTGTGGAGCTAAGGCAGACAAAGTGATGGTACTTGGATACTAAGTGGATTACAGTAACCAAATGGGAGGACCTCATGATGAAAATTAGGCAGTTGTATGGATGAGAGAACCAGAGATGGCTACTTCCATATTCTACAACTATGCCCTTACCAAAACACACATACAAAAAAAAAAAAAAAAAAAATCCTAAAAATTTCAATTAACTTGGGTGAGAAAATTAGGGAGTAGCCAAGTGTGAAGCTGGTTAACAAAATACACACTCAAAGGCCAAATTCAAGAGGGAGACTTACATGGTGATACTGCAGAGATAGCCAGCCAGCCCCATGATCTATAATGTAGTAAGAACACGGATCTCTTCAGGAGATTCACAGCTGTCCCTGACACTGTTTGGTAGAAGTTGTTCTAGTACAGCCAAAACAGCTTGGTCCTCTGACACAGCTGCTTGCCTCCTGGGATAAATCAGACACATTTTAGAGGACTCTGATAGTGTTGGGAAGGTAGAACTTCCAGGCACTTCTTGGTAAATATTGTTTCTTTTAATCAAGCCTTTGATAAATATTGAGTGGAATAGAGTTCAAGGTTTCCTGGAGTCATTATAATGCAGCTATTCAGCGTGTTGGCTAAATGCAGGCTTTCAGTCACTGTTAGCTGGAAGTGAGGCATTTGTGCTTCCAGGCAGTTTGATAAGCTTGACAAGGACAACTGTCTCTATGGTGGCAATCAATCATTACAATAATAAGGCTGCATAACAAATCATTTCAAGCCAGTGGCCTAAAACAAGGATCATTTATGCTCAAAATATAAAAAAAAAAAAAAGCAGGGCCTGGTGGCACACGCCTTCAATCCCAGCACTTGGGAGGCAGAAGTAGGAGAATCGCCATGAGTTCGAGGACACCCTGAGACTACATGGTGAATTCCAGGTCGGCCTGAGCTAGAGTGAAACCCTACCTCAAAAAAAAAAAAAAAAAAAAAATGTCCTAGGTGGTTAGTACCAATTGTGTCTGGCTCTGAGCAGCAGCCTACAACAGGCACCTCCCCCACCACCCTTCCCTGTGGGGCCAGTGGATTAGTTGGGAGGAGCTCTGCTCATAGCTTTGGCAGAAGGTAAGAAGCAAGACTCACTGCACAAGGTCATACCCTGCTTTTGCTTTTGTCATGTCCATTCGCCTTCCGTTGGCCAGATTGAGTCACATGCCCAAACCCAATATCAATGGGGTCACGGACACACTGCTCCACATGGAAGGGTAATTGCTAATACAATAACCAATAACCCAAACCATCACATTCTCCTTAGGAAGGAGCCTTGTTACTGATGAAACTGGCAAAGATTCACAAATCTGACAGAATCCAAAGGAGCAAGAATGTAGAATAAGAAGAACTTTGATATAGATCCTATGGGAATATAAAATTTTGCACGTATTTTGGAAGATAGCTTGGCAATTATTTTTAGAAGTTAAGATATGTAGAACTAGCTCTATACTCCAACATATTTACCCAAGAGATATAAAAATACACACATCTGGGCTGGAGAGATGGCTTAGCAGTTAAGGTGCCAAAGCCAAAGGACCCCACTTTGATTCCCCAGGACCCATATAAGCCAGCTGCACAAGGTGGCATTTGTGTCTGGAGCTTGTTTGCAGTGGTTGGAGGCCCTTGCATTCCCGTTCTCTTTCTCTCTATCTGCCTCCTTCTCTCTCTCCCAAATAAATAAATAACCCTAAAAAAAGAAAGAAAGAAAGAAAGAGAGGCACTTAAAAATACACACATCTTTACAAAGACTGGTATATGAATGTTCATATCAACTTTATTCATAGTAACCCTAAAGTGGAAACAACCCAATCATCTACTAATAGGAGAATAGATAACCAAATTGTGCCCTGTACATATGAGATATACTTAGCCTTGAAGGGAGCAAACTAGTAATACATACAACACATGGGAAAGTTTCAAAGATATTATACTGATCCAAAATATCTAGGTGCTAAGGAATATATATACACATTTGTACACACATACATATATCATAATACACACACACACACACACACAAACACACACACATATATCATATGCATATAATTGTAAATTCAAGAATGCACAAACTAACATAAGCTAATAGAAATCAGATTGGTTGTCTTTTTTGCTTTGAGGAAACATGAGGAAACTCTCTGGGGTGAGGGAAGTGCTCTGTCTTGGTAAAGTAGGCTACATGGATGTCTGTATTCATCAATTTATTGAAAACCATGCATTTCTCTGTATATAAACTTAACCTCACTTAAAGGAAGACAAAGAAGAGATTTTCAAGGCCCCCTTTTGGTGCTACCTAACACAACATCAATGTCAGACATAGCCAACTTTATCAGGAAAACACCCAAAGGCATGTTGATTTGTAGTTATGCTACTCAAAGAAAACTAGCTGAACTGGGCGTGGTGGCGCACACCTTTAATCCCAGCACTAGGGAGGCAGAGGTAGGAGGATCACCGTGAGTTCAAGGCCACCCTGAGGCTACATAGTGAATTCCAGGGCAGCCTGTGCTTACCTCCAAAAACAAACAAACAAACAAAAAAAAAAAAAAAAAAAAAAAAAAGGAAGAAACAAATTAGTTGTAAAATGTTCTGGGCAGCTGTGTTCTTGGGGGTCTCCAGGCAAGCTGAGCCTGAGACAAGGACTGGGATGCAGGTGGTTTATCAAAGGCAAGTAAATCAGGGAGGAGTCAGGGATGGAAGAGACTCATCACAGTGAGGTCTTACTGGAGTCAGGTGAGTGAGTGTAGATCCCACCAGGACCCCCAAGAGGGGCTATACCCCCCCCTTCATCAGGTAACATAAGGAAGTTCCTGCTGGAGTTGTCCAGAAAGGATGAGAGGGTGGTGATTAAGGCATTCACCCTAGCCTGATCTACATTTCTAGCTGCATTGAGGACTTGGACTCTGTTTTTCTCCAAGGCAAAAAACAAGCAAACAAACAAAAAAAAAAACCAGAAACGATGGCACAGGTGTGGAGCTCGATCAAGATGGTGAGATGCTGTCACTGGGCTGTGATTGGGCTTCCTCAGCTGCTGCTAACATGGGAGGTCACAAAGAGAATAGAGCATGGTCCATGCAACGTGTCTGCCCTCGTGATGGCATGGTTTGATTTGCTGCAAGGAGATGCTAGTCAAGCGTGAGGGATCAACAGAGCCCAACGGATGGCACTCGCTTTAGAATCGCTGCTCTGCTTCTCTTCTTTTTGACTTAGACACCAGGGATGATTTCTTCAGATGGTCACTATCAACGAGTCATCTTAACATGTGCATGAAAGATTGCTTGTTATGTATTTACTGGAGAGGAAGTGGGCAAGGAACATGTTAATCCAGAAGTGTTCAGTTACTCTCTGCATAAACTCAGGACATGAGGGAAAGCAGGCGCAGGGTGGGGGGAGCAAGAAGGAAGAGCAGACAATCTGTGTCCCGCCCCTCCCCCCGCGGGCACAAACCAGGTGTTGAAAGACAGTGTCACGGCTGATGTGCTCTGCACACATGCCCCAGCTACTATGAGAGGTGGCTTCTCACAGCAAAATCTGCTCCTTCTCCAGAAAACTGATCTCAGTAGATGGGCCCAGTTTGACAAGGACATAATAGCCAAAGTGACTTAGAGCCCATGGTTGACTCGCATGGTGATACAAGAAGTTAGTGTCCTTTAAAAGTGAGCCCAACTCTGGTAGCATTCACATTTGTCTAACCAAACACATGTACACAACGGTTCAGAGCAGCTTTTTTAATAATAATACCACACATAAGTAACTCAACTGTGCCCACAAACAGGAGGATAAGTAAACAAATTAAGGCATACACACAGAATGAAACATGACACTGCAATGGGAATGAATAAACTGCTACCACAGGCAGCAACATGGATGATGGTCACAAACACACTGCTGAGTACAAGAAGCTATGCACAAAACATATAGTCCTATTGACATAAAAATTCAGAGTGCGCAAAACAGACTTTACAGCATTAGATATATGGTAATAATTTTAGGGGGATGATGGCATTACTGGGATATAGAGAAGAAAGTGGGGGTCTAGGTGTTGAATGTAGGATATTCACTTGTGAAAGTTCAAACCTGTGATTTCTATACTTTTCTCCAACTAAGTTAAACCAATTAGAAGTTCATGCACTGTGCATTATGAGATGGCTATGAGTCTGTGGGGACAAGGGACAGAGAACATGGTGGCTTAAATAAAATGTTTCCCACAAGCCCATGTGGTTTGGATGCTTGGCCTCCAGCTGGTGACAATTTGGG